>JAOANR010000010.1:34119886-34139886 GCA_030278955.1 Hygrophila difformis | reverse complement strand
GCCCAGAATTATTGTCCGTCAAAATACCATCATGAAGAATCGCGAATTCATCAGCATGTGGTCGTCTTTGACACCAAGTTGAGATCCATCATATTTGTGCGGTAGCCGGTAGCTATGTCATGGCTGGGGTTGTTTTTCTGAATTGGATTTAGGGTTGCTAACAGTGTTTTCCTCCAGCAAAAGTTGACTACTCATTATTTTGACATCACCATATTTGTTTTGGGCAAGTTTTAAATACCCATAATTTCAGTCGGTTATGTAGGGATTAGTGATTTTATTACCAAATTGATTTGTGCAGCTGTTATGGTATTATTAACTCATTTAATGTCACCAGCATGTAAGGACCAAATACAGCAGTTCAGGTCGGACCTGAATACCCCTTTTCAGCATAGGAACCATTCTGGGTTGCGGGTAGGGGTGGGCATTTTTTGTCGGCTATCGGGTACCCGACCCGAACCCGACGGGTTTTGTCGGGTTTTATTTTTAAAACCCGACATTTCGGGTACCCGACCCGATAATTATCTATCGGGTCGGGTGTCGGGTTTGTAGCCGGATACCCGAAAAAATAATGAAATAAATAAATTTTAATATTTTCCCTAATATTTATTTATATGTTTTGCTCTATAATATTCATATGTATTTGATAACTGTACTTATTTTTTATTCAATGTGGTAAAAAATTAATTATAAGCTTAAAAAATTTGTAAAGTTTACGATATTTAATTATTTTGGCATTAGTTATGGATAATATTTTTAATCTTGAATATAACAGAGGATTTCAAGAATCGAAGATAAAACGTTGAGTTATATTTTTATTTTAATTAATATTGTCACCGTAGAGCACTAAATTTAATTAAATTACTAATTTTTGTTAAATAATAATAAATAAAACTGAAATTTTATATTTTTAAATAATTTGTTTTTTAAATAAGAAAATTGATAGTCACTATTATTTTAAATCAAGAAAAATTTAAAATAAAACTACTAGTATCACCACCATAGTTAGTATTATTTTAAATTGATAGTTATTATCATTTTAAATTAAATTAAAAATTTTCTTATTAAAATTTTTTATAACATACCTATATATGCTTGAATATTAGTATTAATCTTAGTTTTTTTTAAAGAATTGTGTAACTTGGGTTAATAATTGTATTTTTAAAAATTTAAACTAAATAAATTGAATATATATTTTTTTAAAAATAATATTATTTTTTTCGGGTATCGGGTACCCGACAAACCCGACCCGATAAAGTCGGGTACCCGAATATCGGGTACCGGCTTTTGTGCGGGTCGGGTTCGAGTATCTATTTTAGATACCCGATACTGTCGGGTACCCGAACCCGACAACCCGACCCGACGCCCACTCTAGTTGCGGGGTCCAATTGGGAAGGGGCCGATTATGCGGTGGATTTTTCGCAAATTTACCGAAACTATTACTCCTATATTCAACATAATAAATGAGAGGAATCTTAAATCTTGTCATCCATCATCCATTCCTATTTCAAAATAAAAAAATTGTTAATTTATTGCTCTCCAGGTCCAAATCTCGGGGATGGGTGTGAAGGGTCTTCTTTCAACTATAACTCGCACTTTTGTCTTTTTTTTTTTTATTTCTTGCCTTTATCACTGTCGTGGTCTTGTTGCCTCTCCCTTCAGCTTCACCTTCACCTTCAGTGTCTCCAATCACACGAGCAGTAGCGTAATAGACAGAGTGAACTGTTCATTTTGTGCAAAAAAAAAAAAAAAAAAAAAAAAAAAAAAAAAAAAAAAAAAGAGAGCAGCAAAATCCCTTGGCGCAGGAACCAGATCCAGTCTTTCCAGTGACCGGAACCATCCCTTGTAGTGTTTCTCTCCCACCGCCTCTCTGTGCTGCATTCCTCACTCTCAGCTCAATCAGCTCTAAAACAAGGGCATTTGAATTTTGAGGTACTTATCAAGTTTTGGTTTTGTTCTTTTCTTTGTGGATATCAATCTTTTTACTTTTCTAAGATTGTCCATTGGGATTTGGTAGGGTAAGGTAGGGTAGTGTAGGGTGTTTGTGTTTGTGTTTGTGGGTTTTTTTTTACGGGTTTTCTTTTTGCTGAGGTCTGAAATGTCTGGAAATTGATTTGCTTAGCCTGGTGGAGATTTATTGCAATAAAAAAGTTCTCAACCCTACTAGAACTAAAGATGGAGCAAGAGTGACTATTTTGATATTACATTTTGTCTAGAGTCAAGTTCGTGGATTACATTTCATGTTTTGGTTATGGAAAAATGATTCGCAAGCAAATATTCTGATTTTGTCTTTTGATTATTGAAGATTTTTGGTTAGTATTCTTTAAGTCACTCATTTTCATTCAGAACATCTTTCTTGCGTGCACTAATAGACATTTGGCTCTAAGTGTAATCTAACATACATCTAAGTTGGTATTGCTCATAGGTTAGCTTAAAGGATGGAGATTGGTTGCGTCTTCATGATTGACACTTGAAAGTACACTCCTCGAGTCCCCGGATTGTGAATGATTGATGCAAAAGGAATTTTAGAAGCATTTAGGATATAAATCATGGAAGAGATACAATCTCAATCAGATCACTACAGGTCCTCCTCATCTTCGGCAAGTAGCCCAGCTAGTAGAGTGCCTTCAAGCAATTTTTTCTACTTAAGAAAGCCGGGCACCCTGAGGCAACCTATTTCATTTGAGGATTCACCTGACTGGGAAGATACAGATGTGGAAGTCAGGGTGGAGGAAGGGCGAGCGGACTCAATTAATACTGCGACCACTCCAGTCTCCCCGTCTCTTTCGAAACTCAATAGTGGCTCATTGCCATCTCCTCCTATGCCTGAGGGTACAATTGTTGCAAGAAAGATTGCAGGGGCCTCAGTTGTGTGGAAGGACTTGACAATCATCATAAAGGGCAAAAGGAAGTACTCTGACAAAGTAGTCAAGAGTTCCAATGGTTATGCTTTACCTGGAACAATGACAGTAATTATGGGTCCTGCCAAATCAGGGAAATCAACACTCTTGAGAGCTCTTGCAGGTTTGTCTCTCTCGATCTTTGTTATCACCTACATTTTGCTTTAAGGCTAAGTCTTTTTGTTCTTTTTGTTTCTAATTCAGGTAGTTTTCCGGATTCAGCTAGAATATATGGCGAGGTCTTTGTTAATGGTGTAAAATCATGTATGCCATATGGAACATACGTAAGTTATTGATGGTACCATTTGTCCAACATTTATTCTTTGTAATTTTCAGTTTATTTTGGGGATAGATTGTCCGGAATGTATATCTGAGTTTTTTTGTTTTTTTTGTTAAATGTGTGTGTGTTTATATAACTATACAAATCCAATTGTGTTATATCGCAGTTATGAGTTTACTATGGTAATGATATAATTGTTTAATATCTTTAATGGGTTCATTTATTATGCTGCTCACTCTTGCATTAGGGATTTGTTTACCGAGATACCCCAATTATTGGATCCTTGACCGTACGTGAGTACCTTTACTACTCAGCATTGCTTCAGCGTCCGGGATTTATCTCAAAGAAGAGGAGTGCGGTTGAGGATGCCATCATTGCCATGTCATTGGGGGACTATGCGAATAAGCTTATAGGCGGCCATTGTTATATGAAGGGCCTTCCTAGTGGTGAGAGAAGACGGGTTGCCATTGCAAGGGAGCTCGTAATGAGACCTCATGTTGTATTTATTGATGAACCTCTTTATCACCTTGACAGGTTCGTTTAAAAAATTATTAGTCTATTCTATTCTATTTGTTAACATAGATAAAAGCTCGTAATTGCTGATCCAAGATTCCTTGTTGTATAACTATTCCCATCTTTAGACATGCTAACGGACATTAGTAATTAATGATTGCTGTTGCCTCTTTGGGATGCAGCAGCCTACATGTCATTGTGACATTGTTCCTTCTGTTAGTTGAGTCGAGATAGTCGATGATTTTTTACCTGAATGCAAGTAGGTGAATGAGGAATAATGCTTGGTCAGAGTTCTTTTCATCTTGAAAATTTTATTCTCTGCATTCAACTATTCATAAATTGTGTGTGTGTGTGTGTGTTTTTTTTTTTTTTTTTTTTTTTTTTTTTTTTTTTTGTGGTCAGCGTATCCGCTCTTCTAATGATGGTTACCCTTAAAAAGCTTGCAAGCACGGGATGCACTCTGATATTCACCATTTACCAGAGCAGCACAGAAGTGTTTGGCCTTTTCGATAGAATTTGTCTTCTTTCCAATGGAAACACATTGTTCTTTGGGGAAACTCTTGCTTGTTTGCAGGTAATTTTTTAAAACTTTACCCTTCTTTTATATATATATATATATATATTTAATTTCCCTATCCTCTTTAAGTTTCTCTTCCAAATGTATGCATACTTCTTCCCATCATTTTCTAGAAGAAAACATTCTTACCTTTCCTTTTAGCATTAAATTGGAATTGACTGATTGCTAATCTATTATTTATTTATCGTGTAGCATTTCTCGAATGCTGGATTTCCCTGTCCGATCATGCAAAGCCCTTCTGATCACTTTCTGAGAGCAATAAATACAGATTTTGATCGGATTATTGCAATGTGCAAAAACTGGCAGGTATATTCTTATATTTATTACTGTATAAATCTCACAGTTTTGTTTTAAATTATGTGTGTAGTAAACCAAAGGTTTAATGATGATCAAATAGACAAATACCACTTCATAAAAGTTCAAGATGAAAATCCTAGCGATATTATTTTATATTTAACAACTCCAACGTACTCCCTTAGATTCACTCGGTAATTTTTTACTTTATAAACCCGTGTATGTGAAACATTTAATGGATTATGAAGGAAATTTAAACATAGGACCTTTTGCTTTACTACAATATTGTATAGTTACGACTTGCCTAGCATTATTCTATTTTATTCTTAATTGCTCCAGCATTTATTTTTGTAGTTGCTTTTCCGATATAGATTATACCAAACGATTAAAGCTGAGCATGTTCTTTTACCTTCACATTTATTAATTAGGGTTTTCATGATTTACACCTGATATGCGTCTGTTTTTCTTGATCCCATTACTTAACATTACAACAGGATGACCATGGAGAGCTTTCATCAGTTAACATGGACACAGCAGTTGCAATTCGCACCCTAGAATCTACATATAAATCATCTGCAGATGCTGCTGCTGTCGAAACTATGATTTTGAAGCTTACCGAGAAGGTATACTTATCGAAAACTTAATGTTCTTACAATTTTAATACAAGTGTAGAATTCCATACACTGCTTATTTAGAGATACTTGTGGATCCTAGGGGGCAACTCCTTTTGTAATTTGTGTTTGGTTATGATTCCAGGAGGGTCCTTCCCTAAAAAGCAAAGGCAAGGCAAACTGTTTCACCAAAATTGCAGTTTTGACTTGGCGATCTTTGTTGATCATGTCGAGGGAGTGGAAATACTATTGGCTTCGGCTTACCCTTTACATGTTCTTAGCTCTATGTATTGGCACAGTGTTCTCTAGTTTGGGGCATTCCCTATCATCGGTTGGGGTAAGTTACTTAATGCAGTAAGTAGACTTAATTAATCTTCATTACAATGTGTTAAATCTAAATTGTGGTGGCTACTCTGCCTATGGTTCTTTTAACACTGTTTCAAATAACTTGATTTGTTTACTACTTTGAAACCTTTATCCATTGAAGCTTTCATAATTTATTTAATAAGCTTACAGTCTAATTTAACTTTGAATAGAGCACTATACAGGAATCTTTACAGATTAGGTATATAATGAAGTCATCACTCTTTTCCAGTTGACATAGAACACATGTTCTTGTTATTCCTGAAATATTGCGTGTTTGCGGATAAAGCTTTATAGGAACAAATTGAATAAACATGACGTGCAGAATATCTTCAAAATTTGCATTTTCTTTCTTGTCATTTAATATTTAATGCTCTTTCAATATTCCAAAGATTTCTTTTACGCTTAGGCCCCATTTGATTACAGTTTTTGGGGCCGCTTATTAGCCTATTACTAGAGGCACTGCCTCTAATAAGAGGCCCCAATAAATGTTATCAAACAGGGCCTTAGTCTGTTCTGGTTGGCACAATTTCTAGTTGTGAGCAACATTTCCCTGTTGTTTGGTTAGCAGAATTGTGTTTCTTCAAATGATGATTCGCTCCTCTCCTCCAAAGTGATTCAATCATTTACTCTTATCTAATTTTCAAAAAATTCCATCTGCTTTAACATATGCACTTTCTCATTATCAAGTTTACTCACACCTGTATCTATATCTGTGATTTCTTCCATCCAGTCAGTTTGTTAGTTTCTTAATTATTAGCATTTGTCCTATTTAGATGACAGAAGAGTCTGTATATTGATTCTGAGTTATTTTTCTGCAGACTAGAGTTGGAGCCATCTTTGTATTTATTTCATTCACTTCCCTTTTAAGTGCCGCTGGTGTCCCAGCTCAGCTGAAAGAGATTAAGGTAATTGGCATACACACACATGCACTTTTATATATGCATTTTATACCCTTGTCAAATTTCAGTTGCAAGTTTCTTTTCAGTTATAATGCAGAAAATGACTCTTATATAAGCAGATATACAGTTGTGAGGAAGCAAACCAGCACTCCGGGACATTTGTCTTTTTACTCGGGCAGCTTTTTGCTAGTATACCATTCCTGTTTCTCCTGTCCATCTCGTCAAGTTTGGTGTTCTATTTCCTTGTTGGGCTGCGCAACGAATTCAGCTTCTTGTTGTACTTCGAGCTGAATTTCTTCTTGTGCCTTCTAGTCAACGAAGGATTGGTGCTGCTTGTTTCTACTATTTGCCAAAATATCTTCTGGAGTATTATATCACTAGTAACCATACATGTAAGTCCTGATTCACATCCTGTTCATTGAACTCAACTACATTCAATTAAAGAAAATGAAAGGTTTTTTTATTTTTATTTTTGTTTTTTTTTTAATTTTTTTTTTTTTTATTTTTTAATTAATTTCTCCATTCTTTATGTAGGATTGTTGTATGAATCTAGTAACATTTTATTTTATCGTTCAGATGGTAATGATGATCGCAGCAGGATATTTTAGGATTCGAAGTGCTTTGCCTAGACCTGTATGGATGTATCCTGTCTCGTATATGGCATTCCATACATACGCTATCCAGGCAAGCTTGCTAATTCTTTCATTTCTATTAATATCACTGTTGAAGAGTCGTGAATAAAAAGAACTGCCCTGCACATCTGGCCACTGTTTTATTCTTTAAAGTTGTTGAAATTGATAAATTTTGTTTTCAACAACAATGTTGAGAAATTAAACTGCCAGTACCTGAGCCACATTGTATAATAGTTAAACAAATTACAATGTTAGTTAATATACTGCCTCTCTCGTCATGTCTCTGACAGAAGAAATTGATTGGCTTCAGGGGTTGTTGGAGAATGAATACATAGGAAGCTCGTTTCCGGTGGGGCCCGAGAGGTCCCTATCAGGTTACCAGGCACTTCGAAACATCTACGACATATCAGCGGATGACAACTCCAAGTGGGGAAACTTGCTGATATTACTTGTTATGGCCGTTGGTTACCGCATTCTTGTTTTCGTCTTGCTGCAGTTGCGCAACATTAGGAGGAGGACCTTATCGGTTTGTTGGTTGTGCCGACGTGGGCACGGGAGTCAAAATGACAACAATTCTAGATGAAAGGTGGAACTATAATAATTGTGGGAAAACTTTGCGATAATTTCTTCATTTTCCGTTGTATGTTTCAATGTCAGTCAATTAGATTGTCCTAATATCATACCTTCAATCTTCTTACGTTTGTTTGCGATTTTATTATGTATATTATATATTATATTATATTATATGGGTGCCGCACCACAGTGCCCAGTCAGAGTCTGAGCATATACTTTTTTGACCGCCGCAATAAACCCTTCACTTTTATGCCCGAAAAGACGAAAACGACCCCAGGTCGACAGTGGGGTCGACGTCGACCCCGAAACAAGAAGTCGAACCCGGGCTTAATTAGTAAGGTTGTTTAACAAGCCCGGGGTCGTGAGATTAGCGGGGTCGGGATCGATCCTTTGTGTAGTGTGGTCGATCCCGGAGTACGGGGTTGTAACATTGACGAACCCGGCACGTGAGGTCGACCCCGCCAAGAGCCTCGAACCGTCCGGGTCGTAGTCAAACCATAGGGGTCGAAGTCGAACCACAAAGATTCTCTGCCATTTGTGGGGACCGGTGGTCAGCATAATGGTGCTCCCGACCCCGTGGGTTCGACGTCGACCCTGGAATAATTGCTGACCACCCACCTATTATGTTGAAATCAATAAATTTCGGATCTAAGTTTCATTCATGCAGTGGCCTTATTCTTTCCTACATTCACTTGAGAGGTGAAAGTTTAAGCTGAAGGGAGTATTGTTGCTGCATTTTGGGAAGAGCCTCGAGCCAAAAGATCCAAGAGCATTGTTGCTGTTTACAACCTCAATTTTGCTGTGAGCTTCCATTTTTAGTATGCTTTGTTTAGTAAGTCCGATAAGTTAGTTATTAATTACATGTAATGAGTAGTTAAATATGTTGTATTATTAGTTTAAATTAGAAATAATGTAGGTTTGTTTGGTGCAGTGCGTGTTGTTTGTTATGTTTTGCCTAAATTTTAGATATGTATTTTTGTTAATACGAAATATAGATGTGTAATTGTTAGTTGGGCAAATAGTCTTAATTTGTATGAATTAGTTAAATATGTTTTATGTTGTTAATTATCATTACAGTAGGACTATTAATGTTTAATTTTTTTTGTTTTATTGTTTTCGTGGGTATTATTATTATTATTATTATTATTATTAATTTTATTACTACTACTATTATTATTATTATTATTATTATTATTATTATTAATTTTATTACTATTATTATTATTATTATTATTATTATTATTATTATTATTAATTTTATTACTCTTATTATTATTATTATTATTATTATTATTATTATTATTACTAGTATTACTCTTATTACTATTAATATTATTTATTATTATTATTATTATTACTATTATTATTATTAATTTATTATGATTTTACTATTATTATTATTATTATTATTATTATTATTATTATTATTATTAATTACTATTATTATTATTACTATTAATATGTAGTATTATTTTAGTTACTGTTTTTATTATTATTGTTATTATTATTTATTACTATTATTATTTATTATTATTATTATTATTATTATTATTATTATAATATTATTTCTATTATTATTATTAATTTAGTATGATTTTATTACTATTATTATTATTATTTATTATTATTATTACTACTAATAAGTATTATTATTTTTATTACTGTTTTTATTATTATTATTAATTATTATTTATTACTTATTATTGTTACTACTAATAAGTATTATTATTTTTATTACTGTTTTCATTATTACTATTATAATTATTATTTATTACTATTATTATTTATTATTATTATTATTATTACTAATATTATTAATTATTATAATAATAATAATTATTATTATTAATTATTATTATTATTATTATAACTAATTATATTACTATTATTAGTATTATTGGCAATAATATTATTTATTATTAGTAGTACTATTACTAAGAAATATAATAAGTGGTAGTAGCATTATTATGCAGATTATTAAAAATAAAGTTCATGTGGGCTTCACTTATGTGTTCTTAGGTGTGGGTGATTGACTAAACGGAGCAATGTCTTTCTGGGAGTCACTGACCGGTAGCACATGGTACCAATGCGAGTGGCATGCACACGACGAGGAAGAGCAAGGCCGAAACCGTAAGTTTTATTTTGCAATGCTTCTTAAATCCATGTGTATATAAATAATTTAAAAATGTTAAGCTGCATTACATGAGATTACTTGATATCCATAGTAACTTTCAGTATTTTGTATAAGTTTGAGATATTATTGGGAATTGAAGGGATATAAGAGACACAGAACTCAACTAACTACGACGCGCAAAGAAACTTGTCGTACATTCCTTTACATTCTGGAGGCGTGATGGAGAGCATATTTGGCCCGACACCGACAATAAATATATACAGGAATGAAAATGTAGCTGGGAGCAGCCACGGGTACGGAGTGGTATGGGGAAGTGTGGACGGAAGTAGCGGTATGGGTAATTTTGCAGGATATGGGAGCGGTGTAGCACATGGAGGAGGAAGGCAGTTGCGGATCGAAGAGGTGCCGGAGCCCGTGGAGAATGTATGCGGAGATGCAGTAGAGACCGAGCAGTTGGAGGTCGAGGGTCATGCAACACGTGATGAAGAAAGTAGCTCGGAATCGGAGAATGAGGAAGAGCCCATGACTTATGGAGATTTTCAGCACTATTACAGTCTTGTGAGAGCCTGCGAGCGGAATCAAGAACGGATCGAGAGGGAAGGGCGTCCAGGGCTGCAAGATGGTCATCATCCGCGTTGGGCGAGGACAGAAGAAGTATACACTGTCCCGGAGGTGAGTCATGGGATGTGGAACCTCCCTCGGCCACACTTTGACTTACCCGAACGCCTGGTCGATGAGCACGTGGACGATAATGTGGAATCATCATTTGCAGTTGGCTCAATGTTCGCAACGAAGGCGAAGTTGCAGGCGAAGCTGACAGAATATCTTGTGGCTGCCAGGTGTGGTCTACGCACGTGGAAGTCGGATAAGGAGAGGTTGTGGGTGAGGTGTAATGTTGAAGATTGCGCATTTGAGATGCGAGCAAGTGGAACGACATCGCTATGGAAGGTGTACAGGTTGGTGGAGCATTCTTGCAGTGCAAACCCAGACAGGCCACAACCGACGACACTCCCCTCGAGACATTTGGGCAGCTATTATGCAAAGGATATAGTTGTCGAGGAGAAGACGCTGGAGCCTGTGATGATACATGATAAGCTGCGGCGTGAGGGTGTTAATGTCGCGATCGAAATGGCCCGGAAGATAAGAAACCACGCAATCTGCTCAATTTTTGGCGATCACGATGATTCATTTAAGATGATTCTGTCGTACTTACACATGTTAGAGGAGACGAATGAGAAAACCATCACGGATTACGCATTGGATATGGATGGGAAATTCGGGATGGCCTTCTTCGCACTCGGTGCCTCTATTGCAGGGTGGCCACTGATGAGGCCTTTCATAGCAATTGATGGGACACATTTAAAGGGAAAGTACAAGGGTGTCCTGTTCGTGGCTGTGACGAAAGACGGCAACAACCAGTTGTTCCCGCTCGCATTTGGTGTGGGGCCAACGGAGTCGAATGAAACGTGGCGGTGGTTTCTATTGCAGTTAGACCGGGCACTAAACCTGCAAAAAGAGGTTTTGATTGTGTCGGACGGTCATAAGTCCATTAGAGCTGCGATTCGGCAGGTGTTACCGGAAGCCCACCACGTGCTATGTTGCGTGCACATCAAGTCAAATCTATCTCGGCATGGCACGAGAGCGACCGACTTGTTCACTTTGGCCGCTTATGCATACAAGAATGCCGACTACAATCGACGCATGGATACCCTGAAGCAGCAGTTTCCGGGTGCATACAAACATCTCATAGAGAAAGTCGGGGAAGCACGGTTTGCGCGCGTTAAGTGTCCGGTCCGTCGTTATGACATGATGACGACGAATCCCGTAGAGAGTATGAACAGGCGCTTGAGGTGGGCACGAAGGTTACCTGTGTCCTCAATGCTCGACGTAATTCGTGCTACCATAGCCGACTGGTTTTTGGAGAGGCACAATGACGCGGTCAGCAGCACTAACGTCTTGAGTGATTGGGCACATGAGGAGCTGATGAAGTCGATACGTGAGGGACAGACGCTGAGAGTGAAGGACACAAGGAAGCACAATGAGTACATCGTGGATCAAACAGGCAAGGCATACACAGTAGACCTGGCCATGAAGACATGCACGTGCCAAAGGTTCCAACAGCATCTCATACCCTGCCAGCACGCAGCTCCAGCGATCAGGTATGCGCCGAGCGTAGGCGATAGATTAATTTTTTTAAAGGTTGAGAGCAATCTCAGGCATTGTCTGTCTGACACTGGTTGCATATAATTGCAGATCCGTGAATCAAGAGCAGACTGCATATGCGTCCCCCCACTACAAGCATTCGGTGCTGGTTCGCGTATGGACACCAAGAGTGTTTTCTATGCCGCACCCGAACGACTGGATAGTACCGACCCGGATTTCCGGAGCGACGTGCTTGCCGCTAGATTGCCCGAGGCAGGCCGGTCGACCAAAACAAAGTCGAATTCCATCTGGTCCGGAAGGAGCGCGCAGGTCGAGAAGGAGACAGAGGTGCAGTGCGTGCGGCGTAGTGGGCCATAATTGGAAGAGGTGTCCGGGCCCCAATGGCGATTGTGCCAGACCATCTGAGTATCGACGTCCACACCCCAGATATGTGCATCATGTGGCGGCGAGGGGCATGATGTGCAGAACTACTGCAATTTCAACACCAGTTTTGACCTAAAAGGGTCTGCTCATTATTATTATTATTAGGGTGTATGTAACTGTTATTATTGTTATTGTGTCGTCCGTGTTATTATTGTTATTATAATTCAATGGCATGATAAGATTAATAAAAACTGAATGCGATAAGTACGGAGCGAAATGTGCATGAGGGAGGAATATTCGGTATACAAAAGGTGACCACGCCAAAGAAACATAAAACTCAGGGCTCTGTGTCCCTAACAAAGTCAAAGTGGACGGGCGCGGAGCATCTGGGGTACGGAGAGGGCCCTGATCCCGGTCAGCAGCAAAGCGCCACACGTTGAAGGCCTGTGCCAATCGCATCGTGCCCGCATCTGGATAGGGAGGTCGAGGGAAGCCGCCACGTACGATAGCTACGGCTGTGAACAATGCTAGGGGCCCGCAGTTGGCGCCGTCGTTCTGCCTGATCACTTCTTTCTCTTCCGCGAACTGGAACTCCCAATGAAGGGCCCTGGTATAAGCGAAAGTCTGGCCATAGAAACCTGTACGGCCTAACAGCTCCGGCATGAGCTTCTGCAGTGGCCACAGCTTCTGAACGCGGTCATTAGCTCGCTCGGGGTGTTCACCCGGGATCGCGACAAGACTGTCGTGCAATTTGACGACCCTCTCCCTTAAGAGGAGCCGTACAATGGCCCAGTGACCCCCTGGGTTGTACGGGCAGATAACCTGTACGGGCAATAAGAAACCAGGGTTCAATGTGTTTGTAAGTTGTATCATCACTAACGAAAGGGATCAACAAACAGGTATTCCACATACCTCATCCAACTCGGTCCAGTGTGCCGTGGACCCCCAAGATGGCTTACACCCACTGACGTACAACCTGAAGTGAGTGACCTGGGACTCCGTCATACAGCTTTGATGGCTGCGCGCGTCCCAACACTCGCGTAGCAGCCTGTTGCATTTAATATCGAAGCACTTACGTTATTTAAAAAGAAGAAAGAATACGTAGTAGTCTGTGAAGTGGGTACAGGCAAGGAGACCAACCAGAAACTCTACGGGCATGATGGCGTACTTGACATTCTTATGGGGGGTGACGCCGAGCCAGCCAGGATCGTACTGCAAAATCCCCAAATATGCATCTATGTGCTGAAACAGATACGTATGAAATGTTATTTTACAGTTAACCTAATTATATATAAAAATCAAACCCGTTAACAAAATACTTGAATACTTGTACATACCGTGTCTTCGAGAAACGCTTTGATGTCGAGCCACGTTTTGAAGAAAACTGGCCCAACTGGTACCCATCCCCCCACGTTCAACCCATCACCAACCAACAGTTAATACACGAATGTGCAAACTATAAATTAAAGGGTTTAGTGTTTAGATGCACTTACGGTTCAGCCTTCGCGTCCCCAAGTGTATAGTTATAAAAGTCCGAATCCTTTGCCGTGCGGCGCCTGCAGACCAGTGGAATGAATGGGCTCAATATACGATGCGACAACTTGTTGGGACGTTGCACGCGGAACCTCGAGGTTTGATCCGATCCACGCGGCCGGACGGTGACAATATTATCGTGATGTCGGTGCAGCCGCGTGTCGGGTGTCACTAAAAATCAAAACAAGATTAGCCACACCTCTAACAATTCAATCTAATGCTGGGAAGTCAAATAGTAATACCTGTGGAACACTCGGGATCCGTCATACTCGGCATCGGCGTGTGAACCGCCCCCTCATATGTGGCGGGGCCGGCGCCGGTCTGTGGCGTGCGTGCCTCGGTCGTTCGTCATGGGGATGCGCCTAGAAAATAAATAGAAATCATATATCATGTATAAAGACTGTAAGTAGACTAGTGAGAAAAAAAAAGAACTAGTTTCGGACGCGAACCTGGGACCGGTGTCGGCCTGTGAACTGGCCCCTCAGCTGTGGCATGGACGGCGCCTGTCTGTGGCATGCATGGATCAGTCGCGTGCTGCGTCGGCGCTATTATACATTGTGGAAAACATATATCAGGTGTGGATCTTGTAAGTAGACTAGTGCAATCAAAAAATGAATAGTTTCGGACTCAAACCTGGGTCCAGTGTCACCGTGTGATCTGTGCCCTCAGAGGTGGTCGGGCCGGCGCCAGTCTGTGGCGTGTGTGGATCTGTCGGATGCTGTGATGGTGAGCCGCTCACGTCGAACGACTCTGATGACACACGCGCCACTCTCTGCGGGACCGCCCGTACCTCCTCCAAAGGATCCCGCTCACTGACGTCCGGTCGAGACATCGGCGGGACGTCGTACGCATGATCACCTCGCACCCCCTGGCGTGCCGATGATGCTCCCTGTCCCTGCTGGCCTGGGGTGGGCGCCCGGCCCTGACGAGCATACCGCTCTATGAATGCATGAACAGAACGCTGAACCTCTCCCCGCATCCTAGCCACCGCCGCATCGATGAGCTCCTCCGTCCGCCTGGCAGCCTCGGCCTGCCGACGCTCGGCATCATCGATAATGCGTCGCTCGGACTGTGCCACTGCATGTGTCATGATCTCAGTGAACGCATCGATCAATGACTGATAGCCCTGGTCCTGTGACGGCTGGGGTACGCTCTGGCCAGCAGGGGCGTGCTCCGGGATATGGTCCACGGGCTTAGATGCTCTCTGCGGCTCGGTGTCTGCGAGTCCATGCGCATCGCTGCCGGTCGGACTATCGTCCGTCCCACTCGGGGGAGAAGGCTCCCGGTCCGGACCTGCATTCTTCTTGGACTTCTTCTTCTTACCTCCCTTGCCGCCTGACGGTGCCGCACGCTTCCGCCGGATGAACGGAATCCATACCAAGCTGCGTGGGACAACGATGTCCGTGTGAGCCATATAAGGCTCTCGCTGCTCAAGCTCGGTCGGCAGCATAACCTCAGTAATATAAGGGTCCTGCACGTAACATGCATAATAAGTCTGTAATCAATGGTTAACACAGTATGGTTGTTTATAATAAAGATTTATAAATGTGAACAAAAAATAATCTCACTGACCGGACTATTGTACACATGTGCCCATGTGTACTGCGACCAATTGCAATCGAACATCCATCTTGTCATCCGCTGCCGCTGTAGAGCGGGGTCCTCAAAATACTTGCCCCTCGCCCAAGTACGGAGCTGTGGGATCGACTCAATCACCTAGACCTGACAAAACACAAATTTAAACAACCATAGGGTTCGCTAGCAGGTGCGTGGCGAACCTAATATATACCTACAGTAGATTGTGTCGGCATACTTACCCACATCGCGTAACTGGGCCCGTATAGGTGCACTGACTCACGGTGCACGTACCTGTGCCGTGGGAACTGTCTGATATACCCGCGCATGACCTGCCACGACAATAGTCCCCACGGGAACCGCTCCCATGCCTCTGTGTCCTCCACCAACCGCCATAACCACTCCTCCGGCTGGCGTGCTCGCGGGTCATGCCCCAGCACCATGTGGAACGCAGTCAGCACCCTAGCAACCTTCAGCACCGCCCGGCCGATCCCTGAAATGAAACAAGACAAGTTAATATACATGGTAGGAAAGTTGTACATATTATATTCAACTGTGATTAGAATATATACCTGAACGCCTGCTCCTTATGAAACAGTCTCCTCCACACCCCTATCTTCGACCGAAATAGCTCGCGGTACCTCGTCCGAACGCTATCCGATGGTAACGGGCTCCGACCCAAAATGTCGACATCCGTAGTCGGAAAAAAACGGAGCCCCGTATACATGGTGTGCTGCTGTCGCCCATACTCAATGAATGTGTCACCCACCCTGAAGTAAATCACATCGTCACTCCCCGTGGTCCACTCCTCACCCACAACCGGCTCACGGAATACAACCTCACGCGCCAAAAGCTCGTTCAGCGCATGTCCAGAAACAGACCCACGCCACCAATCAGCACGAAAATAGTGGCCGAAACATGACCGCCGCAGCTCCGCCAAACCCTCGGGATCTGCCTCCCCAAGTACGCTCTGTATAAGGGGGACGATAGTCGCCTGTCGTGTGTATAACAACAAATGCGGGGACGAATTTTGGCACTTGGGTCTCACGAACCACCAATCTCCCTAATATTTATAAAATGATTAAGAACCTCATTTAGTAAGCTTCTATTTTTAGGGTTTAGGGTATGAAGGGTTTTGAAGGGTTTGGGGTTCAAACTTATAAATTTTATAAAATTTAATATTCTTCTATTTCTGAATTGCATAAGGTTTATTATTTTCAAATTTATAAATTAAGGGTCTAGGGAATGAAAGGGTTTGAAGGGTTTAGGGTTTAGGGTTTGAAGGGTTTAGTGTTCAAAATTACAAAGTTTAAAAAATTTAATTATCTTCTATTATATTATATTATAATATTTATTATTTTAAAATTAACAATAACCTTAAATTTGGTAATAAAATAATTAATAATATTATAATAATAATTAAATGCGGGGACGAATTTTGGCACTTGGGTCTCACGAACCACCAATCTCCCTAATATTTATAAAATGATTAAGAACATAATTTAGTAAGCTTCTATTTTTAGGGTTTAGGGTATGAAGGGTTTTGAAGGGTTTGGGGTTCAAACTTATAAATTTTATAAAATTTAATATTCTTCTATTTCTGAATTGCATAAGGTTTATTATTTTCAAATTTATAAATTAAGGGTCTAGGGAATGAAAGGGTTTGAAGGGTTTAGGATTTAGGGTTTAGGGTTTAGGGTTTGAAGGGTTTAGTGTTCAAAATTACAAAGTTTAAAAAATTTAATTATATTATAATATTTATTATTTTGAAATTAACAATAACCTTAAATTTGGTAATAAAATAATTAATAATATTATAATAATTATTAAATAAAGGGGACGAATTTTGGCTCTCGGGTCTCACGAACCACCAATCTCCCTAATATTTATAAAATGATTAAGAACCTCATTTAGTAAGCTTCTATTTTTAGGGTTTAGGGTATGAAGGGTTTTGAAGGGTTTGGGGTTCAAACTTATAAATTTTATAAAATTTAATATTCTTCTATTTCTGAATTGCATAAGGTTTATTATTTTCAAATTTATAAATTAAGGGTCTAGGGAATGAAAGGGTTTAGGGTTTAGGGTTTGAAGGGTTTAGTGTTCAAAATTACAAAGTTTAAAAAATTTAATTATATTATAATATTTATTATTTTGAAATTAACAGTAACCTTAAATTTGGTAATAAAATAATTAATAATATTATAATAATTATTAAATAATGGGGATGAATTTTGGCACTTGGGTCTCACGAACCACCAATCTCCCTAATATTTATAAAATGATTAAGAACATAATTTAGTAAGCTTCTATTTTTAGGGTTTAGGGTATGAAGGGTTCTGAAGGGTTTGGGGTTCAAACTTATAAATTTTATAAAATTTAATATTCTTCTATTTCTAAATTGCATAAGGTTTATTATTTTCAAATTTATAAATTAAGGGTCTAGGGAATGAAAGGGTTTGAAGGGTTTAGGGTTTAGGGTTTGAAGGGTTTAGTGTTCAAAATTACAAAGTTTAAAAAATTTAATTTTCTTCTTTTAGGGTTTAGGGTTTAGGGTTTAGTGTTTAGGGTTTAAAGCTGTTAGGGTTAAAGGTTATAAAGCTATCCATAACAAACAGATCAAGATCCCCAAGCAACTTTTCAAATAAGACTAATCAACGATTTTAAATGAACGAGTAAACTAAGAATAATCTACTAGTTTAAACAACCATTAAGAATTCAACAACCAATATTTAACAAAAAACAATAACGTATACACAGTACGGGTCATAATTAAACTTATAACTATTGAGATTGAACAATTAGACTAATCTATGATTTTAAATAAACAAGTAAACTAAGAGCAATCTACTAGTTTAAACAACAATTAAAAATTCAACAACCAATATTTAACAAAAAATAATAATGTGTACACCGTAGGATTCAAAATTAAACAATTAAATATTGAAATTCAACAATTAGAGCCTAAAACAATTAAAGCCGAAAACAATAAAGCCTAACCTTGACGGGGTCGTGGCCGTCCGGACCCACTGGCGCCGCCGGTTGCTGCTGTGCCTCCGGCCCGGCGGCCGGTATATCACCGGCGGCCGGTATATCTTCGGCGGCGTCGACATTGACGCCGCTTCTGCCTTTTTCGCCTCCGCCAGCATCCACCGGAGCACCCTTGTCCACCATAGCAAGCCACTGCGTAAAATCACTGGCCGGAATGTCGCCGTCCATCCTCCACAGTTCCCGCCACTGCCGCCGCACAAGTCGCCGTTAAAATCGCCCTTCGAATCGCAGGAGAGAGTGAGAGAAAGCGTGAGTCGGGGGGGGGGGGGGGGTTTCGACCTAGGGATTCGAAATAAACTAGTCGGTCCCTGGGTCACCATAAGGCGGATCGACGTCGATCTGCCCGGTTTGAGTTCGAACCCCTGGTTCGACTTCGATCCCACGGGGGCGACGTCGATCCCGTCCTCGAAATCTGAGCTAGTGTTCCCGCCCACGTCCTTTGTTTTTTATTTAAATTTCATTTAAATTTCTTAATATAATTTGTTAATTTGTTAACTTTGTTAATATAATTATTTGTAAGTAACTATGAATTAAATTTATAAGTAAAATTTATTTGTTAATAATTATTAGTAAATAATTTATTTGTTCATAATTATTAATGTATTAAATTTATTTGTTAATAATTTATGTGTTAATAATTATTAATTGAATAAATTTATTTGTTAATAATTATTAATAATTTTTATTATTATTATTATTGTTGTTGTTGTTAATTTTATTATTACTATTCGTATTTTTAACATTAATTTTACTATTTCTAAAAATGTTGGGTATTTTTTTTTGAGTTTTGCAACATTAAAAATTATTGATAATATTACTATAATAGTAATAATAATAATTTATTAATAATGGTGGAGTTAATATTATTTCTAGCAATAATTTTTCTATTTCATCGCCGTTATTAATTATTTTGTAATGTTTACCTGTAGGTATTGTCGAGATACAACAATTGGACATGCGCGGCATTGGTAATGACAACATTCGGAAGCACCCTCACTACATCATGATGAATACTTTGATGGTGGCATACCACCAATCTCCCCCGCCAGAAAGCATGAGTGTGGCATGTCCCAGAATGGCTGAAGGCGGACATGTGAAACATTGGGCATGCATGAAGCACAATGCTTCAAGCACAGGGCTTGAAGCATCACTGTCGGTAATTTTTCATTCGCGGTATTCCAGTCGTAATATTAACATCATATAGACTACACACTGTTTGCTTATTGATTGTCATTGTCATACTACAGGCTATACTGTACAGTGCACACTGCTTCATTGCGGGGGAATGCAACATTGGCCTGGGCGACATTGGTAATCAACACATTTCGAACCACGAGCGCAACACTGGGTCTGGGCGGCATTGGTAATGACCGTCCAGAAAATTATCGCAGAGGATGGGTAAACAAGCGGGCAGGTTCATCACATAGCCCGCCTGACAGAGAACATTCGGGCAACTCGGTTACTGAAGGAGGGAGTATTATGAAATATTACCCCTAAAAAAGGAGTCGATCAGCTCGGAGGGGCAAGCATTGGCGGGAGATG
>JAOANR010000010.1:33790794-34119386 GCA_030278955.1 Hygrophila difformis | reverse complement strand
CTTTAAATTACGTCATTAAATTATGCTTTTAAATTCCGCTTTTAAATTAAGTCTTTTAAATTGCGCATTGTCGTCTTGAATAAATCAATCATGTTTTCCGCTGCGAATAAAGTATGGATTTTTAAAGTAATGCATGACAAGTGAATCTTTGGATTTAAACACATGTAACCCCTTAAATTGTTAGTTAGGGATTAACTTACTCGGTATATTTTTATACTGATAAACCGTTGTCATTTTTCTTTTACAGAGTATGTCGAGTGACGCATTGCATATGCACTTGGGGAAAACCATTATGGACATTTTAAATTATGCATCGTACTGTTTTTACCGGGTCTGTTAAACCCGAGGATTTGGCATGTTGGTCGTGATTTACTTTCCGCTGCATTTATTCTAATTTTGCGCATGATGATTATTACTATCGTATTTTGAGTTAGATATTATAAATTTCCGGACTAAATCTTGAAATGTTTTAAATCTTTTACGTACCCACTAGCCTTGCATCTCCTTAGAGAGCTCGGGAAGCCGTGTCTTGCTAGGGAGATGTGGCGGTGACATCCCGGCCTGGGTTATCAAATCCGGGGTGTTACACATCCATCAGCTTTATTTGCTTCTTTCGTCTGCCCATCTTTGTCCAGTCCCTGCTCCGGATCATTGCGGTGCATTCGGCTCTGATGAGTGCAAAATTTGGCATCCCATCCATCGCAGCTTCTCTAGGTATAACCGCCGGGAATCTCTTTGGCAAAAATGTCGGGATAATCTCCTCATTCCCCGGGGGTATCACCACTCCTGGGTTTAGCACGGGGACTCAGATATCCTTCTCCCAACTTCCCCATGCTTTCATGTACTCGCCCCACAGTTCTCTTATTGCCTTTGTACGCTCAATGATTGTATCCAGCATCGGGGTGTGGTGGGCTGCTCCATAACTCAACACGGGCTTGAGGGATTCCCAAAAATTGTATGCCATTTCAGTATGGCGTGCCTTGGCGTGCTTCATCAGCCACAATTGCTCTTCCGGTCCACAGACGGTCCCATTGTCAAATAACTCTTCCTTGTACATGATTGAGAAGGCGTCTGTCATGGAGAACATCCCGGATACCGCCACTTGTTGTGCTAGAGGGATTTTTCTGGCATAATATCTCTTGGTTTCTTCTGTGATGGCTGGTTGGATAGGAATCGGCTCAAAGGCTGCTACTTTCTTATCTCCAAATTTTTGCTCCAGTAATCTATTCCACCGGCCTTTCTGCTCAATCATCCTCCAGACCATTCTTTCATAATGTACTTCGGGAGAGAATCTCTGATCAAATGTGGCGTGTGTGAACTCATTATTCCAGAAATTCCATACATGCTTGCAAAAATCTCTTTCAAGTCCCATGGCCTTGTGATTTCTCTCCTTTTCTGGAATATCTCTCCACCAATGCTCCTTCATTTCAAATCTCCATTCGACCTGATGGTCCATCTTTAACTTGAATTCGGCTGCCAAAGCTCGTCTATTATCGTCCATTTCCCTTTTCATTCGTTCGATCTCTAGAAAGGCAAGATCTTGAGTTGTCTTTGGATGCCCCATTATGGAATCCTTATGTAACACCCGAGAAAAACAAATTCGGATTGTTTTGAACTACGTCATGACTTGATCCCTTCACAGGGTACGTAGGCAGCTTGGAACTAATTTCTAAGTTCAGTCACAAAATAAATCATAAAATAAAATCATAAAATAAATCACAAAATAAATCACAAAATAAATCACAAAATTAAATCACAAATTAAATTACAAATTAAATCACAAGATCAATCGCAAGGACGATAGGAGGAGTTGGAACTAATTTAAACTAGACTACTTAAGACACGGAAATGTTACGAGCGATAAGCCGAACTCGTAACAAGTTTAAGGTAACGATTCCGAACCGGAGACGACCCGAGGAATCGAGCTAACACGTAGAGGGTAGAAAACCGATAGAGAAAAGAAGAAAAGACCCGACGGACCACGCGGAGCGCCGAACCGGCCGGTTCGGCCAGCCCGCGCTCGCCGCGCGGCCACCGCGCGGAAGGCGGAGTCGCGACTCCAGGCCTGGTCACGCGTGCTCCGCGCGGGCAAAGCAATAGGTGCGCGTCACCAGAGCGCCAGAGGTGCAGGAGGTGTAAACTTTCCTTCTATGGCAATTTTTTCGCCAAAAATCCGTCCCCTAACGAGGGCAAGCGGATCAAGGCATTGGGGAAGGTCATAAGGGCTGTGTTGGGCGCCCCCTTCCCCATACTTTCAGAAAACTAAACCCTAAACACTCCCAAACTTCCTCTCCAAGCCAAAACTCCTCCGACACCACTTTCCTGCGAGCATTCCGGCGACGACGAGGCGAAAGGAACCAAGCCCTGCCCTCTAAAATCTGGTAAGCTATGATTTAATATTTTAGTTCATCCATACCACTTAGAAACTCGAAATCTAACCCTTTTCCTTTACTACGATTTCACGTCGGAAAACGAACAAAAAGCGATTGGAGAAGTTGGCCGTTCGTCGCAACCCTAGGACGTCCGGAAACACATTCCAGCGACTCAAATCTCTAACTAGGTAAGTTAAGACCTTACTCACAAATTTTTGTGGTTTATTGTTGTTTAAAACTCGAGATCTAGACCCGTAACAAAAATCGATTTTCAAAAACCCTATTTTCGTCCAATTTCATAAACTCGCCTAAAACTCGACCTTCGGGAATTCAAACCGAAAACTTTTCAACATAGATTTTGTTCCTAAGACTTTAATCTATCTTGTGTCCGAATTTCAGCCATTGACATTAAGATTTGCTATCCCAAATTTTGATGTAAACTTTCTGTGACAAACCAAACGTTTGAAACTGTTGACAGATTTCATTACTCGACTTGATGCATATTTTTCACCCGTTTTTAGAATGATTCAACTTTGCATTTATAAACAAAAGTTGTAGATAAATGTGTCTAGATTATGCATATAAAAGTTCATGGATTTTGGAGTTCATTTGATATGTCAAAACGGCCAAATTCAGAACTGTTTAAAACTACCTTTTTTAGTCTGCGCGTGTACAGCGTGTTGTGGTCGATTTTTTGAGCATCTAAAATTCATTATTTCTAAATTCTTAAAACATGAAAGTTGTTTATTAATGTGTTGTGTATCTCCTGTAAAAAATTCTGATCAATTAGTTTTGAAATGAATTTTTAATCGGCGTCGCACGAACCTGTGACGAAATCGGTTTTTGAGACAGAAATTCTCTTTTGTAAAGAACTCAAATTTTGACTCACTTAGAAACCTTATTTTCAAAAACTTAAAACATGAAAGTTGTTCGTGTGTGTGTTTTTGAGCTACTGTGTAAATTTCAGAATTTTTGGTGTAAAAATGAATTTTTAATAAAGAAAGGCGTAAACTGCGTCAAATCGGATTTTGCGAACTTGAGAAAACTCGAACTATGAAACGCGATATCGAATATTTTGATCACATGAAATACGAACTTTTGAAAAATCTCGTGCACTAGGCTGAGCCGATCTTCATGCTAATCATTATCTTTGAGACTGCCTCGTTAGTGGTCTCCTTACTATCTGAGATTGCCTCGTTAGTGATCTCGCGCGCTGTGTTTTGGATCGCCTCGTTAGTGGTCCCACTATCTTTTGAGAATGCCTCGTTAGTGGTCTCCCATTGTTGTGGACTGCCTCGTTAGTGGTCCTATGTTGAGATTGCCTCGTTAGTGATCTCCCGGTATGGTGTCCTCTTCTTAGTTTGCGGGATAAATAATAAAAGACTTGTGTGAGTGTTGATTACGCTTAAATCTTATTTACCATGTTTTTAAATTACGCCCTTTAATTACGTCATTAAATTATGCTTTTAAATTAAGTCTTTTAAATTATGCATTTTCGTCTTGGATAAATTAATCATGTTTTCCGCTGCGAATAAAGTATGGATTTTTTTTTAAAGTAATGCATGACAAGTGAATCTTTGGATTTAAACACATATAACCCCCTTAAATTGTTAGTTAGGGATTAACTTACTCGGTATATTTTTATACTGATAAACCGTTGTCATTTTTCTATTACAGAGTATGTCGAGTGACGCATTGCATATGCACTTGGGGGAAACCATTATGGACATTTTAAATTCTGCATCGTACTGTTTTTACCGGGTCTGTTAAACCCGAGGATTTGGCCATGTTGGCCGTGATTTACTTTCCGCTGCATTTACTCTACTTTTGCGCATGATGATTATTACTATCGTATTTTGAATTAAGTATTATAAATTTCCGGACTAAATCTTGAAATGTTTTAAATCTTTTACATACCCACAAGCCTTGCATTTCCTTAGTGAGCTCGGGAAGCCGTGTCTTGCTAGGGAGATGTGGCGGTGACATCCCGGCCTGGGTTATCAAATCCGGGGTGTTACAAGTTGGTATCAGAGCCCGGAAATTTTTTTTAGCTACTACTATTCTTTTAAACCATTATTTTTAAAACCCGAGTATTATTTTTAAGTTATTTATTTTGACTACTAGTATTATTAACCCAAAAGCTTATTTTTGCATAGCTCAATATCTTAGCCAAAGGAATATTAAATTTTTGGCCCATTATAGAGGCCCAACTTTTATTCTTACCCATGTAGTAGATTTATTTTAAAATACATAGATAAATTACATTTTAAATGGGGAAGGGGGATTTGCACTTGCATATTGCATAAGCATATTTCACATAGTTTTAAATTTCTGCATATCTTAACCTTGCTTGAAATATGTCTAACTCTAACCTCCCTTGTTGACATTAGATGGCCGAACCCAACGCGAACATGACCAATCTGATGATGAAACTGACCAACGCATACCTCGAGTCCCAACAGCATATCAATCACTTCAAGGCTCGAGTGGGGCATCTAGAGAGTAACGTGGACTATTTGAGACATCTTAGGGAAGCTGACCATCAGGAAATAACCCAACTCAAGGCCCAAGTCGCCGAACTCCAAACCCAAGTGGTCACACTCCAAAACAAGGATAACGAACTGATGATGCAAATAGGACACTTAGGAGCTGAGCTGCTGGGCCTAGAGGCTGACATATTCCCTCCGAGCCCGAGCCCGGTGGGGACACCCATTCCCATAGACGTATCACGTATCCAGCGACGAGGACGATCCCATCGAGGATGTACATGCCTAGTACTCTAGACTTAGAGATCCATACTGATGCACCATTACTATTTCCGTTTCGAATGCTTGTAACCCCAAATTTATTTCTTGAGTAATAAAAAAAATACAAGCCTATTTAAATTTATTCCATACATATTATTCTTTAACTACCATGATCAAATAAGGGAACACCCAACCCTAGACCAAAAAAAAAAAAAACCGAACAGGTTACTAAAAAAAACAAAATTCAATTTTAAATTTATCTAGAGAACAACCCCCGACAACAACAACCAGTATACACTAAACAACCTCTACTAACAAACCCCAACAAATTGATACCTATTAACACTATTCTTTACTCAATAAAATTATCTCCTTACAAGTAGTTATTTATTTAACATATATATAGCTATTTAAACTCTACCTCGTATATCTTATCGCATTAGTTTATCTGAATTCCTTGAAGCGGCTTAGTCCCACAACGATGCAAGTATTGTTGGGCAACCCAACCACATATAGATGCGATAGGAAGGTAACAGTAAATCTAGAACATCTCGAACCATAAATTAGGCAGAACAATTAGACCGTGTTTCTAAACAGCAATAAACAACTAACACATGTCAAACACATAACTAGGCAATAACACAACGAAAATATAAACCATAAATCCCAGACAACAGAAACGTCCTCATAAGGAGGAAACTAAACAAAATACGTCTGAAGCAAAACCTAAACGAAAACGCGAAAACAAAAGGAGACATCACTGATCGGGAGGCGGGAACTGCCGACGCACGTAGTCGTCCATCTGCCGCACATAGGCGTACATGTCGGACATGGTGGCCTGCTACTGAGCCTGCCTCGTAGCGAACGAGTCCATACGGGTCTGGTAGAAGTCCAATCTAGCGTCTATGGCATCATAACGAGCCTGCCCAGCTGCAAACTCGGCATCCATACCGACCCGCATCTCCTGCATCATCTGCAGCATCTGAGCCATCTCCTGTCCCTGAGGTGCCACTGCAGGAGGTGGAACTACTGGAGGAGGGGGTGGCTGCTCCGGTGGTACGACAAGGATCAAGCCGCCATCATCAAGCTGCGGGCGAAGTACAGCACGGGGAGCCCCACGACGTAAGGCGCTACGCCAGGCAGCGTAAGTCGGGATACGGTAGCAACTGCCCGCTACTAGATCGTACGGATCTGTCTCCGGTGTCGTGCGAATTCCCTGCGCCGCGCACAATCCACAGATGAGGTGAACATGGGTAATCACCCTACTCCCTCGTCCTCTCCGCATACCCCGCAAGTTGTCCTCGATACAAGCTCCTACATTCACCCTACCGTCTCGCGCGATAAAGCAAATGGTCTCGTAGACGTGATCCAGGACGATGTGGCTCCGGGTGATCGGCCGGACACGCCCTAACCATAGCTGAGGAAGCTCTCGCCAAGGGGAGTCCATCGTCGTCAAACGCAGCTCATGACCGTGCTCGAGCTGAGGAGGCACTATGGTGCATAAGGTATCCCACGCAGGAGCAAGAACACGTCCCTCAGGCTGTGGGCGAAATGCGCCATCGTCAGGCAAGCCAAAATAGACATTGATCGCCCGAGCACTGAAGTCGAGATAGCGACCACGAACCCATACCCGAGATAGGTCGTCACCCTCCCCGAGACCGCCAATGTTTGCGATAACCTCCATAGCCAGATAACCAGAGGCAACGCCCTCGGGATGACGTGCAAGTCCGGTCCACTGCAAATACTCCAAGACTGCACTGACCCTGTCATCGCCCAGATGATGAGGATATATGCCTCTCTCAGGGACATAAGCCCTGTTTCGACGAAGCTCGTCGAAATAGAAGTCCTGGGCAGCCCTCGTCCTAAACCGGAACCTGTCGTGCCGGTGAGGACGCACCTCGTCAGGGAGACCCCTGAGTCGCGGGCCCCGCTGCTCCTCGTCCTCCTCTGACTCGCTCTCATCAAAGTCAGGCATCGCCGGAGCGGCATGGCTGGGGCCAGCCTCATCAGCAACTCGTCTCCTAGTCCTCGGAGGACACATGAGAGACGCCAAAACGACCCACAAAAAGAGCAACATCCTGCAAATCATCCAATACCAAGCATAAGACTAAATTCCACATAAAACTCAAGCAGGAATACGTAAGGGACATCAATATAGACTTCCAATGTGACTATGCCATAAGAACATCAAATCCTATTGTTCCCTAAGACAAACCGGAAGGTAACCTGGGCAAAGGATATGCTCAAACTAATTCCCAAAACCTTTGTGGCATTTCGTCGAGCATGTTATGTGCGCAATAAACCAAAACCTAAGTTGCTGACAAACACACGCAAGTTGCCACAAAACGAAACAATCACTCAAACAACAACGCATCGTTTCCTTACAGCACCAAACAACAAAGAAATGACCCAATAATCACGCCCTAACAACAACAAAACATCAAAAACTTCATAGTCTTCCTAAAGATTCAAATCCGACAAGAATTTGCCAAAAACATAAACACATTGTAGCATTAATACGAGCAAGGCAACAAGAGTAACATCAAATACCCCATATACTTGCTAATTTGCGCAAATCAAGCCTAAAAATAACAAACCCCCAATTTTTGTACATAAATCCTAATTCCTAAATCTCCTCACAAATCAAGTCATTCAAAGCATAAAAGTTGAAACTAGTAAGTGGGTTTAGTAGATTCATACCTTGGTGAGTGAAATTGAAGCCGAAATCAAGCAAACGGGAAGGTAACTCGCCGGATTTAGAGAGAATTGGGGGTGTGGTCTCCAATGGGAAATGGGGGAAGTGGCTTGCGCAGAGCGCGAGCCCTATTTTCTCGAACAGGGGCAGCCGCGCGCTCGCCGCGCGCTGAAGCCCCATACCGCGCGGCCACCGCACGGGACCCGGAGGGAGTTTTATTTTTTTTCTGTTTTGCTTAATCTCTTTTGCTATACACCCCTCACTTAACCCGAGCATACATTGGCGGTGAGATACAACGACATGGGGCATCACCGACATCATTCCTGACAAGGACAGTAGAATTGCCTCACATTTTCTCTTTGTAAGGCAACAGAAAACCCTCTGGACGTAAATACATAGGGACCATAAGGAATCCTGTAAAGAGTGGGAAACCGCTTATTGACTAGCGTCCCCCACCACAATTTGCTTGTATTTACGATGTATTCCACGTCTCTCAATTAAGGAAGTAGGTGCACGATCCGACCCATGTAGTCCAACCGGAAGATGTCGAATCTGAGGATGACTTGAGTTACGAGGAAGTTCCGGTGCGAATACTTGACATGAAGGAGAGAGTAACGAGGAATAAGACCGTGAGAATGGTCAAGGTCCTTTGGTCCAACCACGAGACGGAGATGGCAACGTGGGAGTTGGGGGCCGACATGAAACAACGTTACCCTACCCTCTTCCAAGATGAACCGGCCATAGTTATGGGGACATAACTGTATTCTTAAGGGGGGGAGGATGTAACACCCGAGAAAAACAAATTCGGATTGTTTTGAACTACGTCATGACTTGATCCCTTCACAGGGTACGTAGGCAGCTTGGAACTAATTTCTAAGTTCAGTCACAAAATAAATCATAAAATAAAATCATAAAATAAATCACAAAATAAATCACAAAATAAATCACAAAATAAATCACAAATTAAATCACAAATTAAATTACAAATTAAATCACAAGATCAATCGCAAGGACGATAGGAGGAGTTGGAACTAATTTAAACTAGACTACTTGGACACGGAAATGTTACGAGCGATAAGCCGAACTCGTAACAAGTTTAAGATTCCGAACCGGAGACGACCCGAGGAATCGAGCTAACACGTAGAGGGTAGAAAACCGATAGAGAAAAGAAGAAAAGACCCGACGGACCACGCGGACCGCCGAACCGGCCGGTCCGGCCGGCCCGCACTCGCCGCGCGGCCACCGCGCGGAAGGCGGAGTCGCGACTCCAGGCCTGGTCACGCGTGCTCCGCACGGGCAAAGCAATAGGTGTGCGTCACCAGCGCGCCAGAGGTGCAGAAGGTGTAAACTTTCCTTCTATGGCGATTTTCTTGCCAAAAATTCGTCCCCTAACGAGGGCAAGCGGATCAAGGCATTGGGGAAGGTCATAAGGGCTGTGTTGGGCACCCCCTTCCCCATACTTTCAGAAAACTAAACCCTAAACACTCCCAAACTTCCTCTCCAAGCCAAAACTCCTCCGACACCACTTTCCGGCGAGCATTCCGGCGATGACGAGGCAAAAGGAACCAAGCCCTGCCCTCTAGACTCTTGGTAAGCTATGATTTAATGTTTTAGTTCGTCCATACCACTTAGAAAATCAAAATCTAACCCTTTTCCTTTACTACGATTTCACGTCGGAAAACGAACAAAGAGCGATCGGAGAAGTTGGCCGTTCGTCGCAATCCTAGGACGTCCGGAAACCCATTCCAGCGACTCAAATCTCTAACTAAGTAAGTTAAGACCTTACTCACAAATTTTTGTGGTTTATTGTTGTTTAAAACTCGAGATCTAGACCCGTAACAAAAATCGATTTTCAAAAACCCTATTTTCGTCCAATTTCAAAAACTCGCCTAAAACTCAACCTTCAGGAATTCAAACCGAAAACTTTTCAACATAGATTTTGTTCCTAAGACTTTAATCTATCTTGTGTCCAAATTTCAGCCATTGACATTAAGATTTTCTATCCCAAATTTCGATGTAAACTTTCTGTGACAAACCGAACGTTTGAAACTGTTGACAGATTTCATTACTCGATTTGATGCATGTTTTTCACCCATTTTTAGAATGATTTAACTTTGCATTTCTAAAAAAACGTTGTAGATAAATGCATCCAGATTATGCATATAAAATTTCATGGATTTTGGAGTTCATTTGATATGTCAAAATGGCCGAATTCAGAACTGTTTACAACTACCTTTTTGAGTCCGCGCGTGTACAGCGTGTTGTGGTCGATTTTTGAGCATCTAAAATTCATTATTTCTAAATTCTTAAAACATGAAAGTTGTTCATTAATGTGTTGTGTATCTCCTGTAAAAATTTCGGATCAATTGGTTTTGAAATGAATTTTTAATCGGCGTCGCACGAACCTGTGACGAAATCAGTTTTTGAGACAGAAATTCTCTTTTGTAAAGAACTCAAATTTTGACTCACTTCGAAACCTTATTTCAAAAAACGTAAAACATGAAAGTTGTTCGTGTGTGTGTTTTTAAGCTACTGTGTAAATTTCAGAATTTTTTGTGTAAAAATGAATTTTTAATAAAGAAAGGCGTAAACTGCGTCAAATCGGATTTTGCGAACTTGAGAAAACTCGAACTATGAACGCGATATCGAATATTTTGATCACTTGAAATACGAACTTTCGAAAAATCCCGTGCACTAGGCTGAGCCGATCTTCATGCTAATTATTATCTTTGAGACTGCCTCGTTAGTGGTTTCCTTACTATCTGAGATTGCCTCGTTAGTGATCTCGCGCACTGTGTTTTGGATCGCCTCATTAGTGGTCCTACTATCTTTTGAGACTGCCTTGTTAGTGGTCTCCCATTGTTGTGGACTGCCTCGTTAGTGGTCCTATGTTGAGATTGCCTCGTTAGTGATCTCCCGGTATGGTGTCCTCTTCTTAGTGTGCGGGATAAATTATAAAAGACTTGTGTCAGTGTTGATTACGCTTAAATCTCATTTACCATGTTTTTAAATTACGCACTTTAATTACGTCATTAAATTATGCTTTTAAATTCCGCTTTTAAATTAAGTCTTTTAAATTATGCATTTTCGTCTTGGATAAATTAATCATGTTTTCCGCTGCGAATAAAGTATGGATTTTTTTTTAAAGTAATGCATGACAAGTGAATCTTTGGATTTAAGCACATATAACCCCCTTATATTTTATTAGTTAGGGATTAACTTACTCGGTATATTTTTATACTGATAAACCGTTGTCATTTTTCTTTTACAGAGTATGTCGAGTGACGCATTGCATATGCACTTGGGGGAAACCATTATGGACATTTTAAATTCTGCATCGTACTGTTTTTACCGGGTCTGTTAAACCCGAGGATTTGGCCATGTTGGCCGTGATTTACTTTCCGCTGCATTTACTCTACTTTCGCGCATGATGATTATTACTATCGTATTTTGAATTAAGTATTATAAATTTCCGGACTAAATCTTGAAATGTTTTTGTAACACCCCGGATTTGATAACCCAGGCCGGGATGTCACCGCCACACCTCCCTAGCAAGACGCGGTTTCTCCGAGCTTGTTAGAGAGATGCAAGGCTATGGTTTTTCAGAATTTAAAACATTTCAAATAGCCCATTTATAAATATATAACAAAAATCATTACATAGTATTATCTAAGTTGCAGCGGAAAGTAATATTTAAATATAGATATAGCAGCGGAAATATAAATAGGGCCAACACGGCCAAAACACGGGTTATACAGGCCCGTTATGCAAGTCATGTATAAAAACGAGAGTAAACGTTCCCAAATCCCAATGCATGCTATGCTCATGTGTAAGCCTCAAACTCTGAAAAGAAAAAGAGAGCAACGGTTTGTCAGCATAAAATGCTGAGTAAGTTAACCCCTAGCATATAATAATGGGGTTTCAAAGCCTTTAATTATTTAAGAAAGAATTGACTTACATTTAGCATGATCGCAGCCACTATATAAATTAACTCATCAAGATAATGGAATTTAATTGTAGAAATCAAAGGTAAGCATGCCAAATGATCACATGTATAACTTGCAAGGCGATTAAATAAATTGATGTAAACCAAAACACAATTTAGCAAGGATTTAATTAAATCTCGTATAAATTTCTCGTTTCGTTTCTTTTATAGATCACCATTCGCTAAGGCTCTTATGTCCACTAGCCTCATGGTCAATATTTCACTAGGGCCCTTATGTCCGCTAGTCATACGCTTGGGCCCTTATGTCCACAAGTCACATAATCAATATCGCGCTAGGGCTCTTACGTCCGCTAGACATACGCTTGGGCCCTTATGTCCACAAGCCACATAGTCAATATTGATAATATCTAACTTGGTCACAATTCACCAAAGTTTCAAAATAATTTTAAAAAAATGTTTTTATTTGTTTAGACATATCTCGCAAATTATGTGTTTCTCAAAGACGAGTTTTTCAACATTTCAACCAAGCCGTTTCCACAGTTTACGCCATCTCAGTTTAAAAAAAATTCATTTCAAAAGCAATCGACTTGAAATTTCTACAGTAGATCAAAAACACGCTAATGAACAACTTTCGTGTTTTAAGTTTTCCGAAATTATGTGAGGAAATGGGTGAAATTTTACAATCTTTACAAAAGCCAAAATCTGTCATAATTGTCTACACAGCGCATTGATTTTAAAAAGAGTTTTTGATATAGCAAACGACCTCCAAAATTTATGAAATTTTACAGGCACTTAAAAGACACAAAAATAAACAAGTTTTATTAGAGGCAAATTATGAAAATTCATCACGGATTAAGTCAGATTAATCCACTAATTTCGGTTTAAAAATCTGTCGACTTTTCCTTCTCGGACACAGTGTATTCAAAACTGGTTTTGACAATCCAAACGTTAATGAAAATGCACAAACTTTTACACACATATTCTCAAGACATTTATCTACAACTTTTATTTTTTCACCAAATATTAGTTTTGACCACAAGTGATAGAAAAATGCACATCAAGTTCGATCATATAATCTGTCTCAGTTTCCGAAAAGTTCACGCGCAACAGAATATTTTCGACGCGGTTTGGGGTAGCAAATCTTAATGAAAATGCATGAAATTTTACAGGGGTATTCAATACTCATAGATCTACAAATTTCATGTTTTGTACAAGTCCTAATTCGGCCTAGATCCAAGGTCAAGACGGCTAAAAAGATCGAGAGTGAAATCTGCCAAGTTCTAAGTGCGAAAATAATTTTAGAGGTGTTCAGACTCGGTTTTCGGGCATCAAACCTCACGAAAAATTATGAAACTTTTACAGCATGTATATCTATGTCTTAGGAACCTTTTTATGTTTTGAGTTTTCTCGTTTGAAGATTTTTAAGGGTTCGAAAAATTCCTCCAAGAACGCTGCGCGCGTGTGAATCTCTTGTTGACAGATTTCATCGAGTTTTCCGTTAGATCTCATGTTCGGGTTAAATTTTAGCCACCAAAAACCGTATGTAAGAATTAACTTACATAATATGAGTTCTAAACAGCCCTTGGTTCGTCCGGAATCTACGGATGGCTACGAACAGATCTCCTCAACGCGAAGCTTCCGACTTTGGCCACGAATTCGACTCGAAAGAAGAAATCTAGTGTTAGATCGAATTTTCGGGTTTGAAAATGTGTAGGAAAACTTAAGAAACACTTACCCACGTCCTAAAGGGTCTGACCTCTCTTCTCCAACGCCCTCTTGCTCCGGTTGCTCGTCGGGAACTCAAGAACACAAGGGATTTTGGGGTTTTCGGTTTTGGGAGAACAATAGAGAGAATATGGGGTGTTGAGGAATGAATTAAAGGGTTAGGATCTGAATATTGGTATATAAGGATCAACCAAATTTCGTCCATAATACCTTTCCCCCATTCGTGATTGAGTTCCCATAGTCGGAGGTTGAAAATAAGGCAAGAAATCGCCAAAACGTGCAAGTGTGCAGCTGCCTCTGTGGTGGCGCAGTGGTGGCGCGGTGCTAGGCCAACGGGCGCGCGGCGGGCGCGCGGCCTGGTCTGGGCCGTGCGTTCGGACTGGGCCGTGCGATCCCGTCGGGCCTTTTCTCCTCTCTTTCGGGTTTCTATCCTCATACCTTTTCGGGCTCGATTTTTCGGGTCATCCTCGGATTATAAATTCTTATCTTAAATTTATCTCGTTTCGAATTAATCCCGTATTCGAAATCTTGAGTCCGTCGCGTTTGGGTTTGTCGGCTTCTAATTCGTCGTCTTTTGGCTCCCGTGCAATAATTTATTTAATGAAATTATTTTCGACTTCACGGGTTCTTGGATATTTAATTCCTTCTTGAATTAAATTTCATTTCTCATTTCATCTCTTGGAATTAAATTCCATTTCTCATTTTATCTTTAAATTATTTAATTTATTTATATATTGTATTTATTTATTTATTTATGTTACAAAATTCTCGGGTATTACAGTTTTAAATCTTTTACATACCCACAAGCCTTGCATTTCCTTAGTGAGCTCGGGAAGCCGTGTCTTGCTAGGGAGATGTGGCGGTGACATCCCGGCCTGCGTTATCAAATCCGGGGTGTTACACCTTAATGATATATTGGTCCCTGAAGAAGAAGAGGTGAGAATATTTTTGACAGATTTTTAATAGAATAAGATTCAAGTTAAAAATCAACATCCTCACATTTTGAGCCTTGCTCTAAATGTGAGTTAATTGGTTTTACTTGAATTTATTGAGGCAAAATATAGGTACTAAGATACCAAGTTAGATTATAAAATCTAACATTATTGAACACAAATAATTACAAAGGGAAAAATGAAAAATAAGAGACTTGGACCCCTATAATTTTTCTTAGACTAAAAATAGTCTAAGGGTTTTTTTAAATGGTCAAGAGACCAAAAGAAGGAATTTTTATAGGCTATTGAGCCTACAAAAACAAATTTGATTTTTAATCACTATAAAAGTGATTTAGAACATGTGAGATGGGATGAGGAAAAATTCAATGATGGAGAATAAATGCACATGATGATTTACAATTGCTAGCATGAGGCAATGGAATAAGGAAAATAAAAACAAACACACACAAAGACTATTTTTAGATTTTAATAAAAATGTTGAATTTTTATTTAATAAAATTGGGCGTGTGAGTGGTCCCCCATTTGAATTTTTGTTGGATAATGGGTTATGAAAAGTGAGCAAGATTACTACACTTGTTGATTCCCCACATATCCCACATGTGTAAGTCAAACACTTAATGCAACAAAACAAAGAATCCTACCAACTTTTTGTCTTTTTCATACATAAATGCCAAACCAACAGTGTTTGAGAAACACATGTCAGGAAAAATTTTGGCATGGTTTTGTTTGTAACCCATGTTTCTAAGTTTATTACAAACATCAACTTTTCAGTTGAGTTTGTAGGGTGTGGTCAACTGGGTACCCACAAAACATTTATTAACAAGATTCACAAATACAGTAGCATGCAAACAACTACATAACACAGTTTAGTCATGCCAATATTTTTCAAAAATTCATGCTTTATCAACAATGAATATTGATTCAATCACAACCCTCATGCTTATTCAATCAATCATCATCAAGCCTAATAATCAAAATAACACAGTGGTTAAAGAAAATAACCCCAGTGCCACCCAATCAATCATGTTTATTCAATCACCATCAAATACATAAACACACAGTAGTACAGGGGCAAAAGGGAAAAGCCACCCCTGTGTTCATCATTATCACAGTTTTCATAGCAATATCACAGTCACCAATCAATGGAATGACAACAATATTTATACAATGGATAAAAACAGGCTTTTGAGGGTTTTGGAACCCAAATTTTTCAAAGTAAACACATTTCTAAACACAGAGAGCTTCAAAACATCAACCATGGCAGGTTCGAACAGAAACAATCGGAAGTCCTAGTTCGCACTACCCTGTTCTAGCCTACTCCGACCTTGCCCAACCCATTCCGAACACATTCCGACCATCCCCAACACAAAAACAAGCTCTGATTCCCTTCCCCACCCCCGATTTCACAAAACCCATGAAAACACAAAACTGGAATCGCGATAATGGGGGTACGAAATCGAAAATAGAGAACTTACCCCATGCTCCCACTCGGATTAGAAGACGAAGAAGCCATTTTCGAAAGCTTTGGGAGTGATTTGGACGGAGTAAGGTTCTGGTTTGATCGACTGGTCTCGCGAAGGAAACAGGGTTTGCGAGAGGGAATCGGGGATTTTTTTCTAAGTGTGGAAGTGGAAATGAGAGGGAGGAAGGTGAAAGGGTTTATATAGGGTAGTGGAACAGGGGTCAATTCGGTCTAATGGAGACCCAATCATCAATTCGGTCTAGACCGAATTGATGAAATCCCCAATTGTTTGTGAGGGATTCAGTCTCCAAGCCAATTCGGTATAGACCGAATTGGGCTGTAGACCGAATTGGGAGAAAGGCACAAACAACTTACTTCAATTCGGTATTTAAAATCAATTCGGTATAGACCGAATTGACATAAGACCGAATTGGAGTGAGTATACTGAATTGGACACTTAGAAAAATAAAGGGTGCTTTTGTGAGGCAATTCGGTCTATTCAAGCAATTCGGTATAGACCGTATTGCCTTGTAGACCGAATTGGTCACTTGCAAAAATGAGACTCAGAATAAAATAATGCCTTTTTCAGATTAATTCGGTCTTTCAAAATCAATTCGGTATAGACCGAATTGCTTACACCGAATTGCTACTTAGCAATATTAACACTGAATGTGTGCCTTGGAGGATCAATTCGATTTCTTCGATCAATTCGGTCTAAACGGAATTGGCTTGGAGACCAAATTTAGAGAAATTACCAAGGCAACACTTAGGGGAATTTTGAAATTTTTTTCCAGTTTTTACCATTTTCTGAAATTATGCATTTTCTACAAATCCAACATACTCAGCATGCTTATTTACACACAATAATTATTCTAAACATTATTCTAAATATTATTGCTTGCATAAATTAGGTTGGATTAACACTGCTATTTTGTGGATTTATTCCGGACTTTAAATTTCTCCAATTTCCGAAATTAATTTCCATTAATTGCAATATTAATCCAACCAGGAACCTGGTTTCTGAAGCTTTATTTTTCTTTTTGTTGATTCCATGAATTCCTGCAAGGTGATCATAAGAAAATTATTAAATTTTTCTCCAAATATCAACATCCTCACATTTAGAGTTTTAGTACTCTAAATGTTTAGTTGATGTTTGGATACTTATTGCCCAAGAAAATGAATTTGCTATGTAATAAATAAATAGTTATATACGTATATAGTATATTATTGAGCATAGGCCGGCTCTGATATCATTTGAACTTCTTTTTCGGGGTCGAACTGTCCGAGGTACTCCTTCAGTCTCTGTCCATTCACCACCAGCTCTCCCTTGTTAGTTCGAATCCTGACAGCTCCACTTTCAAACACGTGCACCACTTCGTATGGCCCTTCCCATCTGGATCTAAGCTTTCCGGGGAACAGCTTCAACCTAGTATTGAACAATAAGACATTTTGGCCAACATAGAAGTGTTTAGATTTAATACGACGATCATGTAACTTCTGGGTCCGCTCTTTGTAAATCTTTGAGCTTTCATAAGCTTGCGCACGTATTTCCTCAATTTCATTGAGGTCCAACTTGTGTTTGCCCTGAGCAACTCTTGGGTCAAAATTAAGCGTTTTTACGGCCCAGTAAGCTTTATGCTCTAGTTCTACGGGCAAGTGACAGGCTTTTCGAAGACAAGCCTATAAGGGGACATCCCAATGGGAGTCTTGAATGCAGTACGGTATGCCCATAGTGCATCATTGAGCTTACGTGACCAATCTTTACGGGTTATCCCCACAGTGGCCTCGAGTATATGTTTGATTTCGCGGTTTGATACTTCGACTTGGCCACTAGTTTGGGGATGATAAGGCGTGCCCATCTTGTGGAGAATCCCACTTTTGCTCATAAGATTTGCAAAGGCTTTGTTAACAAAATGGGTTCCTCCATCAGATATGATTACCCTAGGTACACCAAATCTGTTGAAAATGTTATTTTTCAAGAATTTGATGACTTGGTTACCATCATTGGTTGGTAGCGCAACCGCCTCAACCCACTTGGACACGTAATCGACAGCTACCAAGATGTAATGATTCCCATCAGATGTCGGGAATGGTCCCATGAAGTCAATACCCCATACATCAAAAATATCAAGAGTGAGAATTCCTTTTTGAGGCATTTCATCCCTCTTTGAGATATTCCCTAGTCTTTGGCATCTGTCGCAAGCCTTAACAAATGCCCTGCAGTCCTCGTAAATGGTAGGTTAATAAAAACCACACTCGAGCACTTTATGAGCTGTTCGAGTGGGGCCATGGTGACCTCCATATTCCGATTCATGACATTTTCTAGCGATTTTATAAGCCTCGTGCTCAGTTACACATCGTCGAATAATCGAATCTGCACAATGCTTAAGAGATAAGGATCTTCCCAGAAGTAATTGACTACATCTCGGTTGAACCTTGCTTTATGTCCCTTGTGCTGGAATGGTGGGGTTATTCCACATGCTAAAAAGTTAGCAATGTCGGAAAACCATGGACAAGCTTGATCATGAAGGTTAAGGCAAACAGTTGCTCGTTCGGAAAATTTTCATTGACGGCTATCTTATTTTTATCATTTTCTATTCGAGACAAATGGTCAGCAGCACCATTATCTCTGCCTTTTCTATCTTTTATTATGATATTGAATTCCTGCAACATAAGTACCCACCTGATTAATCGAGGATTGGCATCTTGTTTGCTTAACAAGTATCTCAGTGCAGAGTGATCTGTGTACACTATGGTTTTCGTACCGATGAGGTATTGTCTGAATTTATCAAATGCGAAAACCACAGCATACATCTCTTTCTCCGTGGTGGCGTAGTGGATTTGGGCTTCATTCAGGGCGTGACTTGCGTAATGAATTACACAATGTTTCCCTTCCTTATGTTGCCCAAGAACTGCACCCACGGCGAGATCACTTGCATCGCACATTACCTCGAAAGGCATTGACCAATCGGGTGGTTGCACTATTAGAGCAGAAATCAACATCTTTTTGAGCGTGTCAAAGGCTTGAACACACGCTTCATTTATTACGAAAGTTTTCTTTACAAAGCAAGTTAGTGAGCGGCTTGGCAATTTTAGAAAAATCTTTAATAAACCTCCGGTAAAAACCGGCATGCCCTAAGAAACTCCTAATTGCTTTTATTGAATTGGGTAATGGAAGATTGGAGATGACTAAGACCTTGGCTCTGTCGACTTCGATGCCTGCGCGCGAGATACAGTGGCCCAACACAATTCCTTCGGTGACCATGAAATGACACTTTTCCCAGTTCAAAACTAGGTTAGTGTCCTCGCATCTTTTTAAAAATTTTTGCAAGATTAGTCAAACATCCATCAAAAGTATCTCCATATACAGAGAAGTCATCCATGAAAACTTCAATGCATTTTTCGATAAATTCGGAGAATATAGACCTCATGCATCACTGAAAAGTTGCAGGCGCATTGCAAAGGCCAAAAGGCATGCGCCTGTACGCAAAAGTTCCATACGGGCAAGTGAAAGTAGTTTTGTCATGATCTTCACTAGATATTACAATTTGATTATAGCCCGAATAACCATTCAAAAAACAGTAGTACTCCCTCCCGGCCAACCTTTCGAGCATTTGATCAATGAACGGCAAGGGGAAGTGATCCTTCCGCATAGCGGTATTGAGCTTCCGGTAGTCGATGCAAACTCTCCAACCGGTCACTGGCCTTGTCGCCACTTCTTCTCCTTGCTCGTTAGTCGTTATGCACATCCCACCACGCTTAGGTACTACCTGCACTGGGCTAACCCATTTGCTGTCAGATATAGGATAGATGATACCAGCATCTAAGAGCTTGATAACTTCTTTCCTTACCACTTCTTGCATGTGGGGGTTCAAACGCCTTTGGGGTTGCCTTGAGGCTTGTACTCCTCTTCCATTAAAATTCTGTGCATGCAAACAGAAGGGCTTATTCCTTTTATGTCAGAAATGGTCCATCCAATTGCATGTACATATTTCTTGAGAATGTCTACCAGAGCTTTTTCTTGTTCTTGTGTCAGCCTGGCTGACACAATTACCGGTAATCTTTTATGTTCAGCGAGAAAGACGTACTTAAGATGATCTGGAAGTATTTTAAGTTCAAGCTCTGGCGGACATTCAACGGAAGGCAGTAATTTGCGAGAAATGGATGGGAGTGAGAGATCAGATTTACCTTCAGGACCCTGTGTCAGAACAGGGTCCACTTCCTCGTCCATGGTGCTCTCCTTCTCCTCCGGAGTGAATTCAACACCGTCGAACTCTTCAAGGTCCCCAGATATAGGGTCCTCGAAGTGCACGACATTGCAGCTTGACTCGGCACCAGCAGGCATCAGTACCTGCTTTGAAACTTTGTCCGACATCACAGTCATAGAGTCTATGCTCTCATCCTCACTCCTACCATCTATTACATCAAATTTGGAACAAGTTTCCTCAGATGGAAACTTCTGCAGTCTGCCCATGTTGAAGTTCAGCTCTTCTTCTCCGACACGGAGCTTGATTTGGCTTGATCGAGCGTCTATCAGTGCACCACCCGTTGAGAGAAAGGGGCGGCCTAAGATCAGCGGCATTTCATAGTCCTCCTCGATGTCAAGAATGATGAAGTCGACAGGGAAGAGAGTCCCTTCCGTCTTGACGATCACGTCCTTCAGAATTCCAACTGGGTGGGTAATTGACCGTTCCGCCAGTTGCAGTTTCATTGTAAATGGTTCAATTACTCCCAAGTGAAGACGTTTTGCCATGGCGAGTGGCATAACGTTGATGCTGGATCCCAAATCGCGTAACCCTTTTCCAACATTGGTTTTCCCAATGTGGACTGGCAATGTGATACAGCCTGGGTCTTCCTTCTTCTCCGGTAGCACTCTTTGGATTATGGCACTGCAGCTGCTGTTTAAAACCACCACTTCATCCTGCTCAAATTTCCTTCTCCCTGAAATCATTTCTTTAAGAAATTTAGCATAGACGGGCATTTCCAAAATCATTTCGACCAGGGGAATAGTGATCTCAACAGCTTTCAATCTTTCTAAAAACTTTTTAAATTTTTCATCTTGTTCCTTATTTTTAAGACGTGCAGGGTATGGCACCCTTCGCATGTACTTATTATTATCAATTTTTGGTTGTAAACGGAAGGAAGTTGTACCTTCACTCGTACCCTTATCAGCTTCAACTACAGCTTCAGTCTGCGAATTAGCTGCATCTGATTTGTCCTTCACCAGTTCAATACTTTCTTCTCCTTCAATCTTTTCCTTTTCCTTCTCAACCTCCACTGAATTCTTTCCTTTTACAGCCTTTTTCTTTCCGGACCCAACATTGCCCTTCAGAGTCTTACCTCCCCGCAATGTGATTGCTTTACATTGTGGGTTGGTCTCAGTACTGCTGGGTAGTGTTCCCTTCCCCCTGTTCTGCAGTTCTTTCGCCAGCTAAGTGACTTGTGTTTCCACGTTCTTAATTGATGACTGCAGTTGCTGGTTTATTTCCCTTTGGAAGGAAATAAACTCGATCATCATGTTCTCCAGACGAGATGGTGGCTTTTGATTGAACTGCTGGTTCTGATCAGGTTGGGCTTGGAAATTTTAGAAGTTTTGGCCTTGGTTTTGGTTGGGTCTTTGTTGGATATGGGGCTGGAAATTCTGATTGTGATTCTGGAAGTTCTGTACTCTCTGTTGAACAAACCCTTGATTCTGTGGCCGGAAGCTTTGCTGTTGGTTTTGGTGGGCAAACTGGGTAGACTGATTTGGCTGGGATAACAAATGCGCATTGAGTGCATTGTTATTTGAGTAAGATAGGTTGGGGTAGCGGTTCTGGTAGTTTTCGGCATTGTAACACCCCGGATTTGATAACCCAGGCCGGGGTGCCACTGCCACACCTCCCGAGCAAGACACGGTTTCTCCGAGCTTGCTAAAGAAATGCAAGGCTATAGGTATTGGGAAAAGTTTTAAAAGCAAGTCCGGAATTACTTAAAACATAATAATGTAATATCATCCATACATGATAATAAAAATAATAAGTTGCAGCGGAAATTAAAATACAGGGCCGACATGGCCAAAACTCGGGTTAACAAGCCCGTATGCAAGTCATGTAAAACAAATAATTAAATGCCCAAAGTGATCCCCCGATGCATGATCATGCTCCGTACTCTATAATAGAAAAATGAACAACGGGTTTTATCAGTATATAAAATACTGAGTAAGTTAATCCCTAACAAAACAATTTAAGGGGGTTACATGTGTTTAATTAAAATTACACTTTTCATGCGTTATGAAATTAATTTAAAATTCATAGTTTACTTGCAGCGGAAAAACATGATTAATTTATTCAAGGCGAGAATACATAATTTAAGGACTTAATTTAAAAGCGTAATTTAAAAGCAAATTTAAGAACGTAATTTAGATGCATGATTTAAAAACAGGGTAAATAAAATTTAAGCATAATTAAACACTCACACAAGTCTTTTATATTTATTTCGCAACTAAGAAGAGGACACCACACAAGGGAGATCACTAACGAGGCAATCTCAAAAATCATAATCAGTTAGCCGGTGAACCGGCGGCCGCAGCCATATCAGTATTGACTGCCGTTTTGGCTAGCCATGTATCTCGATTGCCATTTCGTCAAGCCGTGTGTATCTACTGTCAATTTGACAGGCATGTATGTCAACTGTCATTTGACAGGCCTTTCAAGCGGTTTCACTGCCACTCGGGCAGGCCGTGTATTTCTCACTGCCGTTTTGGCAGGCCATGTACACAACTGCCGTTTTGGCATAGTAAGGAGATCACTAACGAGGCAATCTCAGATAGTAAGGAGACCACTAACGAGGCAGTCCCAAAGATAATGATAGCGTGAAGATCGGCTCAGCCTAGTGAACGGGATTTTTTTCGAAAGTTCTATTTCAATGTTATCAAAATATTCGATATCGCGTTTCATAGTTCGAGTTTTCTCAAGGTCGAAAAATCCGATCCGACGCAGTTTACGCCTTTCTTAATTAAAAATTCACCTTTACACCAAAAATTCTGAAATTTACACAGCAGCTCAAAAACACACACACGAACAACTTTCATGTTTTAAGTTTTTGGAAATAAGGTTTCGAAGTGAGTCAAATTTCGAGTTCTTTGCAAAAGATGATTTCTGTCCCAAAAACCAATTCTGACACAGTTACGTGCAACGCCGATTAAAAATTCATTTCAAATCCAATTGATTCGAAATTTTTACAGGAGATACAAAACAATTAATAAACAACTTTCACATTTTAAGGATTTGGAAATAATGAATTTTAGATGCTCAAAAATCGACGACAACACGCTGTATACGCGCGGACTCAAAGGATCTTTTAAAACAATTCTGAAATTCGGCCATTTTGACATATCAAATGAACTCCAAAATTCATGAAATTTTATATGCATAATCTAGACACAATTATCTACAACTTTTGTTTAGAAATGCAAAGACAATCATTTTAAAAACGGGTGAAAAACATGCATCAAGTCGAGTAAGTATATCTGTCAACAATTTTAAACGTTCGGTTTGTCACAGAAAGTTTACAGCGCGATTTGGAATAGCAAATCTTAATGTCAATGTCTGAAATTTGGACACAAGGTAGACTAAAGCCTTAGGAACAAAATCTATGTTGAAAAGTTTTCGTTTTGAATTCCCAAAGGTCGAGTTTTAGGCGAGTTTTTGAAATTGGACTAAAATAGGGTTTTTTAAAACCGATGTTTGTTACGGGTCTAGATCTTAAGTTTTAAACAACAATAAACCACAAAAATTGGTGAGTAAGGTCTTAACTTACTTAGTTAGAGAATAGGGTCGCTGTAAAGGGTTTCCGGACGTCCTAAGGTCGCGACGAACGGCCAACTTCTTCGATCGCTTTTTGTTCGTCCCCCGACGTGAAATCGTGGCAAGGACAGGAGGTTAGAATTCGAGTTTCAAAGTTGTATGGACAAATTAAAACATTATACCATAGCTTACCAAGGGTCTAGAAGTCAGGGGCTTGTCCCGGTCGTCCCGTCGTCGCCGGAATACTCGCCGGAAAGTGGTGTCGAAGGAGTTTTGAACTTGGAGAGGAAATTGAGGGAGTATAGAAAGTGGTTTCTGAAAGTTTAGGGTTTGGGGCACCCCTAGGTCATTCTTAAGCCTTCCCTAAGGCTGAGATCCGATTACCATCGAAGGGGATGTTAATTTTGGCAAGAAAATCGCCATGGAAGGAAAGTTTACACCTTCTGCACCTCTGGCGCGCTGGTGACGCGCACCTATAGCTTTGCCCGCGCGGAGCACGCGCGACCAGCCCTGGAGACGCGACTCCGCCTTCCGCGCGGTGGCCGGCGCGGCGAGCGCGGGCCGGCCGGACCGGCCGGTTCGGCCGTCCACGTGGTCCGTCGGGTCTTTTCTTCTTTTCTCGATCGGGTTTCTATCCTCTACGTTTTCGGTTCGACTTTTTCTGGTCATTTCTGGGGTTACGATTCCTTTCTTAAATTTATTTCGACTCTAATAAATTTCATATTCGAAATCTTGAATCCGTCGAGTTTGAATCCGTCGGCTTAAATTCGTCGTCTTTTGGCTCCCGTGCAATAATTTATCTAATTAAATTATTTCCGACTTCACGGGTTCTTGGAATAAAAATCCTTTTCCTTCTTGAATTTAATTCCAATTCTTTTGGGATTAATCCATGAAATATCTTCGGGCTTCCTTTCCCTCTTTCATCCCATTTCGACTTGACCAAAATTTGGGTTTGAATTTTTTAAATTTATCGGTCACGCCATTTCCGAGCAATAATTTATTGTAATAAATTATTTTCTTCTCGGAAATAAATTTTATTTTGTTTCTTTGGGCGTTGTAAAAACCCCGGGTATTACAGTCTACCCCCCTTAAGAATCAACTTCGTCCCCGAAGTTGCGCCCTCGCTTTCTTTTGGACTCAATTTAATGTTGGGGTATTTCCATCTACTTTCCTTAAGGATAAACGTCTTCCACAAGAAATTTATTCCATTCGTTTGAACGTGAATTAAATTTCTCGGGTGTTACATCCTCTCCCCCTTAGGAATCAACTTCGTCCTCGAAGTTGGACGTTAGCTCCTCAGACATTGTTTGGTTGCGTGATTGTATTATTGTGTGTTGTTGTTTGTTATTATTTGACTGAACTCAGAATTGAAATTTCCAAGTTGCCTACATACCCCGTGAAGGGATCAAGTCATCACGTAGTTCAAAACAATTTGAATTCGTTTATTTTTTATTGGATACAATTCTTAGAGTCGAACTCAAAAATAAATGCAGTTATCGATGCTTGAAAACTTCTTACGGTTGCTTGGGCCGAGTGGTCACGTCCTCTCTCTTGTTTATGTTTTCTATTCGCGTCCGGCAGTCACGCAGCCGATGACCATGTCGACCGCACCAAAGGCATGCTCCAGCCTGAGGGCATCCTCTCGCATAGTGTGGTTTACCACACTTTGGACATGGTGGTGCATAGTCACCATGATTGAACACTATCCCCTTTTTTCGTCCATTGTCGTTTTGTTGTGTTCGGTTCAAGTTTCTACGGAAATGGTCCTTATTCCTCTTGTATTGTCCTTGTGGTCCTTGGTTAGTCCTATCTATCGGTTTCCGTTTCAGTTCTTGAACTCTGCAACTGCTACTGCACGATCATACACAGCTTGTAGGTTAGGGTAGTGCTCACCCGTGATCACCTCTCTAATAGATAGGCTCAGTCCCATCTCGAACTTCTGTGCCTTCTCTACATCAGTTGGCACCAGTCTCGGAGCGAACCGCACCAACTCCTTGAAACGATTATAGTATTCTTGGACCGTTTTTCCTCCTTGCCTCAGTGTCAGAAATTCCTCGTACATAGCAGCCTTCGTGCTCATGGGATAAAAATGATCCTTAAGCAGATTCGTGAATTCTGACCATGTGTAGGGCTCGTCGTACTCCGCACGTTTCCATTGGGTGGCTTACCAATCATCCGCCTCGCGCTCCTAAGTAGTATGAAGCTACGTGAACCTTTTCCCCGTCGGGACACTTAACGGCGTTCAACAGCTTATCGAACGTCCGTATCCATTCCTCTAGCTGAGCCGGGTCCTCTTTGTCGGCGTAGTGGGGTGGTTGGTAAGGGTTTACCATGGCTAAGTAGTTGACTCGGGTTTCCGGTGGTGGTACACCCGCTTGTGCACGTTGCACTTCAGCATTTCCTAATACTACGAGAACTTCCTCAACCGTCCTTAGACGCTCATCCATATTCTGAGGAATCTCATTGTTGTTTGGCATGTTGGGGAGGTCAGAGTCAGTGTTGTTTGGGATTACATTCCTTGGTCTTCCCCTAGGTGCCATTCTCTGTTATAAAAGTATGCGAAGATGAGCTTCTAATCTAAGGCACGTTAGATTCAGGAAAGTCTAAGTGATAGGGATGGCAAAAAGGGAGAATAGATATGAGTACGCTAAGTGTTCTTGATCATCATCTAAGACTAAAGCAAGGTTAGTGTCCAGTTGGTGCTTCTAAGTCGATGTCATGTCAAGCTTTAAAATTGCAATGTTACTTATCACATATAAAAGGGTTAGCGCAATGTTCAAGTGTGTATGTATGCGAATGCATTTCCATCACCCCCCCCCCCCCCCCCGCCCCCCCGAAATTTTTTTTTTATGCATATGCGTGTTTATATTTATTATCCATGGGTTTTAAAATAAATTTTTGTTCCATGGAAATAAAACTTAAAATTTGAAAATAATAATAATGATGGTACTTAAAAATTTAAAAATAATATTAATATTTGTTTAAAAATCCTTGGGCCTCTATATTGGCCAAAAGTAATAATAATACTTTAAAAAAATAATATTTCCGGGCTCTGATACCACTTTGTAACACCCCGGATTTGATAACCCAGGCCGGGGTGCCACCGCCACACCTCCCTAGCAAGACACGGTTTCTCCGAGCTTGCTAAAGAGATGCAAGGCTATAGGTATTGGAAAAAGTTTTAAAAGCAAGTCCGGAATTACTTAAAACATAATAATGTAATATCATCCATACATGATAATAAAAATAATAAGTTGCAGCGGAAATTAAAATACAGGGCCGACATGGCCAAAACTTGGGTTAACAAGCCCATATGCAAGTCATGTAAAACAAATAATTAAATGCCCAAAGTGATCCCCCGATGCATGATCATGCTCCGTACTCTGTAATGGAAAAATGAACAACGGGTTTTATCAGCATATAAAATACTGAGTAAGTTAATCCCTAACAAAACAATTTAAGGGGGTTACATGTGTTTAATTAAAATTACACTTTTCATGCGTTACGAAATTAATTTAAAATTCATAGTTTACTTGCAGCGAAAAAACATGATTAATTTATTCAAGGCGAGAATACATAATTTAAGGACTTAATTTAAAAGCGTAATTTAAAAGCAAATTTAAGAACGTAATTTAGATGCATGATTTAAAAACAGGGTAAATAAAATTTAAGCATAATTAAACACTCACACAAGTCTTTTATATTTATCCCGAAACTAAGAAGAGGACACCACACAAGGGAGATCACTAACGAGGCAATCTCAAAAATCATAATCAGTTAGCCGGTGAACCGGCGGCCGCAGCCATATCAGTATTGACTGCCGTTTTGGCTAGCCATGTATCTCGATTGCCATTTCGGCAAGCCGTGTGTATCTACTGTCAATTTGACTGACATGTATGTCAACTGTACTTTGACAGGCCTTTCAAGCGGTTTCACTGCCACTCGGGTAGGCCGTGTATTTCTCACTGCCGTTTTGGCAGGCCATGTGCACAACTGCCGTTTTGGCATAATAAGGAGATCACTAACGAGGCAATCTCAGATAGTAAGGATACCACTAACGAGGCAGTCTCAAAGATAATGATAGCGTGAAGATCGGCTCAGCCTAGTGAACGGGATTTTTTTCGAAAGTTCGTATTTCAATATTATCAAAATATTCGATATCGCGTTTCATAGTTCGAGTTTTCTCAAGTTCGAAAAATCCGATCCGACGCAGTTTACGCCTTTCTTAATTAAAAATTCACCTTTACACCAAAAATTCTGAAATTTACACAGCAGCTCAAAAACACACACACGAACAACTTTCATGTTTTAAGTTTTCGGAAATAAGGTTTCATAGTGAGTCAAATTTCGAGTTCTTTGCAAAAGATGATTTCTGTCCCAAAAACCAATTCTGACACAGTTACGTGCAACGCCGATTAAAAATTCATTTCAAATCCAATTGATCCGAAATTTTTACAGGAGATACAAAACACATTAATAAAAAACTTTCATGTTTTAAGGATTTGGAAATAATGAATTTTAGATGCTCAAAAATCGACGACAACACGCTGTATACGCGCGGACTCAAAGGATCTTTTAAAACAGTTCTGAAATTCGGCCATTTTGACATATCAAATGAACTCCAAAATTCATGAAATTTTATATGCATAATCTAGACACAATTATCTACAACTTTTGTTTATAAATGCAAAGAGAATCATTTTAAAAACGGATGAAAAACATGCATCAAGTCGAGTAAGTATATCTGTCAACAATTTTAAACGTTCGGTTTGTCACAGAAAGTTTACAGCGCGATTTGGAATAGCAAATCTTAATGTCAATGGCTGAAATTTGGACACAAGTTAGACTAAAGTCTTAGGAACAAAATCTATGTTGAAAAGTTTTCGTTTGAATTCCCAAGGTCGAGTTTTAGGCGAGTTTTTGAAATTGGACGAAAATAGGGTTTTTTAAAACCGATGTTTGTTACGGGTCTAGATCTTAAGTTTTAAACAACAATAAACCACAAAAATTGGTGAGTAAGGTCTTAACTTACTTAGTTAGAGAATAGGGTCGCTGTAAAGGGTTTCCGGACGTCCTAAGGTCGCGACGAACGGCCAACTTCTTCGATCGCTTTTTGTTCGTCCCCCGACGTGAAATCGTGGCAAGGACATGAGGTTAGAATTCGAGTTTCAAAGTTGTATGGACAAATTAAAACATTATACCATAGCTTACCAAGGGTCTAGAAGTCAGGGGCTTGTCCCGGTCGTCCCGTCGTCGCCGGAATACTCGCCAGAAAGTGGCGTCGAAGGAGTTTTGAACTTGGAGAGGAAATTGAGGGAGTATAGGAAGTGGTTTCTGAACGTTTAGGGTTTGGGGCGCCCCTAGGTCATTCTTAAGCCTTCCCTAAGGCTGAGATCCGATTACCATCGAAGGGGATGTTAATTTTGGCAAGAAAATCGCCATGGAAGGAAAGTTTACACCTTCTGCACCTCTGGCGCGCTGGTGGCGCGCACCTATAGCTTTGCCCGCGCGGAGCACGCGCGACCAGCCATGGAGACGCGACTCCGCCTTCCGCGCGGTGGCCGCGCGGCGGCGCGCGGCGAGTGCGGGCCGGCCGGACCGGCCGGTTCGGCGGTCCGCGTGGTCCGTCGGGTCTTTTCTTCTTTTCTCGATCGGGTTTCTATCCTCTACGTTTTCGGTTCGACTTTTTCGGGTCATTTCTGGGGTTACGATTCCTTTCTTAAATTTATTTCGACTCTAATGAATTTCTTATTCGAAATCTTGAATCCGTCGGCTTGAATTCGTCGTCTTTTGGCTCCCGTGCAATAATTCATCTAATTAAATTATTTACGACTTCACGGGTTCTTGGAATAAAAATTCTTTTCCTTCTTGAATTTAATTCAAATTCTTTTGGGATTAATCCATGGAATATCTTCGGGCTTCCTTTCTCTCTTTCATCCCATTTCGACTTGACCAAAATTTGGGTTTGAATTCTTTGAATTTATCGGTCACGCCATTTCCGAGCAATAATTTATTGTAATACATTATTTTCTTCTCGGAAATAAATTTTATTTTGTTTCTTTGGGCGTTGTAAAAACCCCGGGTATTACAGGCATAGTTACAGCTTTCGGTAGCTATCTGTTGGCATGTGTCAGTTGGATGTGGTCCCTGACACAGCCCGCAAACAGCTTCCGATTGCTGTGGTTGTGCTTGGCTTGAAGAAGCTCCTGCCTGTACAGTACCCTTTCCTTTATCCTGACCCAGTTGAATCGCAGCTACCTGTTCCTGTAATTTTTCAAAGTCTGCTTTACATTCACTTACAGCAAAAACTTTTCTAGAGGAGTCAGCCTTCCTCTCATCAGTGTTCAGCACAGATATGTTAACAGACATGGTCTCAATCTATGCCCATGCTTGGTCCATGGGCAAGTGGAGTAAGTGCCTTCCTCTAGCGGCATCTAGCATCATTCGCCATGAGTGGGTGAGTCCTCCATAGAATTTTCTTAACTGCTCCCATGGTTGGTATCCATGTTGGGGGCATCTCCTCAAGAGGTTGAAGAACCTCTCTTTGGCATCATAAAGTGACTCATCCCGCTTCATTTTGAATTCTCCAATTTCTGCTCGTCCTTCCTCCACTTTTGATTCAGGGAAGTATTTCAACAGAAAACTCCTCACCAGATCTGCCCATGTGCTTCTCTGGTTGATGGGCAATGACTTATATCAATCCCTGGCTCCACTAAACAATGAGAAAGGAAACAACATCAGTCTTATAGCATCAGGGGACACCCCCTGATTTTTTATTGTATCACACAGCTCCAGGAAAGTTTGGAGATGATCATGAGGGTCCTCATGATTTGCACCGCAAAATTGATTATTCTGCACCAAGTTGATTAGTGCAGGTTTAAGCTCGAAATTGTGGGCGGCAAATTGTGCTCTCCCGGGCCTGTTCAGATACGGCTCCACAATAGGCTGCATGAAGTCAGCTGCTGCCTGCTGTTGCTGATTTCCTTGTTCTGCTTGATCTTGGTATTGCTGGTGGTAATTGGGATTCTGTTCGAACATGTTGTCTGGCTCTTGAGGATTGTTCTTAAACTGGTCTTGATCGAAGGGTTGATTCTGGTATTGCTGGTTTGGTATATTTTGGTTTTGGTTTTGGTTATATTGGTTTAGAGGTGGTGGCGGTTGTTGGTGGAATTGCTGGTACTGTTGCTGATCAAGATTAGGTAGATTCTCCTCCTCGTTAACACGATTTGGATGTTCTACCATACCCCCATCAGCTCCATTGCCAGGGTTATTTGGTGGTTGATTATGGATGGGTGGTTGGTCTATGGGTAAGATCGGGGGAATGTCTTGGTTTTCTGCCATGTCAGATAAGTCACTGCTTGTGGTTTCAGGTGAGGTACGAGTCCGTGCTTCCCGTTCCTTTCGCAGTCTTGCTTGTGCAGTTGTCGAGCAGTCCTTTCTATTTCTAGATCGAACGGTAGCTCAGGCAATGTATCCTTCCTCCGTTGCATAAGCAGTTTATATCTCAACTTGACAGCACCTGCACAACCCCCAGGTTAGTAATGGTTCAAGAGTATACACAAAAAACTATCTATAAGTAAATCAGAAGTGTAATTCTCTTAATAAACGGCGCTGCATCCTCCCGGCAACGGCGCCGTGAAACTTTTGACAATTTCCCACTATATGAGTATTTTCTGAAAAGTATCAAGTTTGAATTTATTAAATAAAAAGTTATGATTTATGGAAGGGGTTTAATGATATATTAAGGTTGTCACGTTTTTATATACTCATGTAGGAAACTGAGGCCCGAAAGCGCACGGTGTCAAAAATTGCAGTAATTTATAGTAAGACCGGATCGTTCACTGGAGGATGTGCGATAGAAGCAGGGCCCACGTCGTTTACTAAGATTTTCCACTCGGTTACTCGTTTCAGGTTTTGCATTGATTTCTAACAACTATTTGACATAATTTAAACTAGATTATGAAAGCAGTAAAATATTCTACAAAGCTCAATAGAATTTATCTAAAAAGCAATTAAATTTATTCTAAGAAAGCAATGAAATTTATTCTAAGAAAGCGGATAAAATTATTCTACGAAAGCAGATTTAAAATGTGACAGAAGGGACAGGGAGAAAATAATAAAGCTTGGACAAGATTCAGATGAAACACAATTAAACTTCCATTTTTTAATTACACAGATCTTTGCTCGGGATAGTTCGTCACTTAGCTAACTCTCATGCTTTCTAACTATGTTCCCTTTAATAGACAGGTACTTATAATTAGAATTTACATGCTCTTAAGACCTCAATTTCTAAGATACCACATATTAATAACTCCCCCTGCCGAGGTATGTTATTTCTCCATGGTGGATAAGCAACACCTAACACATCATTAGTTGACATGCCAAGTACTCCTATCACCCCCCCCCCCCCTTGTCACACCCAATAGTCTAGATTAAAATCCCAAACTGATCCAAAACTCTTAAACCTTACAACCGGTGGCCAGCCCCTAATTCTTCTGAGTGACCTCTATGAAAGCATTTAAAGGTAAGCGGTAAAGAAAGCATTTAAAAACCTATCACTCGGAAGTCTCAAAAGCTATCTCATTCCGTTAGTATAAAAGAGCCCATGGCCTTGGTGACCAGATGCAGATTTAGAACTTCCCAAATATCAGTAAGCCACAGGGCTTATAACCTCTGGTTAGTTATGAGATACAAACTGAGTGGAACAGACATGTGAAGATCTATTCCGAATGTACTCACTCAAGACTCAATGCTAGGCTTTGGCGGGAGAAGATAGTAGTTGAAAGAATACTCAACCCTACCTTAGAAATCAACCAAGGCCTATATGTTGTTCCTCTAGTATTATCTATCACATCTTATCCGAATCCAAGTGGACACTGATTCGATGAAATACTTAATAGAAGATTTCCAACACAGTAATTTTGAGAAAACAATTGATATTTGAAAATCATTCCCTACACAGGTACTAGAGTCTCAATTAAAATACAGATCCTTTCAGTCTAGATGAGACCTAATCGCTGACTCTGCTTCTAGTTTCCCAAAATCAACCCCCAGTAGAAGATGAATTAGTCATAACTATGAAATTATCCCTTACTCAGATCCGGATTTTATAAAGTGATTTTTGCGGAAATTTATTATGCAGCATCTAATTTAAACCAAGACTTCTATGTCCAAGGAGAAGGATCCCCAAAATATTATAGACCACAATATCTACATAATAATAGCATGCATACATGTATATGAGAAGTAAAATAAAATACCCCAAAATATATGGTGGGGTTAGACAGAATTTGATACACAAAGATGGGTTAGCATTCAGATAAGAAGAATTGGCTAAAAAGAGAGCCAGAAATAACATGGATGATCTGGACTGCTAACATCTGCTATCCAGTCTCCAAATATTCCAGATGGAAATGATTTTAGACAGTGAGGAACCCTTAATGACAGTGATCGCTATCATCAAAAGTCCTACTATCCATGAGAGAGTAAAAAACCCACATGTTTTCTTACTACAGTACGATTATAACAGTGTTGATCGACACTGCTTAACATTACTATGGCTCGAAATTCAGGTTGAAATTAAGATAAAGAGAAGAAAACTGTATCTAATTAGGAATTGGCTGAGTGGCTAATCGTTATCCCCGTGAAGGGACCTTTTTGCCGTAGCTTCCACCAATCACTAATCAGACCATGCAAAATAACGAGTAATAATTAATACACAGAAGACGAGCTAATCGTTATCCCGGTGAAGGGACCTTTTTGCCAACATTGATCTGTGATAATCTTTATTACCCATTCATACACACAATTAACCAGAAAAGATGAAATTAAAAGAATGTTTTTGGGTATTGTGTAAGTATTAATCACACAATAATTTAGACACTAATTTGTTGAGGTGTGTAATGGATAAGATTAGATGCAATGGGCCTAAGCCCAGTACACCCATGCAACTTACACAACTTAGGAAGTAAAATATTTTTGCGGTTTTTTTTAAAATAGAGAGAGGAGGTCAATTCGGTCTACTGGTTTAGGTGCAATATAAACCGAATTGACTATGCATGAGAAATGAAGTTTTATCTTACCCAACTAATCATAGTAAGGTTGTGAAATAGCATCATCTAATTCGATTTGTCAAGCAATTCGGTATAGACCGAATTGGATAAACCGAATTGATGGGGTTATCCCCTTGATGACAGTCTTTTATGACTGTCATTTGCGTCCAATTTCGTGTCTTAATGATAATCTTTTGTTCTTAATTCCATTAGTTTTTAATGAATAATCATGGAAGATGAGAAAAGATGGAAGAAGAACCAAGACTGTGAAGAAGTTGGAATTACATTGAAACTGGCTTGAAATTCTAAGTTTTCATTGCAAGTCTCGCACGCTATGTTTTTATTGAACTGACTCACGCTTTGTCATTCGGCAGGAAGTTAAGTTGAAAGGCAGCGGGAGATGGAAAAAGACATAGCGAGGGAAGAGAGGAAGTGCGAGGACTTACATACGAAATCAGGAAAGATATAAGGAAAAATGTTCAGAAGCTGAAGCCCGCGCGATGATCGTTTGACATCGCGAGGAAAAGGAGTTTGTGCAAGACAGGAAGCCTTAGACATTATGGCGAGAAGCAAACTGTTTGAAGAGACTGTGAGATCTCGCCTTGTCAAGAAAGACAATTACATTTCTTTTTTGGCTCTCGCTTTGAAGGAACTGGACAAAGCGAGAGGAGAGCTATTCTGATGCGAGCGGTTATCATCCAAGGCTGAAGCAGTTACAACGCCCATCTATAAATAAGACCCTCGGGGGATCAGCTCAAGTAGCGGGAGATTGAAGAGAATAGCTCATTTTTACTCTCCAGTTCACTTTTAGAATTCAGTAGGTAGGTTAGCTAGGGTTAACTTTTCACTGCAATTTACTTCAAGTTTTTCAGATTTATAATTCAATTTCGCAGTAGATTTTCTTCGGAATATTTTTAGTAGATTAGTTTGAGGATACCCTGGAAGAAGAATTGCTATCGGAATGCTTTGTTCATCCATTACGACGATCACCATCTAGTTTCCGACTTCTTCGTTCAAATTCACATTATTCTGATTGAAATCAGATTTCCAGGTGTATTCGTTTTTAATTCTTTGTTATTCAAGATATATGAAGAATGATCAGTTATCAAATCGTGCATTTCTTATCCTTCTGGTTACAATTTTCAAAATTTATTAGAAATCTGATGTCTTTCAATTCTGTTTCAGAGTAGTATGAACCTCGAATACAATATTCATTTTTTTTGGAATTTGCATCACATCGATAATTTGATTCTCGAAGATCATGATACTTTCATATCTTTAATTCGTAATTTGTTCGTTCTAATTGCGCAAGAAGTTTGGATTTTGTAATCGAGTTAGGTATGAAACTGGCAGAATTGTGAATTCATTCGGTTGATAGCATGTCTCGATCATAAATTTGGAAGAAATCATACAAATTAATGTTCAGAACTCTGAAAGGTTCCTAAAGACCTATGCAGTGTTAATCATCGCATGATAATCTTTAGGAATTAATAACTCTAAATTCTCGAATTTGGATGTGAAAGGTTCTGTTCTTATTATTTTCTGAATAGAAGTTCCAGAGGGTAGTTATGACAGTTATAGGACTTGATCATGTACTTCACATAAGGATAAAACCACGCTTCATCCTAAAAGATGACGCGAGGAATTATTCAGACAACTTTGTTTCAAGAGAGGCTATTTCAACACTCTCGCGATGTCATTTTGACAACGCGAGAGAACCACTTCACAATAGCAATAGAATTGATTCCCATTTTCTTGGGACATCAACTACTCACTTCTACTTCTTATACATATAAAACCCCTATCCTATAAGTAGGAATTGAACACCTCGCCGCATTCTTACAGATATTACTGCGAGGCATTCATTTCTTTGTATAAACAAAATCTGAGGAACATTCTTTGAACAATAACTCCCTCCAAGCTGTACAGACATAGCGTGCGGAAAATTGGAATGTTCATAGTTTGAAACCCAAAGTAGTTACTGCGAGCTATTTTGGACACCTATTTTGCAGAATTATTTCTCAAATCTTTTTCATAGGAAAGTGATTTCCTAATTCTGTCTAGTTTCCAGTATATATTTTCTACACACTCCAGCATTTGGATTAAGAGGATTCAGAACCCTCATCGTTTTCTTATACATATAATACTACCTATACATATGATATTTTGGGATATTCCCCAGTTTATGATGAGTAATCTTACTTCACAATTACAGACTCATAATTCATACCTGTAATCCGTATTACTATTTTCATTAGTACATAGAGAAAGATGATGATATAAGTTTTCTCAATCATTATTTACTCAGGGTAATGAAAAACAAACTTGTTCTTTAGTTGGGCATTTAGTATCTGTCGTTTAAAAGGGAAGGGTGTTTCAAAAACCATCTTTTGTCCCAATAATTAGTGGAGTTTTAGGAAGATTAATTTCCAGGGTTCATAGCTTTATAGTTTCCACTATATGCTATGGGTAGGAGATTAAATATTCTTTCTACAGTCTTACTAATCCTGAGTCAAGTCATGGGTATTTGGAATTGTTTACAGAGATTTCTCAAGCTAAAGCATCTATATGAATCTGAGTAGTCTGGATAAGTCAAGGATTTTGAATAGCAATTTCATCTTGATATACTTACAGGACTATTACTTCTTACAATTACTTGAAGGAATTACTCTAAGGAGTCAAGTTTTATGAAACCATTGGATGATAGATTTAAATATTTGCTTTTCAATTCTTGTAGAGGATATCCAATATAGGGTCATGAGACCAGTTTGATTCAGAGTAATAAAAAGAACAACTTCAAGTTCAGATGAATATAAGATGATTTAGATGTGACCTTGAGTTATCAAAGGCTTAATCTGAGTCAGAAAGAAATAGATTAAGTGGCAGTTCTAAAAAGCTTTTGTCACAGAATGAGTCTGACCGATCATCATGTGATGACAGTATCCCATGATTTCAGTGCTTAGATTGTCATGACACTGAATCATAAGTACCTGTCTTGGGAAGTGATTTAAGACATGAAGATTTGATTAAGTTGCATAGAGGATTCATCTATCTCAATGAACTTTCATTCTGTTTTAACCATTGAAGTACGATATTCTCATCATATTCTTATTTCGTTTATTTGATTTGGTCCGCACTATCTTAAACTCATGAACATAATCATAACACTCAACATCATTTCAATTGTTTTCTTTATTATTGTTTACAGCTTTATGCATTTACAGTTCAACATTTAATTCTTAGTCATCGTCATTACACCATCCTTAAACCAAGAGCAAAAACGAGTTCTAGAACTAATAATTCTATTAAACGCTTCTATCGTGTAACTCTCGAACGATCCCGACAATAAAAATAAATACTGCAGCTTGATACCGTGCGCTTTCGGTAGGAAAAATTAGGCAAGCTCTTTAACAGTCCTAGGATTATAGTTTAAAGGCTGTCGGGGGGCATTGCAGTGGGTTTTTACCCTCAAAGCTTTATGGCGCCGTTGCCGGGGAGGGTGTAGTGTTATGAATTTTAGAACTGTAGAAACTCTTTGGTTTAATTGTAATTATTTACTTTATACCATAATAAATTCATTAATTCTTTCATTTTGTTCACAGAGAAGTCTCAACAGTTTATGAGCGAAAGAACAACTCGATCTTCAAGGCAACCTTTGCTTCCTTTTAATTGTGAACTTGAAAGAACAACAAGGCTGATCAGAGCAAGCACTAGAAGGAGACAAAGAGATCTTGTAGAAGGGAATCTTTCAACAGTCACTAGAATGGCTAACAATGGACAAAATAACGGACCTGGAAACTTACCAAATGGACAGCCAGAAAATCAGCAAAACGTACCACTTCGAGGACATTTTCAAGCACCACTGTAATACCCGTAAATTTTAGAATATAAAAATAGGAATCAATCCAATAGGAGAGAAGGTTTCGTTTCCGAGAACCCGTAGACGCGGAAATGCACGGAAGTCAAAGGACGACGAATTAGAAACCGACGGACCAAAACCGACGGTCGTAGGATTTCAAGCATGTGATCGAATTGAGACGGAATAAATTTATGATGAGAAGCATAATCCGGAAATGACCCGGAAGAAAATCGAGCGCGAAAACGGGGAAGGATAGACGTCCGAAAGAGAGGAGAAAAAGACCCGACGGATCGGATCGCACGGACCCGCCCGGACCGCAGTCCAGGCGAGTCTCGCGCGCTGGCCGGGCGGGGTTTGGCTAAAAGGCGCGCCAACCCCGCGTGGCCCTACAGGTTTTGGCAACTTGCGCGTTTCGGCGATTTCTTACCATAATTCGACCTCCCGACTTTGGAAAGCGGATTTCGGCCGAAGGGGGAAGCTTTTAGGTGACCTAGGGCAGCCTCTCCACCATTTTCATCAGTCACCATTCACTCTCAAACTCTCTCAACTCTCTCCAAAGCCAAAACACTTTCCGGCGACTTCCCGACGACTTTCCGAGCATTTCCCGGCGACGAAAACCGACGGAGGAGGCGTTGAATACAAGATTCCTAGTGTTCTAATCTGTGGTAAGTTGTTCACAGATTTCTATTTAAGTTTTTGAACCCGAAAACTTGATCTAACATTGGATTTCTTCGTCCGATTCGAAATCGTGGCCAAAGTCGGAAGCTTGACGTTGAGGAGATCCGTTCGTAGGATTTTGGACGAGCCAGCGACCTTAGGACGACCCAAAACTCTCTATCACTGTAAGTTGAGCCTTCCATATCAATACGGGTGATTTCGGGGCGTCCGGTATAGGCGTAATGTAACGAAACGTAAAAATCGAACCTTAAAAACCCCATCTTGCGCAGTTTCTGTAATCGGCCTAAAACTCATATTTCGAGGATTCAATCCGAGAAACTCAAAACTAGACTTTTAATCCTAACACATAAATCTAAGCTATGTAAAAATTTCAGCCATTTTCGTTAACGTTTGCTATTTTAAATCGCATCGAAAAGAAACTGTTTTGACAAAACATGTTGAAATCTGCCTATGAACATGTTCGAACTTAGTGAATTTATTTCTATATTTTCTAGTCCGATTTGATCCTTACAATCTAAATGAACGTTGTAGATAATCATGTCTAGTATGTGCATATTAAATTTCAGAATTTTTGGAGTCCATTTGATATGCTAAAAAGTCGGAATTTTGAACTGTGTCAAACCTGAGTTCGGACAGATTTCTGATTGCATAGTAAAATCGATTTTTGACATGTTTCCTCAACTTATTTCGAAAAAGTTAAAACACGAAAGTTGTTCGTTAGGGTGTTTTGCATAAAGTGTGAAGATTTCAGATTTTTCGGACTTAAAAACGGATTTTTAAATTGAAAAGGCGCAAACTGTAACGCCAAGATACTTTTAAATCGAAGGATTTTGAAATTTCGAAACGAACGATCAAAGATTTGAAATACGATACATCTACACTTTTGAAAAACCCCGATGCATTAAATCTAAACGATACATGAGATACTTGGTGGAGGGTGAGTGCTCTGCAGGGTGCCCCTCTAGCCTTTCTCTTCGGGCCTATAATGGACGAGAGAATTTGATGAAATATTACGCCAATCGGCGGGAGATACATGGTCTACTCTCTCGGGTTGTCCGTATGGATTTCTCGAGGCTCCGGAGTGTTACTGGGTATGGCAGATACGGCTGCGGCCGCCGGATCACCGGCTATACAAGATACTTACGACACGGCTGCGGCCGCCGGATCACCGGCTATACAAAACATTGAGAAATGGTTACGTAACGGGGGAAATAAAAGAATTAATGTTTTTAAGTATTTATTATTTTTGCATGTCTTTAAATTATGCATTTAAATTATGCCTTTAAATTTCATATCATGCCGAAATTGTTATTGTGGATTAGATGCATGTTTAAGTACACAATTAAAATTATTATTTCCTTTAAATTTTGTGAATGCATGTTAGGAGTGAAATTTTAAATTATCTAATTGAATCCCTGCATTGCTATGTTAGGATCGACTTACTCAGTATTTTATATACTGATAAAATTGTTGTTTTCTCTTTTCTTTCAGAGTACGGAGATAATGCATAGCATGTGCATTGGGGGATGGATTTATTAAACATTGTTAATTTGCTTTTTACGATACTTGCATAACGGGCATGTAAATCCCGAGTTTTGGCCATGTCGGCCCAGGTTACATTTTTTTTTCCGCTGCGATATATTATTACTACTATATGTGTGGATGATACTTATTATTTTTACATAGATTCCGGACTTGTTTTTAAATCTTTTGCAATACCTATAGCCTTGCATCTCTTTGGCATGCTCGGAGAATCCGTGTCTTGCTAAAGAGATGTGGCGGTGACATCCCGGCCTGGGTTATCAAATCCGGGGTGTTACAAGTTGGTATCAGAGCCCGGAATATTTTTAAGCTACTATTATTATTATTTTAAAATATTTTGAACTAAGTAATACTTTTAAATTTATTATCATCATTATTATTTCTAAGACTACTAGTATTATTATTTTAGCCCAAAATTTGAGCCAAAAATTTTCTTACCCAAGTAGTATAATATATTGAGCCCAAAGGGGGTTAAATTATTTTGACCCAATATTTATAATTATTTATTTTAAGCCCAACCATTTCGGTCCAAATACCTATGCTTTTATTCCTTAAGTCCAAAATATTATTTTGGCCAATATAGAGGCCCAACTTTTTTTTTAAACCCATGATTAAATTTAAAAATACACTAAGATTAATTTTTGGGGGGATTGCATGTGCATATTCATGTAGATTTAAATTCCTGCATATCATGACTTATATTCGAAACATACTCTAACTCTAACCTCCTTGTGACATTAGATGGCCGCCCCAAACGCGAACATGATCAACCTACTAATGAGGTTGATTGAGGCGTACCTCGAATCTCCTCAAAACGTGAACAACTTCAGACTAAGGGTAGAACAAATGGGAGCTAACCTGGGCCACCTAACTAATCTGGGCCAAGCAGGACATCAAGATATAACCCAACTCCAAATCCAAATCAACGAACTCCAGGCCCGCGAGACTGAACTTCGGACCCAGATTGACGACGTAGAGACCGAAGTAGGGGTCGTGGGACATCAACTGCACCGTCTGAAGGACGATCTACTTCCACCTGCCCCTCTCGACCCGGGAACTCCTCCCGCAGCTAGCCCCGTAGTTGATCCTGATGCTGTCCCTACAGCCGCCCAACCTTCAGTTGTCGTCGTTGATACTGCCCCGGCCGCCAGGCCCAATTGGCCAGCGAGCCCAGTATTCCATGGACCCCTTGGCTGGGGTATCGTTGAGGAGTCGAGTGATGAGGATGATCCCATGGAGGACCCAACCACCTACACTCCCTCAGCTTAGGGACCTTTACCGCATTCCTTCTACTATTACCGTTCCTATTTTCCGAACTATTCCTATCCTTGTGATCCCTGCAGCTTGTATCAACTAACATTTTCTATTGAGCAATAAAAATACAAGCATTTATGTTATATTCTCTTTTCCATCATCCATAGTGCCCACATACATATATACATGCACAAAAAAAAAAAAAAAACCGCCTTCCTAGTCCAAACGTATGGTGAGGGACTCAACAGAACAAAGGAACAAGGTATTAATAAGCAAACAACACATATGAATGTCCATCAAACGAGAGTACCCTGAACCCTAAACCCTGAAACCCCAAGTCATCACTTAACCGAAATTCCAGAAGTTACAACCGAAAGAGATAATCATGGAGTAACACCATAAAAGCACAAACTACAAAACACAGAGATGGAAACCATCGTCTTACCGTCTCATAAGGAAACTACTTCTTCTATGCACCCCAAGAGTACCGTAAAAGCGAAGGGTCACTGATCAGGAGGCGGGAACTGGCGACGCATGTAGTCGTCCATCTGACGCATGTAGCCATACATGTCAGCCATGGTGGCCTGCTGCTCCGCCTGTCTCATAGTGAGCGTGTCCATACGATCCTGATAGAGATCCATCCTAGCATCCAAGGCATCGTAACGAGCCTGCCCAGCTGCAAACCCGGCATCTATGCTGACACGCATCTCCTGCATCATCTGGAGCATCCGCGTCATGTCCTGACCCTGCGGTGGAACCCCACCCTGCTGTGGAACCACAGGAGGAGGAGGTGGCCGCTCTGGAGGAACAACTAAGATCAAACCACCATCCTCAGGCTGCGGGCGCAGTATAGCCCGAGGCGCTCCACGACGCAAAGTGCTGCGCCGAGCGGCATAAGACGGAATACGATAGTGCTCACCTGGAGCTAAAGGATAGGGGTCCGTCTCGGGAGACGTGCGGATCCCCTGGGCAGCGCATAGCCCACAAATGAGGTGTGCATGAGTGATCACCCTACTCCCTCGCCCCCGTCGTAAACCCCTCAGATTATCCGCAATGCACGCGCCCACATTTACCCGACCGCCTCGTGCGATAAAGCAGACAGTCTCAAAGACATGATCTATGACGATATGACTCCGGGTGATCGGCCGAATGCGTCCTAACCAAAGCTGAGCAAGTACACGCCAAGGAGCATCCAAGGACGTCAGTCGTAGCTCGTGAGGGTATCCAGTCCGCGGGGGTACCTCGGTACACAAGACACCCCAGGCAGGAGCATAAACCCGTCCCTTCGGCTGTGGTCGGAACGCGCCATCATCGGGAAGGCCGAAATAGATGTTGATCGCCCGAGCACTGAAGTCTAAGTAGCGACCACGAACCCAGACTCGAGAAAGGTCGTCGTCTACCCCGAGACCGCTGATGTTGGCGATAACCTCCATAGCTAGATAGCCGGAGGCAATGCCGTCGGGATGACGTGCAAGACCGGTCCACTGGAGATGCCCCAAAAGTGCACTGATCCGATCGTCACCCATATGATCGGGGAACAAGCCTCGCTCGGGAACGTAAGCCCTCTTCTGACGAAGCTCGTCGAAGTAGAAGTCCTGGGCAGCCATCGACGAGAAACGGAACCTATCATGCCGGCGAGGACGCACCTCGTCAGGGAGATCTCTGAGCCTCGGCACCCGCTCCTCGTCCTCCTCGGACTCACTGTCGTCACTGTCATCAATGTCCGGCATCTCCGGAGCGGCAGTGCTAGGGCCGGCTGCGTCCCGTCGAGTAGCCCGTCTCTTGGCCCCCGGAAGGACCATAAGGAACGCCAAGATGAACCACAGGAAGAGCAACATCCTGCGAACACCCAACACCAATTGTTAGACTAATGACCCACACACGAAATAACATCAAATATATATATATATATACATAGTTCCAACGGGAGAAATCTAAGAAAGCTTCGATCTTCATAGTTACTAATACATGCCAGAAGATAACCAAACCACTGATTGTACCTAAATAAATTCGGAAGCCCATTGCGGCATTTCATCGAACATGTTAAATGCGAAAAACAACAAGCTTCAATTATACTTATAATATACACGAAATTTGCCCATAAATTAACATTTGCCCAAGCAACAACTCATCATCATAATATGACACCAAAACAATGAGTCCATCTTTCATGTCACAATATCACCTAAAATGAAGAATTCCATATTACTCCTAAATACCCACATCGCCGAGAAATGGCCAAGAACAAATACACATTGGGGCATAAACTCAACAAAATCAATAAGAACAACATCAATAAGCACATATGCTTGCTAATTCGCGCAAAACAAGCTTAAAAACAACAAATCCCCAAATTGTACACATAAACCCTAATTTCACAATTCAACCAAATTCTAACGAATCAAGGCATAAAACTTGAAATTGGCAAGCGAAATTAGAAGATACATGCCTCACAAAGAGAAATCGAAGTCGGGACTAGGAGAATCTGAGCACGATAGGACGGATTTGAGAGGAGGATGAGAGGAATTTCGGAATGGGAGAGGAAGAACTGGCTCGCGCGGGGCGCGAGCCCTATTTCTCCACCCTGGGGGCGCCGCGCGGTAAACCCCAGAAACCCGCCCGGACCCCGCGCGGGTCACACGAAAAAAAAAAAAAAAATTTAATAATTGTTCCTCCTTTCCTACGTATTTACCCCTCCTTTGCTCTACAAAATACGAGTGGACGCAAATGCCGAAGCCCATTGAGCTGGGAATAGGGCGAGAGGACTATGGTAGTTGGACCGCAACTTGATGAGGACATGGCTCAACAAATCAAAATAATCCAAGGAAAGATGAGAGCCGCGCAAGACCGGCAAAAGAGCTATGCCGACGTGAGACGGCAAGATTTGGAATTCCAAATAGGCGATAAGGTCATGTTAAAGGTATCACCGATGAAGGGTGTGATGCGCTTTGGCAAGCGGGAAAATTAAGCCCACGCTACATAGGACCCTACGAGATCCTAGAAAGAGTGGGAAATCTTACATACCGACTAGCATTACCGCCACAATTCGCTCGTGTCCACGACGTGTTCCACGTCTCGCAACTGAAGAAATACGTCCATGATCCGACCCACGTACTCCAACCAGAGGAAATAGAGTTGGACGATGACTTAAGCTACGAAGAAATTCCGGTGCGAATACTCGACAAGAAGGAGATGGTAACAAGGAATAAGACCGTGAGGATGGTTAAGGTTCTTTGGTCTAACCACGAAGCCGAGACGGCAACGTGGGAGCTGGAAGCAGACATGAGGGAGCGTTACCCAACCCTATTCCAAGACAGTGCAACAACAGTTATGGGGACATAACTGTAATCTTAAGAGGGGGAGGATGTGACAACCCGAGTATTTCTCAATATTTTGTACGAATACTTTGTACCCCAAATAAACAATTTCTAATTGTTTTGAACTACGTAATGACTTGATCCCTTCACGGGGTACGTAGGCAACTCGGAAATTTCAATTCTGGGTTCAGTCAAATAATAACAAACAACGACACACAATAATACAATCGCTTAATCAAACAATTCCCGAACTCGCGAGAGGATGAAGTACAACTTCGAGGACGAAGTTGGTTCTTAAGGGGGGTAGACTGTAATACCCGTAAATTTTAGAATATAAAAATAGGAATCAATCTAATAGGAGAGAAGGTTTCGTTTCCGAGAACCCGTAGACGCGGAAATGCACGGAAGTCAAAGGACGACGAATTAGAAACCGACGGACCAAAACCGACGGTCGTAGGATTTCAAGCATGTGATCGAATTGAGACGGAATAAATTTATGATGAGAAGCATAATCCGGAAATGACCCGGAAAAAAATCGAGCGCGAAAACGGGGAAGGATAGACGTCCGAAAGAGAGGAGAAAAAGACCCGACGGATCGGATCGCACGGACCCGCCCGGACCGCAGTCCAGGCGAGTCTCGCGCGCTGGCCGGGCGGGGTTTGGCTAAAAGGCGCGCCAACCCCGCGTGGCCCTACAGGTTTTGGCAACTTGCGCGTTTCGGCGATTTCTTACCATAATTCGACCTCCCGACTTTGGAAAGCGGATTTTGGCCGAAGGGGGAAGCTTTTAGGCGACCTAGGGCAACCTCTCCACCATTTTCATCAGTCACCATTCACTCTCAAACTCTCTCAACTCTCTCCAAAGCCAAAACACTTTCCGGCGACTTCCCGACGACTTTCCGAGCATTTCCCGGCGACGAAAACCGACGGAGGAGGCGTTGAATACAAGATTCCTAGTGTTCTAATCTGTGGTAAGTCGTTCACAGATTTCTATTTAAGTTTTTGAACCCGAAAACTTGATCTAACATTGGATTTCTTCGTCCGATTCGAAATCGTGGCCAAAGTCGGAAGCTTGACGTTGAGGAGATCCGTTCGTAGGATTTTGGACGAGCCAGCGACCTTAGGACGACCCAAAACTCTCTATCACTGTAAGTTGAGCCTTCCATATCAATACGGGTGATTTCGGGGCGTCCGGTATAGGCGTAATGTAACGAAACGTAAAAATCGAACTTAAAAACCCCATCTTGCGCAGTTTCTGTAATCGGCCTAAAACTCATATTTTGAGGATTCAATCCGAGAAACTCAAAACTAGACTTTTAATCCTAACGCATAAATCTAAGTTGTGTAAAAATTTCAGCCATTTTCGTTAACGTTTGCTATTTTAAATCGCATCAAAAAGAAACTATTTTGACAAAACGTGTTGAAATCTGCCTATGAACATGTTCGAACTTAGTAAATTTATTTCTATATTTTCTAGTCCAATTTGATCCTTACAATCTAAATAAAAGTTGTAGATAATCATGTCTAGTATGTGCATATTAAATTTCAGAATTTTTGGAGTCCATTTGATATGCTAAAAAGTCGGAATTTTGAACTGTGTCAAACCTGAGTTCGGACAGATTTCTGATTGCATAGTAAAATCAATTTTTGACATATTTCCTCAACTTATTTCGAAAAAGTTAAAACACGAAAGTTGTTCGTTAGGGTGTTTTGCATAAAGTGTGAAGATTTCAGATTTTTCGGACTTAAAACGGATTTTTGAATTGAAAAGGCGCAAACTGTGACGCCAAGATACTTTTAAATCGAAGGATTTTGAAATTTTGAAACGAACGATCAAAGATTTGAAATACGATACATCTACACTTTTGAAAAACCCCGATACATTAAATCTAAACGATACATGAGATACTTGGTGGAGGGTGAGTGCTCTGCAGGGTGCCCCTCTAGCCTTTCTCTTCGGGCCTATAATGGACGAGAGAATTTGATGAAATATTACGCCAATCGGCGGGAGATACATGGCCTACTCTCTCGGGTTGTCCGTATGGATTTCTCGAGGCTCCAGAGTGTTACTGGGTATGGCAGATACGGCTGCGGCCGCCGGATCACCGGCTATACAAGATACTTACGACACGGCTGCGGCCGCCGGATCATCGGCTATACAAAACATTGAGAAATGGTTACGTAACAGGGGAAATAAAAGAATTAATGTTTTTAAGTATTTATTATTTTTGCATGTCTTTAAATTATGCATTTAAATTATGCCTTTAAATTTCATATCATGCCTAAATTGTTATTGTGGATTAGATGCATGTTTAAGTACACAATTAAAATTATTATTTCCTTTAAATTTTGTGAATGCATGTTAGGAGTGAAATTTTAAATTATCTAATTGAATCCCTGCATTGCTATGTTAGGATCGACTTACTCTGTATTTTATATACTGATAAAATTGTTGTTTTCTCTTTTCTTTCAGAGTACGGAGATAATGCATAGCATGTGCATTGGGGGATGGATTTATTAAACATTGTTAATTTGCTTTTTACGATACTTGCATAACGGGCATGTAAATCCCGAGTTTTGGCCATGTCGGCCCAGGTTACATTTTTTTTCCGCTGCGATATATTATTACTACTATATGTGTGGATGATACTTATTATTTTTACATAGATTCCGGACTTGTTTTTAAATCTTTTGCAATACCTATAGCCTTGCATCTCTTTGGCAAGCTCGGAGAATCCGTGTCTTGCTAAAGAGATGTGGCGGTGACATCCCGGCCTGGGTTATCAAATCCGGGGTGTTACAACCACAGAGGGCTGCTGCACCACAATTTGTTCATCAGCAGTACTTTCCACCAAATTTTGCTAATCCTGCTCCAAATCCTCAAGAAGAACAATATCAACCATGGCAACCAAACGTTGATTAGTATTTGGCTGGAACAGATGAAGAGGTTGATATACCACCTGGTATATTAAACTTGGCATCTTCCAGAGCTTTTTATGGGTTGGGTGCTGAAGATCCACATTTACATCTCGAAAAGTTTGTTGAACTGAGTAAGACAGTGAAGAAGGGAAGAGCCTCAAGAGAAACCATTCAACTGGCAATGTTCCCATTCTCTTTGGATGGTTCTGCGAAAGAATGGTATGATTCATTGAATGCTCAACAGAAGGCTACTTGGCCAGAACTAGTCAGAAACTTCTTGCTCAAATATTTTCCAGAAAGTAAAGTAGATGAATGGGTAGATAAGATTTCTAGCTTCAAGATGAGAAAAGGAGAATCTTCGAAGGATGCTCGAGACAGATTCTTTGATATGCTTAAGAGATGCCCGCAGCATGGTATCACAGAAAGAAGACTTTTGAAGATCTTTTTCACTGGACTCACTCACACTTGGCAGATGATGATTAATGCCACTGGAGGGGAAAATTACTTCAGATGCCACTTGATAGAGCATGGTCAACAATAGACACCATGACAGCTAGCAGAGCAGTCCTCCAAGATGATGACCCACCATCTCCTACAAGAAAGAGTCTTGTCATCCATACAGACAAAAATGAAGAGAAATTTGCAGCACTCACTAAACAGATTTCTGAGTTACAACTCGCTCAGCAAACAAGTCAACAAGTTCAGCATCAACAACAACAACAACCTGTGATGATCCTTCAACCTGTTCCAATGGAACCAGTCTATCAATGTGGAATATGTTCTGGGCCACATCATAATGATCAATGCCCACAACTCCAGGAAGCACCAAAACAAGATGAGAGCTGTAACTACACTGGATTCCAGAACAAGCATCCAAATTTGAGCTATGGTAACACTCAAAACGCACAGAATGCACATCTCCTGAATCCACCTCAACAGAATCAGCAGCAGTTTCGTCCTCAACAACCATTTTATCCTCAGCAGCAAATGTACCCTCAGAGACCTCCTCAACAAATGAATCAACAGAATAGACCATATGGACAGTTTGCACCAATGCTTGCAAACTTTCCACATCAACCAGTGCCTCTAGGCCCTTATCCTGTTGCTCAGGATAACACTTATTCTTTAAAGGTGGAGAATGCTCTGAAGAAGTTTATTGTTAAGCAGACAGAGACGAACAACCAACTGTAGGCTTCAATCAAGAATGTTGAAAATTCAGTAACAGAGATGGCCAAGTTATTACAGCAAAGAGAAAAAGGAAAATTACCAAGTTCCTCTGAAACAAATCCACAATGTAAGGCAGTTACATTGAAGGGAGGGAAAGAAGTTGTTGATCCCGAATTTGAAAAGAAACGAGATAGGTTGCTGCAGCAGGAAAAGTTCAAAGATGTTCAGACAATGGAAGAAGATGATCAGCTTGAACAAAGGCAGATACTTGAGGATAAGGGTTTGGAAAAGAATGTCTCGGGACACTCCTTTCCAAAGGAAAAAGAGGGAGGTAATGATATCCCTAACTCTACAGGTAACAAAAAGGATTCACTGGATGAACACATGCCCAGGATACCATATCCTGGGAGACTCAAAAATGATCTTCAAGAAATTAAATTTAAGAAATTTCTTGAAAAGATTAAGGCCATTGAAATATCAATCCCTTTGGTTGAATTAATTGCTGAAATGCCCACTTACGCTAAGTTTCTGAAAGAATTGATTTCAGGGAAACGAAGTGCAGGAGAGAAGCAAATGGTGGTCTTAAATCAGAATTGTAGCTTGGTTCTTCAACAACGGATTCCTCCAAAGCTTGAAGATCCAGGGAGTTTTACTTTACCCCTGATTATCAACTGTAAGGAAGCTGGGCGAGGGCTCTGTGACTTAGGAAGCAGCATCAATGTAATGCCACTTGCTATGGCTAGACGTTTGGACTTGGGGAAGATGAGGCCAGTTAATATGACTCTCTTCATTGCTGACCAATCAAGCACCAGACCAGAAGGGATCATTGAAGATGTTTTAGTAAAGACAGGAGGCCTTTGTTTTCCAGCTGACTTTGTCATTCTTGATATCGATGAAAATGTCAGAATTCCTATCATACTAGGAAGGCCTTTCCTGGTGACTGCAGGAGACATGATTGATGCAAAGAATGGCATAGTAAAACTTCACGTTGATGATCAGAAAGTTACTTTCGACATGATGAAGATGGCAACATATCCTTTTAATGCTTTTGAAACCAATGTAGCGGGAAAGGGATTAGATTCTAGTACTATGGAGGGGGAAAATCTTTTTGATTACTATAATCTCTTTACCACTGATGTAATTGAGAACAACCTCACCCCACTCACAAATGCTGAAGATGCTACTTTTGCTTACTTGTGCGCGGTTAGATTCGCTGATCCTGAGACTGGTGAAATCAAGGATGGATCAGAAAGTGAGGATATGACATCTTCAGAACAATCTGAGGATGACATTGATAAAACAGATCCTTCTGAAGAAGGATCTGATTTAAAGATGGAAGTGCAAACTCGAAGCAAATTAATTCCATCAACAGAAAACCGACCAGAGCTTGAACTTAAAGTATTACCAGACCATCTTAAGTATGCCTTTCTGGCAGACAAAAAGAAGCTTCCGGTAATAATTTCATCAAAATTGAGTGAAGAACAAGAACAAGCTCTAGTAGGTACTCTTGAAAATCATATTCAGGCAATTGCTAGGACTATAGCAGATATCAAAGGCATTAGTCCACACATTTGTATGCATAGGATCCTGATGGAAGATGAATACAAACCATCCAGACAACCACAGAGGAGACTAAATCCACCAATGCAAGAAGTTGTCAAGAAGGAGGTAATCAAACTACTTGATGCAGGTATAATCTATCCTATTTCTGATAGTAAATGGGTAAGTCCAACACAAGTTGTACCCAAAAAGGGTGGGATTTGCATTGTGACTAATGAACATGGTGATGAAGTAGCAACAAGACCAGTAACTGGTTGGAGAGTTTGCATTGATTATAGAAAACTAAATACTGCCACAAGAAAAGATCATTTTCCTTTACCCTTCATTGATCAAATGTTAGAAAGACTGTCAAGTAAACCATTTTACAGCTTCTTAGATGGTTATTCTGGTTATAATCAAATAGTTATTGCTAGTGAAGATCATGAAAAGACAACTTTTACTTGCCCATATGGAACATTTGCTTATAGAAGAATGCCTTTTGGATTATGTAATGCTCATGCTACTTTTAAAAGATGCATGATGAGTATTTTCTCTGATTTTATTGAAAAATGCATTGAAGTGTTTATGGATGATTTTACCGTTCATGGAACTGACTTTGAAGATTCTTTAAAAAATTTGTCAAAAATTTTGCAGAGATGTGAGGACACTAACTTGGTTCTTAACTGGGAAAAGTGTCATTTCATGGTTCAGGAAGGAATTGTCCTAGGACACAAAGTATCTAGAGCAGGAATAGAAGTAGACAAAGCTAAAGTTTCTGTGATAGCAAATCTACCACCACCTAAAACGATAAAGGCAGTAAGGAGTTTTCTTGGTCATGCTGGTTTTTTTATAGAAGATTTATTAAGGACTTTTCTAAAATAGCAAGACCTTTATGTAATCTTCTTCATAAGGATGTGGTATTTAGCTTTGATGAAGATTGCTTGACTGCTTTTAAGACCTTGAAGGAGAAACTTATCACTGCACCTATAGTTCAGTCTCCTGATTGGAGACTACCTTTTGAACTTATGTGTGATGGAAGTGAGAATGCAGTAGGAGCAGTTTTGGGGCAACATTAAGAAGGCAAACATCATGTTATCTATTATGCTAGCCATACTCTTAATGATGCTCAGATAAACTACACCACTACAGAAAAGGAAATGTATGTTGTAGTTTTTGCCTTTGACAAGTTCAGACAGTATCTTATTGGAGCTCAAACTATAGTTTACACAGATCATACTGCATTAAGATATCTCTTCTCAAAGCAAGAAGCTAAACCTAGGCTCATAAGATGGGTTTTACTTTTACAAGAGTTTGACATTATTATTAAAGACAGAAAAGGAAAAGACAATGGAGTAGCAGATCATCTTTCTAGATTGGAAGAGAAAACAGAAAAGGAGGAAGTTGTAAATGATAAATTTCCAGATGAACAGTTGTATGCTTTGCAGTTGCATCAATTTGATTTTCCTTGGTTTTCAGATTTTGCTAATTATCTAGCTTGCAAGATTGTTCCAAAGTTTAAAGACTCTCATCAGAAGTCAAGATTTTTCAGAGAAATCCAGAAATACTATTGGGATGACCCCTTTTTATTTAAGTTTTGTTCTGGTCAGGTTATTAGGCGTTGTGTTCATGAGAAGGAAGGTCTTCAAATTGTTAGAAAGTGTCATGAGAATCCTTTAGGAGGCCATCATGGTCCTGCTAGAACTGCTAGAAAAGTTCTAGACTGTGGCTTCTTCTGGCCGACTATCTTTTTGGATTGCCAGAAACTTATAAAGATGTGTGACAGATGCCAAAGATTGGGAAACATTTCAATGAGAGAAGAAATGCCTCAAAAAGGAATTTTAGAAGTAGAGATATTTGATGTGTGGGGAATTGATTTTATGAGACCTTTTCCCCCATCATTTGGTAATCACTACATTCTAGTAGCTGTTGACTATGTCTCAAATTTACCCAATAATGAAGCTAAACAAGTTACTAAATTTCTTCAAAAGAATATTTTTACCAGGTTTGGAGCCCCTCGTGCCATCATATCTGATGGAGGATCCCACTTTGTAATAAACTCTTTGAGAAGTTGCTGAAACAGTATGGTGTTCATCATAAGGTTGGATCACCATATCATCCTCAGACAAGTGGACAGGTGGAGGTATCTAATAAGGAAATTAACCATATTTTACAAGCTTCTGTGAACATTACAAGAAAAGACTGGTCAAAGAAATTGGATGATGCTTTATGGGCATACAGAACTGTTTTTAAGACTCCTATAGGAATGTCTCCCTATAGACTAGTTTTTGGAAAAGCTTGCCATCTTCCAGTTGAGCTAGAACATAGAGCATATTGGGCCATTAAGATGCTCAACAGGGATCTTCAGTCGGGACAAGACAAGAGGAAGTTTGATCTGTCTAAGTTGGAAGAGATGAGACTGGAAGCATATGAAAGCAGCAAGATTTATAAAGATCGAACCAAGAAAATTCATGATTCAAAAATTAAACATAAGGAATTTTATGTTGGTCAATTGGTTTTGCTTTATAATTCTCGTTTGAAATTATTTCCAAGAAAGCTCAGATCGAGGTGGACAGGACCATTCCCCATTGTAGCTTTTCATGACAATGGAGCAGTCACCATCATGCTCAGTGAAGGAGAAAAGACTGTAAATGGACACATGCTTAAAGAATATATTGGTCAACAGGATTTAAATATCCAAACTGAATATTTGGATCGTGACCATTTTCTCTGAAAATTATACAAGAATCCTCCCTCGCTTTGTAGTTTACCAAGCGAGAGACGGTTTCTATAACCACGCGATGACAATTGACAAAGCGAGAGCCTGGGAATACTAAACGGATAGATTTTCAAACTTCTTAAGACCAAAATACCCCGTTTCAGACCCTTCTTCTTCCTTTGCACTAACCACCACACGTTGTTTCAACCGCTTGTAATAATGGCAGAATTTAGTTTTTCTGCTACAAAATCTAGTCGAATCTTTCTATCCTTCATCTCAAACATTCCCACATTAGAACAATTATCCTACAACCTTTATCAGAAATCAGAATGGCCGCAACAGCTCCCAATGCCAGAACCTCCATTGTAGATATCCCTGATGAAATTTTAGGAGATATTCTTTCAAGACTGGGGAAGGAGGAGATGAAAGATGTAGCCAAAGCAGCCCCAACTTGCAAGAAATTCTTTAGAGCAAGCAAGGCACCTGCAGTATGGATGAGAGCAAATGTAGTGAAGCGAATCACTGCGGAGAGAACCATGATGCTCACTACGCACAGATAATGGAAAAATGCAAAGAGGCAGGGAACTTCATGCCCAAACTTGAACCTGCACTCGCGGCTTTCTGCAACACAAGGCTCATGGAAGCCGCTTTTGAAATCCTCAGGCCTGGAATTGAGGATAATCATCACCCTTCAATCTTCATCAAGGCCTTCATTCTTCTGAGTCCAGAGAGCCTTGAAGAGATTGATTAAGGACTGTATCTGCTTGGATCAATCCTTAAAGAGGAAGAACATATCCACAAGATTAAGGAGAAGATCAGTCGGGTTTTTATCGACAGTGAAGAAGAGCCTAACCCTTTCCAGGGACAAGGGTATCGCTACTACTGTGATTACATAGCTCCACACAGCAGAGACTTAGTTAGGGAGCCTCCACACTATAATTATGGTGCCATAAACATTGATTGTTTGTGTTGCGAGGTTACCAATTTGATTAGAGAATTGAGAGAAGATTTCAATGACCATGTATTTGAATCTGAGTCAGAATTAGAAACTGATTCAGATTTTGATTAGCTGATTATGTATTCTCTTAATTTTTGTTTAATTTTGAAGTCCTCTGATGATGATATATCCTCTTTACTCCTCGCCTCATTTTCTTGTGTTAAATGATAACTTGATCTTATCCTTTGCACCAGATTTTTATCTGAGTCATTTTAAATAAGTTTGTTTTTTTTAAATAGGCTTATTTTAGGCTTAATCATTACTCCCTGCAGAGACAAGATTTACTATCTTGACCCCTGCATTTCTTAGATAGAAATAGGTCGGCTATATCCTTGCAGTCATTCCTTTCAGTTGTCATTTCAAAACTTTTCATCAGTCTTTCTCTCTTTTTCTCTCCCGAGAAGAAATTGTCACACACCAATATCTCCATTCTCAATCATTTTCGTAGCAAGTTCATTCAGAAACCTAATCGAAGAAAAAAATGGCCGAGAACAATCCGTAAGCAATCTAGTTTATCCTATCTTTCACATTGTTGTTTTATTCTGCAATGTTTGTTTCCGGATTACGTTATTAGACCTAGGGTTTATGATTCTGAATTCTCGATGAGTTCATTCTGGCTATAGAAATCGAAAAACTAAACATTTAGGTTTCTCATAACTGAAAGCCGTTTCTTTAAACTCACTTAAACAATGTTTAAATTGGAGAGTATTTTTCTGAAATCTTTATTTAGTAACTGACGCATTATCCACATGAGATCATTGGAGCTTGGCAATAGAAATGAAATCCCATTTTTGAATTGATAGTTCCATCATTTTCAATAAAAAGTTCTCTTTTGTATTCCTTATTGTATTCTTTTCTGGAAACAGAAATGCTAGGAATCCAAAACTCCTTGGAACTCAGATATCTCATCTACCCACTGAGTTGCTGGGAGATATCATGTCGAGACTTGGAAAAGACAGTGTGAGGGAACTCTTTAGGGTAGCAGAAGTCTCTCCAATATTCTATCAAGCAAGCAAAACCCATCTTGTGTACAAGAGAGCAAACCTGGAATCATGTATGAGATGGAGGGAAGATGTCTATCCTGATAATCAAAAATGGTTCATACAAGAATGCCAAAATGCAGAGAATTTTATGTTTAATATCGAACCTGCATTGATAGCATTTGTTGATGAACGGGATGAGAAGAAATCCTTTGAACTCCTCAAGTCAGGACTAGATGATGAACATCAACCCACCATTCTTATCAGAACAATGCTTCTCTTAACAAAACAAGATGACAAGCTAAATGAAGCAGGTTTAGAGTTGATCAAAACAGCAGCTTCGAATGTCCTAGATGTTGTTTTCATTAAGCTCTACCTTTTTCATTGGCTAATCCATTTTCCAAGAATCCCAAACCCTTTTCAAGGTCAAGAAGAGAGAAGTTATTGCAAGACTCATACATTGCAGGAAAGAGCCTTGTTACCACCATATGTTAGGATGGACTGTATTCCTTGTCAATTCTTTGACATAGTAAGGCAATTCAGATTGTATTGTGGTGAGGTGTTTCCTGATGAATTTCTGTGGACTGATTCTGATGAAGAGGAAATTGTCAATCCTTAAATAGTTCAATATTTTCTAGAATAGGGAAATGCTATGGCTAATTTTTGTGTTTTCAGAAATCTTAGGATGTAATGTGGAACCACTTTTTAATATGTTTCTATTAAACTTGTTACCCTACAATTCTTGTACTTTCATTCCTTTATGCTTCTTTTCTTAATTCAATTGCATTATCTTTTCCAATTATTAATTAGTGATGAAACTGGAAGTTCCTTAAAGAAACCAAAAATTTCATCAAAGGAGTCTGGATCAGGGGAAACTCAGATCACAGCACTTCTCTATGAGATTCTTGGGAAAATCTTGTCAAGATTGGTGTTTGACCATCAATTGCAGATTAATCTATAAAATGTTGAATGAGGCTTCCAAACGTTCTTTAGGCTAAAAGAGGAGTATATTCATGGATGAAAGGAAAGGATTAGTAACCTTAATGAAGGAATTGAGGGTAGCTTTTAATGAGTACGTAGATGAATTGGATTTAGACTTTGAGTCTGATCTAGAATCTAATTAGACTCAATGCATAATCTTGTAGCCTTAATCTTTTTCAATTTTTGCTCCTCGCTTTGTTTTTCAAACTAATCTATTTTTCGTCCAAAAAGCTTTGCCTGTATAGGTTTATCAACTCAAGTTTTGAGTTAATATTCAAATCCACTGATGTGGCAGGCCTAGACTTAATCATTATAATCTTAGAGAGGAAAAACGCTTGAGTATCCTACTCTGCAGCTTTTAAACTAGGCCAGCCCATTTCTTTTTATATCCTATAACCTCCATATCTTTTCAAATCACTTTCATATCTATCCATATAATTTTCTCTCGAAGGAGAAACCGCCATCGTCAAGCTTCTCTCATTCCAGTTGCGAAATTTTCATCCAGAACCGTTCGAAATACTTTCAACTCCAGGAACTCACTCAAATGGCAGGCAACAATCCGTAAGCCTTCCATTCATACTTCATTCTCTTCTTCTTGGTATTTCAATTCTTCAGATTTTTCTTCTGTATTCTGCATCTAAGCGTTTGATTCATATACTAGGGTTTATATTCTGCATTTCGCATAATCTATCTTCGTTCATTCACACTCTTCTTAAAAATCGTAGAATTCTGGTAGTATAATTTCATTAATACAAACAACTGATTTTCCTTCTTTAAAACTCGCTCAAACAGCAGTAAAGAGCAGGCTTCTGAGTTCTCTGCACTACACTTGACTGATCCTCCCCTGGACATCATTGGGGAGATTTTGTCACGAGTAGGGCAGAGCAGCTTTGAAGATTTGCTCCATTGCAAAAGAACTTGCTCAACATTCAAAATGGTTTCAAACTACCCTACTGTTTTCCGAAGATTCAATGTAGAGGATCCGGCTTCTAAGAGAATTTCTAATAAATCCTCTGGTAAAGTCGAGTTTCTACACTCCTGCAGAAGGGCTAAAAATCACATATTGAACCTACATAAGGCTATGGAACTGTTCACACAGGGTAAAGAATACAAGGCGTTTCAAATCCTGGAAGAAGGGATTAACGACAATTCCAAGTTTTCGCAATATTTTAAAGCCTTATGTTGTTTAAGCAGAGTTTCTAGAAAGGAAATAGATACAGGGCTTCGTTTAATTAGTCCTATATTAAATGATTGGTTAAATAGCTACGATTTTAGATATGATCTTCTCACTCTACTCTCAGAATGGGAATATGTCCCGAATCCCTTCTTAGGCCAGGAAAGGAGAGAATTCTACAATCTTGATAGTCATGACTGGGAAAACTTTTATAGGCCATTATATTTTAATCATAGAGCAAATCAGATCAACTATCTTTGTTGCGATACAAGTAGAGCAATAGCTGATTTTAGGATGGCAGCAAAGGAAGACTCTGATAATCATAGCATTATTGAAGAATTCTTGGATGAAGAAAGAAGAGATTGATGTGTGTCACAAGTCTTCTGGTATTAGATTTTGAAATTGTCACGAAACCAAGTCTTTTGTATTATGTAATGCAGCTTGGTATTGTTAATAAAATCTAATCTCTATTTCTCAATTACTGCATAAATGATAAGTTTTACTCTTAATTCTGTGTTTTTCCTCCTTTTCTTTTCAGAAATGTCGAAATCCCTCAACTCTTGGAAACTCAAATATTTGATTTACCAACTGAGTTACTGGGAGACATTCTGTCGAGACTAGGAAAGGAAAGCATAAAGGCACTTTTTAGAGCATCTGAAACATCCAAGCAATTCCTCTCAGCAAGCAGATCATCATTAGCTCTAAAGAGAGTTAATTTGGAAACCTGTGCTATTTAGAGAGGAAATGTTTATCCAAGTAATCAGGTCAAATTTATTAAAAAATGTCAGGATGCAGGCAACTATATGTTTAATATCGAACCTGCAATGATAGCCTTTGTGGATGATAAAAATGAAGAAAAAGCCCATGAAATCCTAAAGCCCGGATTAGATGATAAACACAAACCAACTGCTTTCATAAGATGTCTTCTATTGCTTTCCAAACAAGACCAACAACTGGATGAAGAAGGAATTCAATTGATTGAATCTGTAACCCAGGATCCCTTCGATTTAGCTTTCCTTAAAATAAGTGTTTTGCACTGGCTTCTTCACTGTGAGAAGTTCCCAAATCCATTCCTTGATCAAGAGGAAAGGAGTTTTTGTAAGAATCACTCCCTTGAAGAGCGACAACAATTACCCTTCATTGAAAGGATGAAGTGTATTCCATGTGAATTATTTGACTATGCCAAGCAATACAGAAGAGCAAGTGGAGAACTAGGCATATTATTCGACTGGGAGCAATGGAACAATGAAGAAGAAGAGCAAAATGAAGATGAATTGCTAGAATTAGACTAGTATAGTAATCAAGCAGTTCATATTCTCTTTTGCTTGTAATCTTTTGTGCTTATTGTCTTGAACAATGAATTCTCTGGATGACCTAATCTGTACTTCCTTTTGCATTAATGAATTTCATTCCTTAGCTTTTAATTTGGCTATTATTTTTAATCCTACTCAGCTGTGAAATTGGAAGCTCTTCAAAGCAACCAAGGACTTCAATAAAGAAATCTGGATCGGGGGAAACTCAGATCACAGATCTTCCTTATGAGATTCTTGGGAACATTTTGTCAAGAATGGCATTTGATCACCTCGAGACTGTTTTTAATTGTAAATTAGTCTGCTAAGAGTTTGAAGTGGCTACCCATCATCCTTTAGTCTTGAAAAAAGCTTCTCTTGAATAATTTTCTGCATGGGGATGGGGGACTTTTGAAGAAACACAGAGAGATTTTCTTGAAAGCTGTAGAAATGCAGGAAATTGGATGTACCAGTTACAGGAGGCACTACATTTGTTTGTTCAGGTTAAGAATGAACAAGCAGCATTTGATCTCTTAAAACCTGCAATTACTGATAATCACCCCCCATCCATTTACATAAAAGCTCTTATGCTTTTGAGTAAGGATGAAGTTGAAGAACAAGAGAAAGGAATTTGGCTCTTTGCTACTCTATGTAAGAATAGACGAAGGCTCAAAGATCTTCGGCTTCAAGTTAAAGGGTGGCTATCAAATTATGAGGAATTTATTTCACCTTTTCAAGGACAACCTAAGAAGAGACTTTGCAATCTTAGGAACTATTATGATAACAATCACGGCCATTCAAGGAACTCTTATGGAGTTACCTCAATTTACTGCATGAGGTGTTTAGTCTCTGAGCACTGTAATCTGTTTCTCAGATTTGGAATTGAAGGAGAGACGCCTCCTCATTTGTAATTGACACATTGGATGTCATAAGAACCATCATGCTTTGTAATTCCGCAAGAATCTGATGATTTCTATCTTCTGTTTTGTTCATTTATATTATGTTTTTAAGTTCTCTGTTATTTTTGTTTTGCAATAAGTAGACTTATTCAGCATTGAAATCTTCACATTTAGAGCAAATCTCTAAATGTGAGTATGGTGATATCATGCAAAGAATGATGAATATAAAAAGGAAAAACTGATATTATGTTTCCTTTTATCATCTGCACATTTAGAGTCAAGCTCTAAATGTGAGTATGGTGACACTGGGTTAATCCGTTTATTCTTATTTCTTTCTTAAGGATTCATAAGATGACACCTATGAATAACTGCAAGCTCGAGGTATAGAATCACATAAGAAAGAGAAATCATTCTTGATGATGAGGAAGACAGCAAATATGGTGAAAACTATTCAGAAAAGCGGTGGATGGTTAGGGATGGAAATTTCACCTCCAATCTTTTATGTCAATCCATTCATGATTCAACATATACCAGATAAAGAAAAGGAATCGTTGATGATTGATTTAGAAGAAGCATTCTGGGATAAGATGAGTAAATTTTGGGAAGACCATATGATATTTCTCATTAATGATAGGCATCTGCCTAATGAAATCAGACTCGAAAGACTTTTGGAAAGGGAAAAGAAGTGCATGGCTGAGTGGAATCAGGAATGCTACAGAATCATCAATCCAAAAGATCAAATAGGGTTGGAGTTGGATTACTTTGATCCTCAACCACTACCTAAATATGTGAAGCGACTCACCAAACACTGCTGCAAACTTCAAGAAATCCGAAATGCTAGAGTCTATGATGCTCAGTAGGCACCCCCTGCATACATGCCTCCAACATTCTTGAATAAGAAGGGACCCATTGAACAGAATATCTTGACAAATTTGGCGCTGGACAGGATTATTGATGCTCGGATCAATTTGAGACATGACCTCGAGCCTTATTTTGAGAAAGCTAAACAAGGCAAGATGGTATGGAGAGATGTCCTTAGAACCATTCAGGAAGCTAGGAATAGCTGGATCAGACATATGAATGAGTGGGCTAAGGGACAAAATCTGAGGAGAAGGATTCTTAAACCAGGGTTGACAAGGAAACCTGATGAGGAATTTCCATTAGAAGAGTTTGCTGATTTGATACCAGAATAGCAAGCATGGGTTAAGGATGCAGAGGAGAGAGAAGCTGAGAGATCAGGGAAAAACAGGAAACAGAGATCAGATGCAAAGCAGACACCACAAAATATAGTCAGGAACATTTTCAGAGAATCTGTTGCTAATGAAGGACTGGAGCCTATAACCAATTTCAGGAAAGTTTCAGCCCCAGCAATAACACCAGCAGATGGAGATCTTCTCATTACAGACAGACCTAACAAGATCATGAAGAGATTACCTCCAACTCTCCAACAAGAAGTTCATGGATATGTTCAGGAGAGAAAGAAAGAATTCATTGAGAAGTATATCAGATATGATAGTATGTGTAGAGAAAATGCATACAAGGAGCATATACCTTATACTGATCAAACACAAGGAAGAATTCAGCAGGTAATCATTGATGATTGGGATGCATGGAATGAGAAATATCTGAACAGAAAGGGAATGAATGTTATGTTGAAAGGAATGGGTAAAAATTTTTATGTCAAGAAGCATGATTCAGATGAAGACAGCACAGATGATGAACAAAGAATTGAGAAAATGAGAGTAGTGGATGAAGTTACAACTATTGTAGGAGAAGGGAATGAAGGAAATGATGAACTCCATCCGATTCTGCAAGAAAGTATGGACTATTATTATGCAAACAGACAAAAGGAAAAGCGTGAATTCGAAGAATTTATGAAAACCCAAGATAAGAAAGGTAAAAAGAAAGTATCCACCAGGAAGAGAAAATCACACAATCTTAGTTCAAGCACTTCAGAAGAAGTACCCTCAGCTAAGAAAAGGACTGGGAGAAAAGTGGAGACAAGCAAGTCTGAGAAAACTAGCCAAATTCCAAAGAAGAGGAAGAATGAAGATGAGCTAGCAACCAAAGAAATTTTGGACTTGACGGTAGGAATTTCAGAAACAAGGGATTTGATGGATGAAGATAATGAGATACTACAACCAGCTCAAGAAAAGAAGGAAGTTGTTACTTACAAAAGGAGAGGAAAGTTACTTTCTGGGCAGAAGGAAACTAATCCTGAAGAACCTAAGCAGCAAGAATCTTCTCTTGAGAATGTAGAACAACTGGGAATTACCCCTGAGAGAGAAAAACAACAAGAAAAGGAACCTGAAAAACCTGTTAAGAAGTTCAGAATAAAGATGAAGGCTAGGAAGCCTAAGTATGTGGTGCATGATACCAGCTCTGACGAAGAGAAAGTCAAACAAATTTTAGGGGTAGTACCCTATACAGAGAGGTTGGAACTCACTCATTATAGTAATTTGGAAGTGGGAGATATAGACCCGGAAGGCTGGAGAGCATGTATCGATGAACATCAACCTGATGAACAAGGGTCAACTCAACCGATCAATGAACTTCAACAGACTCAGATTATTGAAAGGGATAATTTGGAAGGACAGGATGAAGATCAACAAGCTCAGGTTAACAAGGATCTTATCCAAAGTCAGATCGATTTACAAGGATCTTCAGAAAAAGAAACTGAACAAGATTCACCATCAGAACAAGCTGCAGATGAGCAAGAATTTCTAGACCAAGTGGAGAAATTGGTGGTGAACACGTTTCAAAATCAGTCACTTGAAGATTTGCAAGCTTTTGAAGATATGAACTTGCATGGAACTACCATAGGGAACATGACTTATTCCTTGGAAAGATTGATCAAAAAGTTCAGAAAATTGGCCAGGGAAGGAGGGGATGCACGCACCTCAGTAGAACAAGCAAGTGAATATGCAGCTAAACTCGAGTCAGAATTGGAGAAAGTTCAACAACAAATGGATTCTGAGCAAACAGTAGAGCCATCTCCATTAGCAATCCAAGCTTATAAAGAAGAAGTGCAGAGAAATGAAATTCAAGAAGGTCAACAGAGAAAGTATTTTGTGGAAGATACTGTTAATCAACATCTCGGAGCACGGACAAATGCTGAGGATCAAATGAATCAATGGGTTCTACCATCTCAAGTTAGGGATGAGGTAACTCAGAGAGCAATTGCAAGGATGAATGATCCTGAGTGGGTTGCAGAACAGAAGAAGAAAGTAGAAGAATATTTTGGAACCAAAGGATTTGAAGATTCAGAACCTACTGCTATTCCTCTTCTATTAAACGAACCTGTACAGGAAGATCCCACAGAGATCTTAAACCAGCATAGTTTAGAAGTCACTGAAAAGATAGATACTAGCACATCATTGATACATGATTCAGACATAGGTAATCTACAACATAATAATGCTGATGAAGTTCAAGAAGAAAATCCAGAACCTGTCCATGAAGAAAACCCAGAACAAGTTCAGGAAGAAAATGTAGAACCTGCTCAAGAAGGAGGTCAATCAGAAGAAGAAGGAAATGAGAATGTTGGGAATGAGCAGGAAGAAGCACAAGAGTCTGAGGGAAATGAATCAGATACTTCTGAAGGATCTTCCCCAGGAAAAGAAATACCAGAATTGTTGCCTTTGAGTTATTGGGGAAAGAATGGTCCAAAGGTGAGGCTATCAATCCCTGATAGCATTGAGAAGAGGACTGAATTCACAGAAGAAGAAATCAAGATTAAGTTTAATGGAAGAAAGGAAGCATTAGAGAACTACTTGGGAATGTCCAAAATGATTGTTCCAGACAAAGGATTTCATCCCAAGTGGTTGGATCACAAATGTATCAATTACTGGAGGAGAATCAATGAATGGGATGTTTTCATGAGACATAACAACAAATGTGGTTATGTGGAGTTGACCAGAGAGTTTTATGCTAACTTTGATGTTGAGGCTGAAACAACATGGATTAGAGGAAAAACAGTGCAAGTTACTGTGGAAACTTTAAATGATTTGATACAGGCACCTCTGTTAGAACAACCAGAAGTCAAGTCTGAGGTTCTTTTGTGGAAGAAAACTCAAGGAAATAAGCTTACCAATGCTAGAAAAATGGCATTAGGATTCTGTTCAACACACAGAGGAACCGAGCAGAATAAGATTCCATTGAAGAATTTGAAGCCTGAGTATCTGCCAACACTTGATTTCTACTACTCAAAGCTCAGACCCACCACAAATTTTCAAGGACCTTCAGCTGGAACTTTTGAGAGATTTGCATTATTATGGTCAGGAAGGAGCTGCAGTGCTGCACACCATGTTCTCAATGTCATTAAGTCAAGAGTTGGAGAAGATGCAGCATTAGCCTATCCGAATTTAATCAGAAGACTCTGTGAGAAACAAGGAGTGTCAATCACACCATTCTTACCAGAGATCATAAAGATAGATCCTCCTATTCCATTACCAGTAGACACTTTGAGGGGAGAATTGGTTTACCAAATGCCAGATTTAGAGGAACAAACTTCCGAGGGATCAGGATCAAAGGTACCATCTCCTAAGACAAAAAGGGTCAAGCTTCCTACAAAATCAAGATCATCTCAATCAAGAGCCGCAGTGAAAAGGACAAAGACTGCAACAGCATCTCCTGCATTGAATCCTATTCCAGAAGATGATGAGTTCGAGAATACTTCTGCACAATCTCAACCCTTGAGACAACCAATGAGGAACACAGTGTCTGTGGACGAATCTCAGAATATGAGTACTTCAATTCAGAGTTTTGCACATTCCATGGAGATGTTAGTGAAAACTATGTCAGACGACAAGCACATTCAAAGAGAGATGGAGCAAAAGAGGATTGAACTTGAGCATACTAGGATTCAAACTGAAGAAAAACTCAGGAAAGAGGAGATGGACAGACAAGAAAAGATAAGGAAGGAAGAATGGGATAGACAAGAGAGAATGAGAAGAGAAGAAATGGAAAGATTTGAAAGGTTAAGAAAAGAAGAACTTGAAGAGAGAAGACAGGAACGAGAAAGGGATATGGAGCTAAGGAGATAGGAGCAGCAAAATAGTACGAGATTGGTAAACATTCTTGCCAACCTGGTCTCGGATCTAAAGAAGTCTCCATCCAGGCCACCCAAAGACCCAGACAATGATGCGGGACCATCCTGAGATCACAGAGGAGTTTTCTGTAACCTTCTCTTTCTTTTATTGTAGTCTTTCTTTATTTCTTTTCTGTTTCCATTAATTTCAATTTGTGAATATGACTTAGAATAGAGTTAATATGAAGTTGTATCATAGGATTAAATTTCAAGTTGATTTAAAAAAAAAAGAAAAGAAACAAACAAACTCAAGTAGGCCAATAAACTGATGAAGGAATAGAAGATGAGTCTAAAGTGGCTACTATGGAAACATCTACTTTATAGATTTTGACTGCAAGCATGAGCCGCTCTTGAAAACTATTTTTAGCTGTAAACTCTGAGATTGATTGATGTCATTACTAATGAACAGTTTGAAGATTTTATGATTATATTAACTCGAGTGATTTGTATACTCTAAACAACAACTGCACAAGGTTAGAAGGATTGATCTAATCTAGTCTCTCTTAGAAGATGAGTGTGCATATTGAGTGAAGTAAGAGTCCAAAAAAAAAAGAGAGGAAGGGAAATTTCTGAAACAGACGTGGTAAAATAATGTGGATATAAGTAGCTGGTACAGCTGCCCCTCTGATTTATGAGTTGAAAAACTTTAAAAGAGCAGAATCAAGGGCAGGGGAGTTGAAGTTTCATCTGCAATGTCAGGCCATGCGACTCCTCCTAATAATGTGAAACCGAGCTATTGAAAGCCAAGGAAGGCCACCCCTTGATATATATAAAAAAAGAGTGTGTTTTAGTTTATTCTTTTTTGAGTAAGGATTCAGAAGCACAAGATATGCACATGAGTTGGATAGGATTGAGCGTGAGAAGAGAAATTTGACTAACTAAGGAGCAGAACAATAATTCACATAAATGCAAATCACTCTTGTTAATGTCCTCATGAAGTCTGGTAAACTTAGAGTTAGGTATGAAGCATCAATTAGTTGAAAGAGTTGAGTTTGAGATAGTTGGAAAAGAGAAGTAGTGATCCAGGAGAATCTTACACGAACATCTAAATCCTGGAAGCCACTAATTGGACTTATTCTTTGAAACTTTACAAGTTTCCTACCACTTGAGGACAAGTGTTTCTAAATGTGAGGATGGTGATGACAGTCTTTTATGACTGTCATTTGCGTCCAATTTCGTGTCTTAATGATGATCTTTTGTTCTTAATTTCATTAGTTTTTAATGAATAATCATGGAAGATGAGAAAAGATGGAAGAAGAACCAAGACTGTGAAGAAGTTGGAAATACATTGAAAATGGCTTGAAATTCTAAGTTTTCATTGCAAGTGTCGCACGCTATGTTTTTATTGAACTGACTCACGCTTTGTCATTCGGCAGGAAGTTAAGTTGAAAGGCAGCGGGAGATGGAAAAAGACATAGCGAGGGAAGAGAGGAAGTGCGAGGACTTACATACGAAATCAGGAAAGATATAAGGAAAAATGTTCAGAAGCTGAAGCCCGCGCGATGATCGTTTGACATCGCGAGGAAAAGGAGTTTGTGCAAGACAGGAAGCCTTAGACATTATGGCGAGAAGCAGACTGTTTGAAGAGACTGTGAGATCTCGCCTTGTCAAGAAAGACAATTACATTTTTTTTTTGGCTCTCGCTTTGAAGGAACTGGACAAAGCGAGAGGAGAGCTATTCTGATGCGAGCGGTTATCATCCAAGGCTGAAGCAGTTACAACGCCCATCTATAAATAAGACCCTTGGGGGATCAGCTCAAGTAGCGGGAGATTGAAGAGAATAGCTCATTTTTACTCTCCAGTTCACTTTTAGAATTCAGTAGGTAGGTTAGCTAGGGTTTACTTTTCACTGCAATTTACTTCAAGTTCTTCAGATTTGTAATTCAATTTCGCAGTAGATTTTCTTCGGAATATTTTTAGTAGATTAGTTTGAGGATACCCTGGAAGAAGAATTGCTATCGGAATGCTTTGTTCATCCATTACGACGATCACCATCTAGTTTCTGACTTCTTCGTTCAAATTCACATTATTCTGATTGAAATCAGATTTCCAGGTGTATTCGTTTTTAATTCTTTGTTATTCAAGATATATGAAGAATGATCAGTTATCAAATCGTGCATTTCTTATCCTTCTGGTTACAATTTTCAAAATTTATTAGAAATCTAATGTCTTTCATTCTGTTTCAGAGTAGTATGAACCTCGAATACAATATTCATTTTTTTTGGAATTTGCATCACATCGATAATTTGATTCTCGAAGATCATGATACTTTCATATCTTTAATTCGTAATTTGTTCGTTCTAATTGCGCAAGAAGTTTGGATTTTGTAATCGAGTTAGGTATGAAACTGGCAGAATTGTGAATTCATTCGGTTTTCTGTTGATATTATGTCTCGATCATAAATTTGGAAGAAATCATACAAATTAATGTTCAGAACTCTGAAAGGTTCCTAAAGACCCATGCAGTGTTAATCATCGCATGATAATCTTTAGGAATTAATAACTCTAAATTCTCGAATTTGGATGTGAAAGGTTCTGTTCTTATTATTTTCTGAATAGAAGTTCCAGAGGGTAGTTATGACAGTTATAGGACTTGATCATGTACTTCACATAAGGATAAAACCACGCTTCATCCTAAAAGATGACGCGAGGAATTATTCAGACAACTTTGTTTCAAGAAAGGCTATTTCAACACTCTCGCGATGTCATTTTGACAATGCGAGAGAACCACTTCACAATAGCAATAGAATTGATTCCCATTTTCTTGGGACATCAACTACTCACTTCTACTTCTTATACATATAAAACCCCTATCCTATAAGTAGGAATTGAACACCTCGCCGCATTCTTACAGATATTACTGCAAGGCATTCATTTCTTTGTATAAACAAAATCTGAGGAACATTCTTTGAACAATAACTCCCTCCACGCTGTACAGACATAGCGTGCGGAAAATTGGAATGTTCGTAGTTTGAAACCCAAAGTAGTTACTGCGAGCTATTTTGGACACCTATTTTGCAGAATTATTTCTCAAATCTTTTTCATAGGAAAGTGATTTCCTAATTCTGTCTGGTTTCCAGTATATATTTTGGAAACACTCCAGCATTTTGATTAAGAGGATTCATAACCCTCATCGTTTTCTTATACATATAATACTACCTATACATATGATATTTTGGGATATTCCCCAGTTTATGATGAGTAATCTTACTTCACAATTACAGACTCATAATTCATACCTGTAATTCGTATTACTATTTTCATTAGTACATAGAGAAAGATGATGATATAAGTTTTCTCAATCATTATTTACTCAGGGTAATGATGAACAAACTTGTTCTTTAGTTGGACATTTAGTACCTGTCGTTTAAAAGGGAAGGGTGTTTCAAAAACCATCTTTTGTCCCAATAATTAGTGGAGTTTTAGGAAGATTAATTTCCAGGGTTCATAGCTTTATAGTTTCCACTATATGCTATGGGTAGGAGATTAAATATTCTTTCTACAGTCTTACTAATCCTGAGTCAAGTCATGGGTATTTGGAATTGTTTACAGAGATTTCTCAAGCTAAAGCATCTATATGAATCTGAGTAGTCTGGATAAGTCAAGGATTTTGAATAGCAATTTCATCTTGATATACTTACAGGACTATTACTTCTTACAATTACTTGAAGGAATTACTCTGAGGAGTTAAGTTTTATGAAACCATTGGATGATAGATTTAAATATTTGCTTTTTCAATTCTTGTAGAGGACATCCAATATAGGGTCATGAGACCAGTTTGATTCAGAGTAATAAAAAGAACAACTTCAAGTTCAGATGAATATAAGATGATTTAGATGTGACCTTGAGTTATCAAAGGCTTAATCTGAGTCCGAAAGAAATAGATTAAGTGGCAGTTCTAAAAAGCTTTTGTCACAGAATGAGTCTGACCGATCATCCTGTGATGACAGTATCCCATGATTTCAGTGCTTAGATTGTCATGACACTGAATCACAAGTACCTGTCTTGGGAAGTGATTTAAAACATGAAGATTTGATTAAGTTGCATAGAGGATTCATCTATCTCAATGAACTTTCATTCTGTTTTAACCATTGAAGTACGATATTCTCATCATATTCTTATTTCGTTTATTTGATTTGGTCCGCACTATCTTAAACTCATGAACATAATCATAACACTCAATATCATTTCAATTGTTTTCTTTATTATTGTTTACAGCTTTATGCATTTACAGTTCAGCATTTAATTCTTAGTCATCGTCATTACACCATCCTTAAACCAAGAGCAAAAACGAGTTCTAGAACTAATAATTCTATTAAAACGCTTCTATCGTGTAACTCTCTAATGAACGATCCCGACAATAAAAATAAATACTGCAGCTTGATACCGTGCTCTTTCGGTAGGAAAAATTAGGCAAGCTCTTTAACAGTCCTATAGGATTATAGTTTAAAGGCTGTCGGGGGGCATTGCAGCGGGTTTTTACCTCAAAGCTTCACCCCTTACTCAAATTTGGCTAAGGCATTTGCTTCAAAAGGAGTGTTTAGTTCGATTTACCAGGGTAATTCGGTGAGACCGAACTGGCAAATCAAATTGGTTTAACAAGAAAAATAAACTAAGGCATGAAGGGATGATAATGCATACAATGTGGTTTCCAAATCAATTTTGTCTATGTGTGCAATTCGGTATAAACCGAATTGCATAGACCGAATTGCATGGGAACTACATGAAGTAATGAACAAACAACAATTTTTTTATCATGCGATTCGGTCTTCATGGGCAATTCGGTATAGACCGAATTGCCTTAGACCGAATTGCATGTGATTTTCTCATAAGGAAATAAACAAATATTTTTGTGTCATACATTTCAGTCTTCATTGGCAATTGGCTTGTAGACCGAATTGCCTTAGATCGAATTGCATGCCATTTTCATATAGGTGTATTTTTGTGTTCACAAATATCACTGCGGTTTCTAAGTTGATGTGGTTTATGATAGATGGGATTGACCCCATCACTCATTTCACATCAATGTCATCTCACAGCCATACTTGTGAATATTTTGTGGTTATCCATAATTATGCAAAATTCAGTGGGTAAAAGCATGGATTAAAACCTTAAATCTACAAACAAGGAATTCTAAGATTAAACAACCTAAAACTACCTATAATTCTAAGAACATCATGCATAAAAATACGAACACTTAGATTATCTAAGGCAACATTAAACAAGATATCTAAGCAAGAATAATAAAATAAAGCATGTAAAACATATTTCTAAGAAGCCTTAAATTATCTAAAACACCTAATAACACTTATTTGAACTCTAAGGCATAAAACCACAACAAAAACCCACTTAAACATGCATTCATTAAGAATGAAAGCCAACTAGAAACACATTAAATGTAACCTAGTTGGAACAAACATTCATTCTACCATATTTATTGCTAAAGAAAGTATTTAAAGAGTGTAAAACACATGAGACAAAATCCATTTCTGGAAATTTTCCTTGTATTAAACACTTGAAAGCATAATAAATAACCCAAAACCATCATTAAATTGAAGGTGGGTTCATTCTAACTAAAAAGCATATTAAAATATGGAAATGGCTACTCTACATGGTAGTAACAAGCTTTACAAACTAAACTAAGATCAAAACACTAAAAACTAAACTAGAGTTCATAAAAATAATCTAACTAATCTACCTACCTAACCCTTAAGGGGTGAAGAACCTGGTACACCTTGTCCTCTCCAAGTGTTAGGGTTGGAACTATATTCTGAGATATGAGATATGTTCAGTGTTGGTGAGCATTAGCTTTTACACTTGTTCTTCAAAACCTTAGGCCCATCAGTGGTCCATTAGCAATGGCATGCTTTTCCCGCGTGTTCCACAACTTCTCTTGGATGTATTTTGAACTTAATTCGGTCTCCACATGCAATTCTGTATAGACCGAATAGGTGGACATCGAATTGCTTGAAGTCTTCCTTTCTTGATCTTTGGCTGGGATGTGGTCTTCAATATCAATTCGGTTTAAGTGTAGACCGAATTGAATGTGTCGAATTGCTCATGGTCTCCTGCTTGGCTTCCTTGTCTTGAATCAATTCGGTCTATGCAATCAATTCGGTGTAAACCGAATTGCATAGACCGAATTGAGCATCTTGCTTCTCCTCTCAATACTTTGTCTAGTTTTCTTCTTTATTCTTCAGCAATTCGGTCTATATGGCAATTCGGTTCGGTGTAAACCGAATTGCCTAGACCGAATTGCCTTTCAACACTTGGCCAAAAATTTCATTTGTGGGATTTTCAATCTTTTTCCCATCTTTTTTATTTTTGTGGGCTATTTTATTCTTTTGCCCATCTTTTCATTCCTTTTTCTTTTCTTTTTCCTTTTTTCATGTTTTTGGATTTTTCTAACACAAATGCAATTGAAATTGCATATTTTGTGTTTTTCATTACCAGCTTATTATTCTTACAAACTCGCATTATTTGTCGAATTCAACTGCTTTCTTATTAAAATAAGATGAGAATACGATCAAAATGTCCATCTCAGACACGGAAATGGATTGGAAATAATGGACAATTTTGGCCATTATCAACAGAGGAAAGGGAACTCTGCCAAGTAACATGGAGACCAACCCACAGTGTAAAGCAATCACACTACAGGGAGGTAAGGTTCTAAAGGGAATAGTTGGAGAAGGGAAGAAAAAGGTTGTGACGGATAAGAAAACAGTGGAGGATGTTACTGAAAATGAAAGGATTGGAGGAGAAGAAGGTATTGATCTGGGAAAGGATAAAACAGATGCAGCAAACTCGTAGACTGAAGCTGCATTGGAAGCTGAACAGGGTACAGGTGAATGTACAACTTCCTTCCCTTTACCACAAAAAATTGATGATAATAAGTACATGCCAAGGGTACCATACCCTGCACGTCTTAAAAATAAGGAACATGATGAAAAATTTAAAAAATTCTTAGAAAGATTGAAAGCTGTTGAGATCACTATTCCCTTGGTCGAAATGATTTCAGAAATGCTCGTCTATGCTAAATTTCTTAAAGAAATGATTTCAGGGAGAAGGAAATTCGAACAAGAGGACGTAGTGGTTTTAAACAGCAGCTGCAGTGCCATAACTCAAAGAGTGCTACTTGAGAAGAAGGAAGACCCGGGATGTATTACACTGCCAGTCCACATCGGAAAGACGAATGTTGGAAAGGGATTATGCGACTTGGGATCAAGCATCAATGTTATGCCACTAGCCATGGAAAAGCATCTTCACTTGGGAGTAATCGAGCCGGTTACAAAGAAATTGCAGCTGGCGGACCGGTCAATTACTCACCCAGTTAGGATATTGAAGGACGTGATCGTCAAGACAGGAGGAACGCTTTTTCCTGTCGACTTCATTATTCTCGACATCGAGGAAGACTATGAGATGCTACTGATCCTAGGCCGCCCATTCCTTTCAATAGGTGGTGCGCTGATTGATGCGCGATCAAATCAAATCAAGCTCCGAGTCGGAGGAGAGGAGCTGAACTTTGAAATGGATAAGCTGCAGAAGTTCCCGCATGAGGGATCTTGTTCCACAATTGATGTAACAGATGATAGGAGTGAGGATGAGAGCAATGACTCTGTGATGATGTGCATGAACAAAGAATCAAAGTAGGTACTGAAACCTTCCGGTACGGAGCTGGGGGAACGATGTAATGCTGTGCACTTCGAGGACCCTATGACTGGGGACCTTGACGAGTTTGATGGCATTGAATTCACTCCGGAGGAGGAAGAAAGCACCGAGGATGAGGAAGTGGACCCTGTACTGACACAGGGTCTTGAAGGTAAATCTGATCTCTCACCACCATCAATTTCTCGTAAATTACTGCCTTCTGTTGAGTGCCCACCAGAGCTTGAACTTAAATACTTCTGGATAATCTTAAGTACGTTTTTCTCGCTGAACATAAAAAGTTACCGGTAATTGTTGATGGGTGATTTTCACTATTCATATTTTACCACAAGCGGATGGTTGTCATCAAGTAATAAAAACCGGTGAATACCGGGTCGAACCACAGGGAATTTCAGAATATTATTTCATTCCGGAGAAGATTTTAATTGTTTTTAAGTTCATTAATTATATTTTATATATTTAAAAGGATTTTGATTAATTCTAATGGTGATTAAATTAAAAACAGTGACATTAAATTTAAAATAAAGCAAGTTAAAATTATAATTAATAAAGATATAAATGGGAGATGCTTGTAATATTTTGAATATTGCCATCTTTATATAGAGTAGAAATTGCATATTGATTTAGCATTTTTCAATATCTAAGAAGATCAATTTCTTAAAATTAATTATTTTATAAAGATTAAAAATATTGTAATCTTCTACAGTTCAAATTATGCTTAAACGGATTTAATGGAAGCTGATTAAATTATCTAACATTCTGCAATCATTATTCTAGGCCTAAATTTGAGTATTTCCCAAGCATACATATTTTCCTATAGCAATTAAAATGCACTTTTCATTTCCCAAATCATTGTGCACATGCCAGAATCCATTTATAATGTAATTTATTCCCAATTCCGGTACTAAAATATTAATTCTACTTTTTATCTCCCGATTTAGCAAAGCAGAAATCACAGAATTGGATTCTAACATTAATTATGCAGAACAGTGTAAGTAATTTAACAATTATGGTTAAATAATAATAAAACATGGTAAACTGGATTTAATTAATAATATTGGAATGCAGATAGATTAGAATTAATGCCAGATTGCTAAAAATAGATAATGCAGATTGATCGGTCAATTCAAAGCTTTAGCAGATTATTAATTTGAATAGCAGATTTGGTAAAACACAGAATGTCGATCATTTTGTAGGCATCTAACATATCATTCTAATACAGATTCACATACCATAGCAGATTAATCCAGATTCAACACATAAAACATCGATAAATTATATTGCTTCCATAAAACAGATAAATTCATACTTCAAAGTGATTCTGAACTCCCGTTCTAGAACACTTCTAACACGAACAATACAGAAATCCATCTACAAATTAAAAACATGATAGCAGATTACATTTAGAGGCAATTTCAATTCATTACAAAGCAAGAAAAAGAAAGGCAACACCTATGATAGGAAGAACACGCCCAGAAAGTCGTTCCTGATGCATTCCTCCAGCATGGATTTGTGTTTCTGGCCTTCTTCTCCCATTGGAATATGTTTACAGAGAGTTTTCTGATGTATTTTTCGAAGTCTATGTATGAGTCTGATGAAGAAAATGACGAAAAACGGCATTTAAAACCGAGTTCGGGAGGTTAGAAAACTGCTCAACCGCGACTGTGGCGCAAAAAGTGGCGCTCGGAAGAGGTTTTCGGCGCCACCAAGGAGCTGCGGCGCATACGAAGATTTTCCGAATTTTTAATAGTGGCGCATTTTGTGGCGCTCCAAGGTGCTTTTCGGCGCCGCCAAGAAGGTGCGGTGCATCCTGACAATTTCCTAAAATTTACCCTGCGGCGCAAAAAGTGGCGCCTGGAGGTGTTTTTATGCGCCACCAAGAAGGTGCGGCGCATCCTGAAGCTTTTTCCAATCCGAAATTTTCCTAAGTGTTGATGTGGCGCCTGAGCATGCTTTTAGGCTCCGCCATGCCTGTGTGGCGCATTCTGGAGCTTTTCCAGTGTTGAAAATTCCGAATTTGACATCCTTTGACCTCCGAACATCTTCTTTCATCATTTTAATGCCCGAAACATCATTGCAATGTATTAGAATTTCCAAAGTCTTATTATTAAACATAAAACAAGGTAAATTGGACTCGGATAAGCTCAATTTAACCAGTCTTATTAATATTTACACATCACATGAAATATAAACTAAAAAGCAGTAAAATAGGGTCTCATGCATGCAATTTAGGTTCGTTTTAACACAATTTAAGCTTATTTAAATGTGGTTTCACAGGGTGCATCAACATCCTCACACTTAAATATTGCTCGTCCCTTGAGCAATGAGATCAATTAACACATCAACTTGCCAATCAAGATAATAAAGATAAGTCTCTATAGTTCTGCCAAATCATAGATTTCAACAACAAAATGAGATAAGAGGGTTCAAAGTTTAATGTACTAGAACTAGGCAAATTGATATACACCAGCTATTAGAACCAGATACCCAAAGCACTTACAATACAGAAAACAGATTAATTATACATAGTACTTAATATGGGAAAGTGAATAATGTAAATATGCTTTTCTATTTCAGTCTTTAAATATACTCAATATATGGCTAGGTTTCACTATATTCTAGACACTTTGGCTGAGTTGTAGACGGTTGAATTCCAAAAGCTACTCGGGTCACCGAATATGTGCCAGTCATCCAGTCAAGAATTTATGAATTTTTATTTAATCCCCCTCTTTTTTTTTTTTTTGATCTTGCATTCTTCAATAATTTTTCTTTTTCTGTTTGCAAGATTTGAGTATCATTTTTTTTTTAATATAGGGGTTTGACTCTGACTTTATTTAAATTAAGCATTTAAAAAGACTTAGAACGAGCATATTTATTTATAAATAATGATAACTCTCCACATGTTAAATAACTAGTCTAATTAATCAAATAGTTTTCTGCAAGGTAAATAGAATTGTCACCAATAGCTCAAACAACTTGCATAACAATTTGACAAAGTCTAGGACTTTAAACTAAGAAACCTGATACTCATTAAGTTGTAAAATCGGATTAGAGCAGAACATTTAGACTTATTTGGATTTTCTCCAGATTGGCAATGATGTGGTAATCTCCAAATAGTAGCACCATTGGGAAAACACAATTTAAATTTAAAATAACTAGTCATGCATGTACCATTTTATTCAAAGCATAATAAACAGTAAAATGAAATTAAATCAAGCTCTTACCACATACTTCATGCAAATTGATAACATATAACATGAAAAGATCACACCTGGAGTATGTAGATCTCTAGAATTTCCCTTTACCACTACGGATGTCCCCTTTTTGCTCATTCTTCATGGCATATCCTGCTTCTTTATATATTTATATGGTATTCACTCATACAAAAGATAATCATTAGAGCACATGGTAATTTATAGATTAAAATAATTAAATTTTATCCATAATTTATTTAATTCAGATTTTTATTATTTTAATTTTTAAATTTCAGATTTTTAATTCTCTTTAGCCCTTTTTATTAATTAAATAAACATGGACAGATTTAATTAAAATATTAAATTGTATAAATTACCAAAAGCAAAATACCACAAGTTCTAGCAACTATTACATAGAAGTGCCATAAGTAAAATACTACCAAAATTAATTTAATCATGACAAATTTAACAAAAAGAGAGCAATCCTATCTAATCAATAATCTAGATTTCTAAAGATCTATTCGAATCATCTACTCCATCTTCCCTAGGAACATAATCACTCCCTGTAGAGCTCGAACTAGTGGTAGGAGGAATATATCGATCACCTAAACTTTCAGACATGAAGTACTCAAGTCTGGTGGAAAGTCGTGCAATCTGTGTCTGTGTACTATCCTCCTTCTTCTTCATGTCGGCTCTAAGCTGATGAATTTCATAAGTCATCCTATTGATTGCATTCTCTGCGGGCTCAGCCTTAGTACCAGATGTACTAGGTATATCAGTGTGATGAGTGGGTGCCCAAATCAGTGCAGGGAATCCAAGAATCTTCCTTTTTACATCAGATGCCAATTTATCCAACTCATATGCCACCATCTCCCCAATGTCAATAGGCAACCCATTCTTCACACAGTACACAAAATACAGCTCCTCTGCATTCGGTTGTGCAGTGTGCGAAGTAGGAAACATCTTATGCTTGTAGAGCAAGTAGATCTGGTATAGCGGTGCATCCATTGAAGTGGCAACAACATTTTCCTTCTTCTCCCCTATGTAGGCAACTTCCTTTTGCTTTTCAAACATCTCTCTCAAGATTCTTTTCTCCAACTCTGGTCCTCCTTCCTCTTCATGAATAGGGTCATGAAAGTGCTTCTTCTTTGTAGCTGGGCAAGAGACATCCACAGTACCATAAAGTTCATTAATTACTACGGAACCATATGGCACAGGCACTCCCCTAATCCATGAAGTATAGTGATCATATCGAGCATTACATAGGAATTGCCTAGTAAGCTCCCAAGAGTAAACTCCTTTCGGATGCTCATCAAATTTCATCCATCCTCGACTCATGAGAGCATCATGAACCGAAAATCGCTCCATGTCAGCTTCAGTGAATCCTTTGTCCTGGATAATCCGTCTTTCCACCATCTTCTGATAATAAGAATATGTTGTTTGATTGATGAAAATAGCCGGATTGAAAGTGTCCCCAGTTAATTCTTCCAGAGGGGGTGTATCATCCTTTCTATTATGACTCTTCCACTTGGTTTTAGAACCACGTGGAACCTCCAGTGAAATTTCCTCCGGAGATTCAGCGTCATCCTCTTCTTGCTGTGGATCATCCTCTGTTGGTTGAGCAGAATTGAAGGAAGTGTCATATCCATTATATGAATCAGGAGCCACCAAATTATTCACAAACATGTCTTCAGCACCCACAGCAGCCGGCTCCGGATCAGGTTCTCTAATAGATGGTGTCTGTGATGGGGCAGGCTCTGTGGCTTTCTGTTTCTTTCTACCATTTTTTCTCGGGTTATTCTTTCTCTTTGATCTCATGATGACAGAATCTAGGAAGAAGGGATTGAGATTGGAAAGCTAATTAAACTGAAAGAGAGAAGAATTGACAGATTTGGTAGAACGTGAGGGTGAACGATCGGTAATCCCCCTTTTAAATATGGTGAAATCTTGATTTTGTTGAGATATGGGGTAATTAATTTAATCTAGATCCAAATATACAATAAACATACGATTTGGAGTCAGTATAATGCTGTTTAGGATCCTAAAAATCGATTAGATACGATTTGAATCTTTTGGATTCGCGGATTTTTCAAAAATTCGCGTCGGTGGCGCAAAAAGTGGCGCTCCGAAGCCAATTTAGGCGCCACACAGTGAGTGTGGCGCATTTTAAAAATAAAATAAAATTTAAAAATAATCTGCGGCGCAATTTTTGGCGCTGAAATGGAGTTTTATGCGCCGCACAGTTGATGTGGCGCATCCTGAAGCAAACTTGGAAAAATTCTCAATTTGCGGCGCCAAAAGTGGCGCTTGTAGGCAGATTTAGGCGCCACATGCGGCGTATTTTGGAAAAACTTAGAAAATTTTCTAAGTTTTGCGGCGCATAAAGTGGCGCTGGAAGGCATTTTTAGGCGCCACAATGCACATGTGGCGCATTCTGTGCCAATTCGGGCAGAATGTGCTTTTCATAAGTTCTTCTTCATGATGTCCAAAATCTCCAAATCACTCAACAATACTAATTTCACTTCATCCACACCTCAATCAAGTCCAAATAAACTTCATTGATCTTTTTAACAGTTCAAAACAACTCAATCTAACATGCTATTGGTAAGAGCTACTTTATTGAACTTAAAAGCAACTAAAAACCTTATAAGCTAAATAAACACTATCTAATGCTTCATATAATCAAAAGGACGTGAATAACAGAAATAATATATCTAAGATAGCAAAATAATAGGAAATAGAGTTAGGACAATACAACCCCGAATTAAAATAACTAGAATGTAGCAAAATGAAAATAATAGAGTCAAATACATTGGCCTATCAATACATATCATCTATAACGATCACAAGCCTATCTATCGCTCATCTCTAGGAATCAGTCAGAGTCCTCAGAATCGTCATCGTCATTGTCTCCCACCTCCTCAGATCCATCCCCAGCATCAGCATCCTCAGCATCATCATCTCCGTCATCGCTACCATCTCCAGAGCCTACATAGTCCTCATCCTCATCGTCCTCAGAAGGTGTCTGAGGGGCAACATATCTCTGCCCTAAGCTCTGGGACATGAAGAACTCCAATCGGGCTGCGTGGTAAGCCTGGGCTCGAGCATTCTTGGCTATCCGATCAGCCAAGAAATGGTGCCTTTGAGCTGCAAGTAAGGCATGCTCATTTACCGTGTTCAGTAAGTTCTGCTGGTTTATCAATAAAGTCCTAGCCCACTCAGGCTCTCCCTGATGCTGATATGACTGCTGCGACTACTGTGGCTGAGCTCTTCTTTGTCCTCTACCTCTGCCTCTACCACCTCGGGTACCCCGGGTGGACTGTGAAGGAGCCTCAGAATGCTCCTGGCTACCCTGTGATGGTGCAGGTGGAGACTGCCTAGGTAGCTCCCTGGGAAGTATCATCGGTTGGCATCTTATGCCAGGCAACTTGAAGTTCTTCTTCCCAAATGGAATCGGGGGCCTCATTCTCCAATCTCTATCAAACTGCCCCATGTTCACTCTTGCCTGAGCACAAAGTTGCCATATCAAACTAGGGAACATAAGAGCTGACCTCTTAGACACCCCCGGTGTCTGTCTCAACTCAAGTGATGCAAGCTCTCCCATGTTGATCGGGCTCCCCACCTTGATGCAATATGGAACATACATATCCAGGGCAGTGGGTCCAGAGGTGTGAGTCGAAGGACTCAATCTAGATCTGTAGAACATGAGAAGCTGGTACATGGGTGCATCCATATCAGGCCCATGTAGCCTACTCATGTCATCATCAACATACGTGAGGACATCCTCCTGACCCTCAAACGTAGACATCAGTACAAGCTTCTTGAAATCCTCCCTATCATCGGCTCTCAAAACCGGCTCCCAGAAATCTCTGCCATAAGGCACATCCACTACCCCAAAAATCTGATTAATATGCTGAGGAGTGATGGGCACTCTGACCCCAAAAATCCAAGAATACTCCTCCTCAGCATTGGCTAGAAACAGCCTAGTCAACTCCCACGAATATGATCCAGCTGGGTGTCTCACAAATCTCTCCCAACCCCTGGATCTGATAGCCTCTCGGAGCAAAGGGTGCTGCAAGTCTTTCTCTGAGAAACCCCTATCTGCAATGATCCTCTTTTTATGAAATCTCTTGTACAGCTCATATGCCCGGCACTCCTGAACACAGTGGCATCAAATATGCCCGGCCTGACATAAAACAACTCAGGGACATAGGCTCTAGGATCTTGCCTTTTCTGTCCTCCCCTTGCTGGTTGCTCCTCTTGATCCTCCTGATCAACCTCATCATCATCTTCCTCCCCTCCTACAGCCTCAGGGACAGGCTCCTGGATAGCTAATGCAGCAGATCTCCCTCTCCTAGGTCGAGAGGAAGTGGAACTCGTGACGGGTGCCTTCCCCCGAGAGGCTCTAGAGGGGGCCTGTGAATGATCGGATGCCTCAGGCTGAACGAACTGATCAGGCTGGTCAGGCTGATTGACCTCCTGATGGTCATCAGCATGTACTGTAGTATGTCTCGTAGATGCACCACTCTTGGACTTGCTCTTCCTGAAATAGGAGAGAAGTCCCTTGGACTTGGAAGCACCTCCTGAGCCCTGTGGGTGATCCATCTGTATCAAATTTTTCATACGGAGTCTGCGATGTTCAAAAATATACTCATCAGGAATAGGAGTAGGAATGCTATCCGGTGACTGTGGATCATAAATCCCCATTCTCCCCTCGGGCATGGGTATATACCTATAACCCGATTTCTTAGGGAGGTTTGGAGGATTATACATTATTTCAGTACCTGGTTGTACAAAAACTCTGGGTTAGTATCATATATATGCATTGCCTCCCATCCTCACACTTAAGTTTAAACCAAAGGTTTAACTTAAGTGTTAAGTACAAAGCAAACATATACATCAACCTAGAATGTGGAATTTTAAATAACTCAATGACCAAGATGTTGCATTTTAAAAGTTATGAATCTTAAACTTTATTTAAATATATCATCTATTTATTCTAGAGTCTAAGATTCATGTTAGAGCATACTTTTTAATAAAAACTCCTTCTTTTATTAAATTTTCAGATTTAATAGCTAAGAACAACCTAAATTATTAAACTAGTGCATTACAAATGGTTTAAATTAATATTTGAATCCATTCCAATTTATTCGTATAATACATTAACCACTTTTAATTAACTAAATTATAAATAAAAGAGTATTTCCCCAAAACATGCTCCAATTGACTCACCTTATAAAGAGCATGGAATTTTTGACAAGAAAATAACTTTATATTTTTAATATAATTAAAATGACATGTTCTAATGATGTTTCATCCATTTAATTAATCAAAAATGCCATTTTAATTAATTTAAAATAATTTTCAGATTTTAAAATTTTCAAAAATCCCAAATTTTAATGTTAATCCAAAAATTTTCACATTATGCATTCAATCCATGTTCTACAACACTTGTTCATGTTTAAACTAAAATTTAGACAATTAAAAACAAGTTTAATCCCACATTCTAACAATACCCAAAATTTGAGCAACAACACAAATACCAAAACTAATGTATTCCAAAGCACTAGAATATGATAAAATTTGAATTGGGATAGCCATTCTTACCTAAATTGAAGGATTTGAGCACTTTGAAGTAGAATCCCCCAAATTTGAAGAACTAGGGTTCATGAACCCTAATTTGGTAAAATAAGCAAAAATTGGGGTTTTTGGAATGAGAATTGACGATGTAGATGAGAATTGATAGGAAGAAACAAGAATTGGAAGAATTTTTACCGGAGTGGCACGGATTGTGTCGCTTGGGAATGATATTGGTGCTTGGTTGAAGAGAATGGGGGGAAGAATGAGCTCTCTCGGTCGAATGGGTAGAATGAGGAGAAAAGAGAATTTTTGTGTTCAAAAAAACCCGATGGAACCGGGTCAGGCGCCCCAGACCCGCTGGGTCGGCGCCGAATGTGGCGCTTCAAAGGCCTTTTTGGCGCCGCACAGTTGATGCGGCGCCTGGGATTTTTTTAAGAAAAATTCTAAGTCTGGAGGCGGCGCCGGAAATGGCGCTGGTAGGTAGTTTTATGCGCCACACAGTACGTGTGGCGCCTTTACTGACTTGACCAATTTTCCATTACAAAAATGGCGCACTGTGTGGCGCTTCAGCATGGTTTTAGGCGCCACCAAGAAGGTGTGGCGCCTAAACTGAGTCTGTGACACTCGAATTTCAGCTCAAACTCAACCAAAATGATAGTTTATTCAATCCCTAAGGTTAGCAAGTCAGATTTAGCATATATAGACTCCTTAAATCCTCCCGGGTCATAATTCTTCTCAATTAAACCAACTAGTCCATATAGATCCTCCTCCTCAATTCATCACCGAGTCAAAATACACATGTCAAGATCAATTCTCCAAGCACACACGAATTCATCATTTCTCAACATTTTGCTACTTATTCCAATTCATAGGCAATGTCCTACTCAATTTAATGAACACATGCAATTAACATAGCATAAAATTCAAAAACCATAATTTAAACTAACAGCACATTTAAATTAAATTAAACAAGAATAATAAAGCAAATAAAAGCACATAAACTATAAAATGCAAAATATTTTTGTCTTTTTCTTCCATTTATAATTTTTATTGGTTTTTATAAGCTTATTAAATAAAAATTCAACATAATTAAACAAGCAATGCAAATACTTCAATAAGCAGATTTAAATAACCAAAGGCTTAACATTAATTTGTTCGATGAATTTAACTTCATCTCCAAAATAATATTTAAGTCTTTGACCATTTACAGTGAATTCTCTTTCATCTTCAGCTTTTAAAACTACTGCACCATTATCCAACACTTTAACAATCCTGAAAGGCCCTGACCACTTTGTCTTTAATTTACCATGAAACACCTTAAATCTAGAATTATATAAAAGCACTAATTGTCCAGCTTCAAACACCTTAGGCCTAAGCATTTTATCATGATAAAGCTTTGTTCTTTCCTTATAAATTAGAGCATTATCATACGCTTGACGTCTAATTTCTTCTAATTCAGTAAGATCTACCTTGCTTTTTTCTTGAGCCTCTTTAAATTCAAAATTCAACTTCTTCATAGCCCAAAGTGATTTAAACTCAAGATCAAAAGGTAAGTGACAAGCTTTACCATAAACCAATTTAAAAGGAGTCATACATATAGGTGTTTTAAAGGTTGTCCTATAAGCCCACAGTGCTTCATCTAACTTCAAAGCCCAGTATTTTCTAGATTTTCCTACAGTGGCTTCCAAAATCTTTTTAATCTCACGATTAGTGACTTCTACCTGACCATTGGCTTGAGGATGATAGGGTGTTTTTATCCTATGATGAACATGAAATCTAGATAGCAATTGATTAACAACCCTATTGACAAAATGAGATCCACCATCACTAATGATTGCTTTAGGCACACCAAAATGAGTAAAGATTTGCTTTTTCAAGAATTTAATCACTTGTTTAGCATCGTTTAAAGCACATGATTCAGCTTCTACCCATTTTGATACATATTCTACAGCAACAAGAATATACAATTTCCCATTAGATGGTGGAAATGGACTCATAAAATCAATTCCCCACAAATCAAACAACTCAACATGCATAATTCCTTTTAGTGGCATTTCATCTCTTTTAGTGATATTACCAGCTCTTTGACATACATCACATTTTTGCACAAATGATCTAGCATCACGATAAATATTAGGCCAATATAAACCACCTTCGAGTACCTTATGAGCTATCATATTCGGTCCAACATGTCCTCCTCCAAGTCCTTCGTGGCAAGCCTTTAAAACTTTTTCAAAATCCTCGTCAGGGATGCATCTCCTTATGATTTGATCTGAACACAGTCTAAACAAATAAGGTTCATCCCAAATAAAATATTTAGCATCAATTTTAAACTTTTGCTTTTGACTTGATCAGGAATTACACCACATGCTAAATAATTTACAAAATCAGCAAACCACAGATCAGAGGAAGTGTTATTTATTAAATACAAATTTTCATCAGGAAATGCATCATTAATTAATCATTCTTCCCCTTTTTCATGCTCCAATCTAGATAGATGATCAGCTACAGGATTTTCATCTCCTTTTCTATCTTTAATTTCTAAATCAAATTCCTGTAACAATAATACCCATCTAATTAACCGTGGTTTAGCATCTTTCTTTGCAAATAGATATTTAATAGCAGCATGATCAGTGTAAACTACAGTCTTAGAGCCAATCAGATATGGTCTAAACTTCTCACATGCATGAACAACAGATGATAGTTCTTTTTCAGTGGTGGCATAATTTCTTTGTGCAGAATTTAAAGCCTGACTAGCATAATAAATGACATGAAGCTTCTTATCCTTTCGTTGACCCAGTACTGCTCCAACAACAAAGTCACTAGCATCGCTCATGATCTCAAATGGCAAATTCCAGTCAGGTGGCTGAATAATTGGTGCTGTCACCAATGCTTCCTTGATCTTATTGAACGCCTCAATACACTCGTCAGTAAAATCAAACTCGACATCCTTACATAGCAGCTTAAACAGAGGCAATGCAATTTTAGAAAAATCTTTTATAAATCTTCGATAGAATCCAGCATGTCCCTGAAAACTTCTCAAAGTTTTTAAATTATTAGGAGGTGGAATTTTTGCAATTACTTCTACTTTAGCCCTATCAACTTCAATGCCATTTTTAGAAATCCTATGTCCTAAGACAATACCTTCATTAACCATAAAATGACATTTTTCCCAATTAAGAACTAAATTTGACTCTTCACATCTAATCAGAACTTTTTCCAAGTTAATTAAACATTTCTCAAAGTCAGACCCGAATACAGAAAAATCATCCATAAATACCTCAATGCATGTCTCAATTAAATCAGAAAATATAGACATCATGCATCTCTGAAATGTAGCTGGAGCATTACACAAACCAAATGGCATTCTCCTATATGCAAATGTACCGTAAGGACATGTAAATGTAGTTTTATCTTGATCCTCATGTGCAATTGGAACTTGATTATAACCAGAATAGCCATCTAAAAAGCAATAAAACTCATGACCAGCTAAACGTTCTAGCATTTGATCAATAAAAGGTAATGGAAAATGATCTTTCCTAGTCTTATCATTCAATCTCCTATAATCAATGCATACACGCCATCCAGTAGTAGGTCTAGTAGGTACTAATTCACCATTTTCATTTCTAATCACAGTCATACCTCCCGTTTTAGGCACTACTTGAACTAGACTCACCCACTGACGATCAGAGATAGGATAGATAATACCTGCATCGAGTAGTTTAATAACCTCTGATCTTACAGCTTCTTGTAGATGTGGATTCAGTCTCCTTTGGGGCTGTCTCACTGGCTTGTCATCCTCCTCCATATAAATCCGGTGTGTACACAATGCTGGACTCAGTCCCTTGATGTCGGCTATCGTCCAACCTATTGCTCTAACATGCTTACTCAACACTTGGGTTAATGCATTTAATTGATCATCATTTAATTTATTACTTGCAATAACAGGTAAAGTATCATTCTCACCAAGAAAAACATACCTCAAATGTGATGGCAGGTCCTTCAATGTCAATGTAGGTGGCTTTTCAACAGACGGGACTAACTTGGATTCTTCTATTGCACATGTTACTTGCACAGGTAATCCTCCCTCACACTTACTTTCAGCTAAGTCCTCACAACTCTCCACTAACTGCTCAAATTTCCTATAGGGAACATGTCTAGCAAAGAACTCTCTCTCAATCACCTCATACTCCTGATAGATAGCTGTAACTCTATTACACGAGTAGGTGTCAGAACTAGCGTGTTGTGTTTTAGTTGTCTTAGAAATGTCAAACGACACATGTTCATTACCTACTTTAAGTGTAATTTTACCATCATCCATATCAACCATAGCCCTACCAGTTTGCAGAAATGGTCTACCTAAAATCAGAGGAATATCAATGTCTTTTTCCATATCAAGAACAACAAAGTCGACAGGGAAGATGAAGCTCTCTACTTGCACAGGAACATCTTCTACAATGCCTAAAGGAGTCCTAATAGACCTATCAGCTAGCTGTAGCTGCATCCTAGTAGGCTTCACAACTCCTACCCCTAGTTCTCTAAAGACATGTAAAGGCATCAGATTAATTCTAGACCCGAGATCACACAGAGCTTTGTTGAATTCTTTAGTGCCAATAATACATGGAATAGTATAACTCCCAGGATCTTTTTGTTTAATAGGTTGCCTTCTTTGTAAGATTGCACTGCATTCCCATGTCAGTGTCACTTTCTTTTCATCATCAACACTCCTCTTTTTTGATAGAATTTCTTTTAAGAACTTAGCATACACGGGCATTTGTGCAATGGCATCAAAAAAAGGAATATCAATTCTTAAATTCTTAAAGACTTCTAAGAATTTAGCATAATCTTTATCTTCCTTAGCCTTTTTAAGACGCTGTGGATATGGGACAGGTGGTTGATACGGCTTGATTGGGACAGTAGACATTCCCTTATCCTTATCCTGTTCAACTCTAAGTTTCTCACTCTCCTTAGGCTCATCAGTGTTTTTATGCTGACTTTCTTTCTCTGTATCCTCACTTTGATCATCTACAGCATCAGCTAAAACCTCTGGATCATCTAAGGTAGGGTAAGGATTAGGTAATTCCTTTTTATTCCTTAAAGCGATTGCTTTACATTGCTCTTTTGGATTAGGATCAGGCATGCTTGGTAGTGTTCCTTGCTGTCTATTTGAGGTGTCCCTAGCAATCTGACCAACTTGAACTTCTAAATTTCTCATTGAGGCTTGCATTTGCTGGATTGTTTGTTGTTGAGACACGGTGTTCATTAACTCGTTAAAATTGACCTCATCACTTCCTTGGTTTTGTTGCAGCTGTTGTTGAGGTTGAAAGTTCCTAGACTGTTGGTTAGGGTAAAAAGGTTGATTCTGATTTCTGTTCTGATTATAGTTTTGGTTCTGATTTTGATTTTGATTTTGGTAATTCTGATTTTGGTTCTGAGGGTAAGGTTGACGGTTGTTTTGTGGGTAGGTATTTTGTTGAAATTGAGAATTTTGATTTGGATAGAAGTTTTGGTTTTGAGGACGGTTCTGATTGTAATTTTGCTGCCTATTTCCCATGTAGTTCACATCTTCCACTTGCTCCTCAGTCCCCTCACACTGCATAGTCTCTTGAAGTCCTTGATCAAGCAGGTGACAGGCTGATGACTCGTGAGGTCCATGACAAATACCGCATCTCACAACTTTAGCTTGACCTTTCTTAAGCGTAGAAACCTCCCTCATCAAAGCATCTAACTTGGAATCTATAGCAACTGCCTTTTCTACCTCATAGATTCCTCCTTTTGTTTTGTTTCTAGCATTTTTCTTACCAGGAAATTTTTTCATGTTAGAAATCTTTTTCTCTATGATTTCCTTAGCTCTAGAAGGTCCTATAGACAGAAAAGAATCTCCAGCTGCTGCATCCAACAAATTCCTCCAATGATCAATCAACCCATTGTAAAAGAAGTCCATCTGCTGCCAGTCTTCAAAGCCATGATTTGGACATCTCGCCAATAAAGTGTTGTATCTATCCCATGCTTCAAGTAAAGTTTCACCTTCATCTTGCACGAATTCTTTGATTTTTTCTTGCAATTCAATAACCTTGGATGGCGGGAAGAATTGTTCTAAAAAAGCTTCTAACATTTTATCCCAAGTAGTAACATCCCTTAATTGAAGTGAGTTGTACCAAGTTTTAGCTTTATCTCTGAGTGAAAATGAGAACAATCTCAACTTAATTTCATCACTAGTAACACCATTTATTTTCACTGTGTCACAATAGTCCAGAAAGTTTCTTATGTGTTCTACAGCATCATTAGTAGGTGCTCCATTATACTGATTAGCTTGAACCATTGTAATTAGTGCAGGCTGAAGGGTAAAGCTTAAAGCATCTACATCTGGCCTTGGAGTTCTATTAAGCAGATTTCCAATAGTTGCTTGTAAGTGTTCTTCAATGGTAATTTCAGCTTGACCATCGTGTTCCAAATCACCACTGTTACCTCCATTATTACCCTGATTATCATTGTTATTCGCTGCCATGTTTAACCTATTGAACTGAGCAACTAATTTGTAACACCCCGGATTTGATCACCCAGGCCAGGACATTACCGCCACACCTTCCCAAGCAAGACGCGAACCATTTCGAGCTCACTTGAGAAGATGCTAAGGCTGAGTTGTACCAATACTTAAAAATAATTTAAAAACCATTCAATAAATGCCCGAATGTTTAAATCAGAGTTAAGTCTAACATACATAATTTAAACAGTGCGGAAGCTAAGGGCCAAACACGGCCAAACATGAGTTTGGGATTCGTAAAAGAATTTAAAAACAAGTGCGACAAGTCTTCAGGAATTCCCATCCCAAGTGTAAATGCCATGCGCTATTCTTCAACATCTGAAAAAGATAGAGACAACGTATCTATCAGTACAACGGTACTGAGTAAGTTAACGTATAGCATAACGAATTTTAAAGTTTTTAGAAGAGCGGTTTAAAGTTAGAATTTGAAATTTAAAAAGGAAGGTCGAGTAAAAAAAATAATTCCCGAAGATTCTTGCACTTTGCCATACGAATAATATAACATTGTTCATTTTTGATCGAGAACAAACATTCTTGGGGAATCAAACCCGCAAGAGCTCAAACACATCCTTTTACCATTGTTTCCATATTTCGAATACATTCTTTTACCATTGTTTGTTTTGATCGAGGACATCCAAATTACCCGCTTGGGCGCTTATGTCCACAAGCCGTCGGTATCAACGATCCTGGGCCGAAGCCTTTTCAGATCAACATCCGCTTGGGCGCTTATGTCCACAAGCCGGCAATAATAACGATCCTGGGCCGAAGCCTTTTCAGATCAACATCCGCTTGGGCGCTTATGTCCACAAGCCGGCAATAATAACGATCCTGGGCCGAAGCCTTTTCAGATCAACCCACCTCTGGGACTCGTACCCACGAGGGATGTGAAAGCAGTGACCCTATACAGACCGCTCCGGAGCCCTAGATAACCCATACGGATACATCTAGGAGTATAGACTCTTACTAACACGAAACCATAATATCATATGCGCCGTTTTGGCCACACAAAAAGAGGGGGCGGCCCAACGAGCTCACGCCAAGTGCACTTACCCTCTATCACATTGGGCATCCCACTCGATCAAAACTTACAAAGTTTCAAAAATGTATTTTTAACACTTTACAACACCACTTGTTCCAGATTTCATATATTTTCAAAAACGAGTATCAATCGACTCGTAGATCATCAAAATACGCAAGTACGATTTTACGACAAAGAGTAGCCCACTGGCAGTTTCAGAAATTGAATTTGGAAACATAGCAAAACATTTTCAAAAATTCCGAAATTTTTACAGGAGCTAGAAAACACCCAAATGAACATTTTTCATAGAAATAAGCTACTTCAAAATCGGACTCTAAGTGGCTTAAAAAAATCATTTCAGAATTCATCTTTCAAAAGCATAGGAGTTTACTGTCTACTTCGACCACAGTTCCTTTAGAAATTCATAACAATTCGAAGAGTGATCTAAAAATTCTGAAATTTTACAGGGATAAACTAGACACATAATTGAGCAACTTTCATGAAGAAACCGTCCATTAAAAACGATCGTAAACAGGAGTAATACGAACAACAAAATCTGTCTACACCATGATATTAAAACTGTCATCTTAAACTCAGAAAATACCAGATGTTTTTTCGTCGCCCAATTCATGTCCAAAAATTATGAAATTTACAGAGATCATATTCAAGGTGTTAGGAACATTTTTCATTTAACAAAGTTTTTCCAAAAACAAACGGATCTAGGCGAACAAAGAGGAACAAAAGAAACTATCCTAAAGAAACCCTAAATCACATATTTGGCAAGAAATGGATTTCGAGTTGTAACTCCATGAATACTCAACTAAAAGCTCTAAAATTTGAAAGGCACAACACTAACTTACCTTAGAAGGGATTAGGATCGAAACTCCCTTCCTTGGAATCCTTGAAGACGCCCAACACAGCCACAAGATCTACAATCCCTCCGAATGAACCTATGATCCAATGGTTTGACAAAACTCTTGTGTTTAGGGCAATAAATCCAATTCTAAGGCCAAGGAAATGGAATGGAATCCTTACCTAACAATGGATGAATGGTTTGAAACCTTGCAACTCGTCCAATCCCCTGAGATGATGAAGAACCACCCACAATTTCTCACCAACACTCAAATGAACTCTAATTTTCGGATGGGTGAATGGGGTGAAGTTTTGGGGGCTGTGGGAGGGTTAAACTTGAATTTAGGCTTTCCAATTGCAGCCATTAAGGACCTAGGGAAGAGAGGGAGAAGTAATGGCAGTCAATTCTCGAAAATACACCCCCTAATCCTCATCCATTCCACCCACTCCCAACATGGTTCAATGAATCCACTTAGTGTTCATGTATCCACCTTTATCCATCTTTTTGGAGAGTCTAATATGCTTAAAACTTATCCAAATGCATCCCCCAACATCCTTTAATGTCTGAGGATCGGATTTGGATCGATTGGAGCCATCAAACCTCGAAAATTGGAGCAAAAACGCGTGGAACCGCGTAGGCCTCTTGGCCACTGCTGGTGGCGCGCCGGCGACGCAGCAGCGCGCCACGGCCGCGCGGCCACCAGCCTTCGTCCCCCACTTTCTTTTCTTTTTTTTTTAAATATTATTATGATTTTTAATCTCTAAAAAATCATAATATGAATTATCCATGATTGTTGGATAATCCGATAACTCTTTCGAGTTGCTATCGTCCGAAAATATTTAATTTCGCTCTCTTGGAATTATTTCGGTTGCGATAATTAAATCCGATTCTTTTATTTCGGATTTAGTTCTCGATGTCGATTTCTCGGGTATTACATAATTGATTAGTTTGAATTGTTGAAACTCCAGTTGTTGGAGAATAGTCTTCTTCATCAGAAGATGAATTAATTAAAATTTCCAACTGAGCAGGTCTTCTACATTTCCCTAATCTAATAGCTCTAAGAGTACGCCCAATTTCAGGATCATAAGCTATTTCTGCCTGTTTGCTTCGCACTGCAAATATTAAGTAAAAATAAAATAAAATAAGCAACAGTTAAATTAATATTTAACTTAATAAATTCAAATTAATAAACTAAAAATAATTAAAAGTTCACAACAAATTCCCCGGCAACGGCGCCAAAAACTTGATGGGTGATTTTCACTACTCATATTTTACCACAAGCGGATGGTTGTCATCAAGTAATAAAAACCGGTGAATACCGGGTCGAACCACAGGGAATTTCAGAATATTATTTCATTCCGGAGAAGATTTTAATTGTTTTTAAGTTCATTAATTATATTTTATATATTTAAAAGGATTTTGATTAATTCTAATGGTGATTAAATTAAAAACAGTGACATTAAATTTAAAATAAAGCAAGTTAAAATTATAATTAATAAAGATATAAATGGGAGATGCTTGTAATATTTTGAATATTGCCATCTTTATATAGAGTAGAAATTGCATATTGATTTAGCATTTTCCAATGTCTAAAAAGATCAATTTCTTAAAATTAATTATTTATAAAGATTAAAAAATATTGTAATCTTCTACAGTTCAAATTATGCTTAAACGGATTTCATGGAAGCTGATTAAATTATCTAACATTCTGCAATCATTATTCTAGGCCTAAATTTGAGTCTTTCCCAAGCATACAAATTTTCCTATAGCAATTAAAATGCACTTTTCATTTCCCAAATCATTGTGCACATGCCAGAATCCATTTATAATGTAATTTATTCCCAATTCCGGTACTAAAATATTAATTCTACTTTTTATCTCCCGATTTAGCAAAGCAGAAATCACATAATTGGATTCTAACATTTAATTATGCAGAACAGTGTACAAAATTTAACAATTATGGTAAAATAATAATAAATCATGGTAAACTGGATTTAATTAATAATATTGGAATGCAGATAGATTAGAATTGATGCCAGATGCTAAAAATAGATAATGCAGATTGATCGGTCAATTCAAAGCTTTAGCAGATTATTAATTTGAATAGCAGATTTGGTAAAACACAGAATGTCGATCATTTTATAGGCATCTAACATATCATTCTAATACAGATTCACATACCATAGCAGATTAATCCAAATTCAACACATAAAACATCGATAAATTATATTGCTTCCATAAAACAGATAAATTCATACTTCAAAGTGATTCTGAACTCCCGTTCTAAAACACTTCTAACACGAACAATACAGAAATCCGTCTACAAATTAAAAACATGATAGCAGATTACATTTAAAGGCAATTTCAATTCATTACAAATCAAGAAAAAGAAAGGCAACACCTATGATAGGAAGAACACGCCCAGAAAGTCGTTCCTGATGCATTCCTCCGGCATGGATTTGTGTTTCTGGCCTTCTTCTCCCATTGGAATATGTTTACAGAGAGTTTTCTGATGTATTTTTTGAAGTCTGTGTATGAGTGTGATGAAGAAAATGACGAAAAACGGAATTTAAAACCGAGTTCGGGAGGTTAGAAAACTGCTCAACCGCGACTGTGGCGCAAAACGTGGCGCTCGGAAGAGGTTTTCGGCGCCACCAAGGAGCTGCGGCGCATACGGAGATTTTCCGAATTCTTAAAAGTGGCGCATTTTGTGGCGCTCCAAGGTGCTTTTCGGCACCGCCAAGAAGGTGCGGTGCATTCGGACAATTTCCTAAAATTTACCCTGCGGCGCAAAAAGTGGCGCCTGGAGGTGTTTTTATGCGCCGCCAAGAAGGTGCGGCACATCCTGAAGCTTTTTCCAATCCGAAATTTTCCTAAGTGTTGATGTGGCGCCTGATGTGGCGCCTGAGCATGCTTTTAGGCGCCGCCATGCCTGTGTGGCGCATTCTGGAGCTTTTCCAGTGTTGAAAATTCCGAATTTGACATCCTTTGACCTCCGAACATCTTCTTTCATCATTTTAATGCCTGAAACATCATTGCAATGTATTAGAATTGCCAAAGTCTTATTATTAAGCATAAAACAAGGTGAATTGGACTCGGATAAGCTCAATTTAACCAGTCTTATTAATATTTACACATCACATGAAATATAAACTAAAAAGCAGTAAAATAGGGTCTCATGCATGAAATTTAGGTTCGTTTTAACACAATTTAAGCTTATTTAAATGTGGTTTCACAGGGTGCATCAATTGTGTCAGCCAAGCTGACACACGAACAAGAAAAAGCTCTGGTGATTATTTTAAAGAAATATGTACATGCAATTGGATGGACCATTTCTGATATAAAAGGAATAAGCCTCTCTGTTTACATGCACAAAATTTTAATGGAAGAGGAGTACAAGCCCTCAAGGCAACCCGAAAGGCGTTTGAACCCCCATATGCAAGAAGTGGTAAGGAAAGAAGTTATCAAGTTCTTAGATGCTGGTATCATCTATCCTATATCTGACAGCCAATGGGTTACCCCAGTGCAGGTAGTACCAAAGCATGGAGGGATGTGCATAACAACGAACGAGCAAGGAGAAGAAGTGGCGACAAGGCCAGTGACCGGTTGGCGAGTTTGTATCGACTACCGGAAGCTCAATACCGCGACGCGGAAGGACCATTTTCCATTGCCATTTATTGATCAAATGCTTGAAAGGTTGGCCGAGAAGGAGTACTACTGTTTTTTGGATGGTTATTCAGGCTATAATCAAATTGTAATAGCAAGTGAGGATAATGACAAAACCACTTTCACTTGCCCTTATGGCACTTTTGCTTATAGGCGCATGTTTTGGACTTTGCAATGCACCTGCCACTTTTCAAAGATGCATGATGTCTATCTTCTCAGAATTTATCGAAAAATGCATTGAAGTTTTCATGGATGACTTCTCTGTGTATGGAGATATGTTTGATGAATGTTTGACCAATCTTGCAAAAATATTAAAATGATGTGAGGACACTAACTTGGTTTTAAACTGGGAAAAGTCCCATTTTATGGTAACTGAGGGCATAGTGTTAGGCCACCGCATCTCATGCCTAGGCATCGAAGTCGACAGAGCCAAGGTCTCAGTCATCCCCAATCTTCCATTACCCAATTCAATAAAATCGGTTAGGAGTTTCCTAAGGCATGCCGGTTTTTACCGGAGGTTCATTAAAGATTTCTCGAAAATTGCCAAGCCGCTCACTAACCTTCTTTGTAAAGAAAATTCATTTGTAATAATTGAAGCGTGTGTTCAAGCCTTTGACACGCTCAAGAAGATGTTAGTTTCTGCTCCGATAGTACAACCACCCGATTGGTCAATACCTTTCGAGGTAATGTGTGATGCAAGTGATCTCGCCGTGGGTGCAGTTCTCGGGCAACATAAGGACGGGAGACATTGTGTAATTCATTATGCAAGTCATGCCCTGAATGTAGCCCAAGTCAATTACATCACCACAGAAAAAGAGATGTATGCGGTGGTCCTCGTGTTTGATAAATTCAGACAGTATCTAATCGGTACGAAGACCATAGTATACACAGATCACTCCGCATTGAGATACTTGTTTAGCAAATAAGACGCCAAACCTCGATTAATCAGGTGGATACTTTTGTTGCAGGAGTTTGATATCATAATAAAGGATAGGAAAGGCAGAGACAATGGTGCTGCAGACCATTTATCTCGAATAGAAAATGGAAAAAATGAAATAGTCGTCAATGAAAATTTTCGGGACGAGCAGCTGTTTGCGTTGCACCTTCATGATCAAGCTTGTCCATGGTTTTCCGACATTGCTAACTTTTTAGCATGCGGAATAACCCCACCATTTCAGCATAAGAGTCATAAGGCAAGGTTCAATCGAGATGTAGCTAACTACTTCTGGGAAGATCCTTACCTCTTCAAACATTGTGCCGATTTGATTATTAGACGATGTGTAACTGAGTACGAGGCTTATCAAATCGCCAAGAAATGTCATGAATCGGAGTATGGAGGTCACCTTGGCCCCACTCAAACAGCTCATAAAGTGCGCGAGTGTGGTTTCTATTGGCCTACCATTTACGAGGATTACAAGGCGTTTGTAAAGGCTTGCAACAGATGCCAATGATTAGGGAATATTTCCAAGAGGGACAAGATGCGTCAATAAGGAATCCTCACCCTTGAGATTTTCGATGCATGGGGCATTGACTTCATGGGACCATTCCCGACATCAGATGGAAATCAATACATCTTGGTGGCTGTCGATTACGTGTCCAAATGGGTCGAGGCGGTTGCACTGCCAACCAATGATGGTAGCCAAGTCATCAAATTTTTGAAAAGCAACATTTTTAATAGATTTGGCATACCTAGGGTAATCATATCTGATGGAAGAATCCATTTTGTTAACAAAGCTTTCGCAAATCTTATGAGCAAAACTGGGATTCTCCACAAGATAGGCACGCCTTATCATCCCCAAACCAGTGGTCAAGTCAAGATATCAAACCGCGAAATCAAACATATACTTGAAGCCACTGTGGGGATAACCCGTAAGGATTGGTCATGTAAGCTCAATGATGCACTATGGGCATATTACACTGCATTCAAGACTCCTATAGGGATGTCCCCATACAGGCTTGTCTTCGGAAAAGCCTGCGATATACCTGTAGAACTAGAGCACAAAGCTTACTGGGCTGTAAAAATGCTTAATTTTGATCCAAGAATTGCTCAGGGTAAACGCAAGTTGGACCTCAATGAAATTGAGGAAATACGTGCGCAAGCTTATGAAAGCTCGAGGATCTACAAAGAACGGACCCATAAGTTGCATGATCGTCGTATTAGGTCTATACACTTCTATATTGGCCAAAAAGTCTTGTTATTCAATTTTAGGTTGAAGCTGTTCCCCGGAAAGCTTAGATCCAGATGGAAAGGGCCATACGAAGTGTTGCACGTGTTTGAAAGTGGAGCCGTCAGAATTCGAACTGACAAAGGAGAGATAGTGGTAAATGGGACCGATTGAAGGAGTAAGTACCTCGGGCAGTTCAACCCCGGAAAAGAAGTTCAAATGATCATAGAGCCGGCCTATGTTTAATATATACATTTATATTCATTTATATTATATATAGCATAATTTGTTTTCTCGAATAATAAGTATCCAAAAATCAATTAAACATTTAGAGTACTAAGACTCTAAATGTGAGAATGTTGATATTTGGAGAAAATTTAATAATTTTCCTATATTTTGCCTTGCAGGAATTCATGGAATCGACAAAAAGAAAATTAAAGCTTCAAAAACCAGGTTCCTACTTGAATTAATACTGTATTTAATGAAAATTAATTTCGAAATTTAAAGAAATTTAAAATCCAGAATAAATTCATAAAATAGCAGTATTGATCCAAACTAATTTATGCAAGCAGTTAATTGTTATTATAATGCTTTGTATATATATATATATATATATATATATTTATGCTTAGGATATTTTAAAAAAATAGTAGAAAATGCAAAATTTCAAAAACTGGTAAAAATTGCAAGTACCCGGTGCGGTCTTCCTTTCACCCAAATAGGTGCGGTTTAAACCGCACCTGCCAAAAGAGACCGCACCGCCTCTTTTGCCCGCGTCATTTACTTGGGTGCGGTCTAATGCGTGTTACGAGACCGCACCATCTCACATAGAGCGCACTCATTTTCTTTACTCAGTTCAAGTGCTGGGTGCGGTCTCCCGCTATCTTTCACAGGTGCGGTTTAAACCGCACCTACTTTAAGAGACCGCACCAAGTGCGGTCTGTTTTCCCCATTTCACCTTGGTACGGTCTTCCTCTATTTTTCAGAGGTGCGGTTTAAACTGCACCTATTTTAAGAGACCGCACCTGGTGCGGTCTGTTCACACCATCTTTACAGATGCGGTCTTCTTTTCTTATTCATAGGCGCGGTATAAACCGCACCTCCACATTAGACCGCATCCCTCTCACTCTGAGAGACCACATCAGGTGCGGTTTATGACCGCACCTCAGATGCGATATCTTAGACTAAGATATCGCTGAGACTAAGATTATCAATGACCTTCCCCCCCCCCCCCCCCCCCAACCCAACCGCCAAATCATCATTAATTTTTTTAAAAAAAAGAAAAAATGGTGGGTGGTTGCACTCAATGGGTCGACCATTTCATATTTGAGACCAAGTGGTCTCTTTACAGTGGGCTAATGGGATGGTGACAAGTGTCACTATCCCATTGGTTAAGTGATTTTTTTAAATTTATCTAACAAAATAGTTATCTTTTATATAAACAAATAAATATAATTTTAAAATATACCAAATTTTATATTTTTTCGTTCTCTACGAATAGAGATCACTTCTGCTATATTTTTATGAAATATATAATACAGCAATTTTGATATATTTAACTCATTTTATAAAATAAAAATAAATAAATAATATATAAACATTTTAGATTTTTTATTCCTTATAAATAAGATACAATATTTTATATTTTTGACACATTAATTTTTTAATATTTCAACAAAATTTACAATTGTAAATATTAAAATAATTATATTGGTTGGATGGTTGGATGGTTATTGATAAAGTAGGTAAAATTGAAATGGTTGGGTTGGAATGAATATTGATGATGTGGAAGAGAGAGAAATTAATAAACTAATGAGATGGTTGAATGGTTGGGTGGTTGGGGTGGTCATGAATAAAGATAGCCTTAAGAAACCGCATCACCCCCAAATCAGATCCTTTAAAAGACTTTTCCCTTTCCTTTCCTCTCACTTTTCACTCGACACTTAGAAAATTTTCAAAAATCCTCTCGATAGAACACACCCTGTTCTTCGAAAAACCACATCCGACTCCGAACATTACTCGGCCAAAATCTCTCCAGAAGCTTGAAAAGGGCTTCTTCTTCATCTAATCCGAGCGGGAGTATGGGGTAAGTCTCATATTTCCAATTTCGCATTCGATTTCTCGCAATTTTCAGTTTTAGTTTTTGATGGGTTTTGCGAAATCGGGGGTGGGAAGCAATGGGAGGCTATTTACGTGTTGGGGATGGTCGGGAAGTGGTCGGAAATCGATGGGTAAGGTCGGAGATGGCCTGGAACAGAAGGGGGCAAAACTAGGGCTTATCTTGTGATGGGGAGTTGAACACCATTTTTGAGGGGTGATGAAGTTTCAGGTTTTGGGGTGCTCATTTCGAAAATTTTGTGTTCTATAACCTTCAAAATCCAATCTTTGTTCATTTTGTGCATATATGTTTTGGTGTTCTTATTTTGCAAATCCTGTGTAAATTGTGGATCATATTGACATTGCTGAACACAGTGGTTATTATCATTGTTGTCACTGTGTTATTTATTTTGTTGATTCTTGAATGCTATTTGAGTGAGCATGTTGATGATATTGAATTGGTGTTCTTATTTGTTCAAGCATGTGTTCTTGAGAAATTTTTGAAAAATCTGTCATGTTGGACTGTGTTGTATGTTTAATTTTGTTTGCATGCCACTGTATGTGTTTGGGGAACACTGTATGTGTTTGGGTATGCCTGGTATTGCATTGTGGGACTGAAAAGTTGGTGTTTGTATGAATTTGGAAACATGTGAGTACAAACAAAATGTTGTCAAATTTTCCCCTGACTTTGTTTTCCAAATGCTGTGTGTATGGCACTTTTATGGAGAAAAAGACAAAAAGGTTGGTATGATAGAGTGGGTTTTAAGTGTTTGACTTGTACCAATTTGGATATGTGGGAAATCACAAGTACAGTGATCTTTCTTGCTCACTTGTGACCACCACCATTCCCAAAAATTAAATGGGGGACCACTCACACCCCAATTTTATTAAATAAAAGAAGTCAACACTTTTTAAAAATAAAAATTGTGTTAGTGTGTTGTTCCTTTTCTTTTCTTTTAGTTCATTGTCTCAACCATCATGTGCACTCACTCATCATCCTTGAGCATTATAAATTCTATTCCCATTTCACATTCCCATAATCACCTTGGGAGTGATTAGAAACAAAAATCCCCCTTTGTAGGCTCAATAGCCTATAAAAATTATTTTATTACTCATCTTTGGTCCTTTGACCACTTAAATCTCCTGACTATTTTTAGTCTAATAAAAAAAATATATATTAAGGGTCCAAGACCCTACTTTCTTCTCTTTATAATTAATCGTTTGTATAACAATCTAACTTCTTATGTATTATATTATATCATATTATAAAATCAAGTTAAGACCAATTAACTCACATTTTGAGCTTTGAGGATGTTGAATTTTGACTTTAATAATATTCTGTTAAAAATTGCTAAAAATATATCTGCTTTGTCTCGTTCAGGGATAAAATAGTGATCGATTCCATGATGTGTCTTCCAAAGACAACCCTAGATCTCGCATTTTTGGAGATAGAGGAGATAAAGGGACAAGTAGGCGAGATCGGAAGAGCCCTAAGAAGGGAATTTAAGCTGGATATGGACCACCGTACTGAGTTCCGATTACGAGGGAGCACTGGTGGAGGGACATCCCCGAGGACGAAAGGAACCACCGGGCCCTGGGGCTAGAAAGGGATTTTTGTAAAAATCTACTAAATTTTTGGAATCAAGAATTCAATTGCGCAAGGAACGACCAAAAGTTCCCTCCACATGTGCACTATGAAAGAATGATATTGAGGATGAACGAATCAAAAGGGCGTTGGAACCGAATACAGAAGCTAGCACTGGGAGATGACCAAATGGCAGCATTAGAACCGATCCTGATACCACCGGGGATTCAAGAAGATATAAGGAGGCAGTACATCAGACACATCCCTCCTGCTCAAAAGGTGGCGAGAGATGGGGTATTTTCTATGGCAGACGCCCGTTTATGTTCAAGAGAGAATTATATGACAATGGGGGCATCTGTGGCATCCAAGAGCAGCAGTGGCTCACAGAACAAGCCCGAATGCGCCATAGAGAGATGGCATTCAACTTATGGGCTGTTGTGAAGCCAATTTTGGATTACGGGCTGAAGCACAACACCCCCATGGTAGACATGCTGATTGAAAGAACCAAAGCAATAAGAAAACTTTGTGACACATACATGAAAGCATGGGGGAGTTGGGAAAAGGATATTCGGGAGTCAGTGCTCAATGATGGAGTAGAAATAACCCCCGAAGATGAAGAATTCACTCCGGCATTTTTGCCAAAAAGATTTGGTGTAGTCGAACCCAAGGGGTCGAAGCTGGATGGGATGCCACAACTTGAAACAATCAGGGCCGAATGCATAACTATGATCCGGCTAAGGCGGTGGAAAAAAATGGATAACTGGAAGCGCCAAGTGCCCCAGATGAACGATACCAAGTGCCTAAACTACTTGAATATCGGGGCAGTTCGTGATCTATCCCATCTGAAAGAAAAGGAGGCGGACATCATGGACGCATTCATAACGGAAATTAAGCAAAGATATTTTGATCTGTTGAAGGAGATGGACAGAGAAGGAATAAAATACTGCAATGAAAATAGAATGGGGAGATTACTGTATGATGTGGGGTTCCAAGGAGTCCTGGGAAGGCATATCCAACAGCTGTGGAAAGAGCAGCTATTAGAAATCACCAAGCCCGAGTTCATCAAGGAATAATTGAGGCTAAAGGGACCGGAGTTGGGATTATGGACAACTGACGATGACAAAATCATTAATGAATACATAGACCCATCTCCTGCACCACATCAACAGATCGAATCAAAACCCCAACAATCTGAAAGCGAGCCAGAGCCGGAGAAAAAGAAAAGGAAATTGACAACTTTGGCGGAGAAAGAGAAGACTGGGAGGCCGGCTAAGCCACAGATCAAAATCCAGGAGCCCAAACCTTCCGGTCAATCAAGAATAATCCCTCCGGTGCCAAAATTCGATGAGCCTTCAAGGCCAAAAGACAATGGAAAAAGCAAAGTTGTTGAATTATCCAAGAAAGAGCAAAGGCGGCTGGCACAGGAAAAAGCAGATGCCGAAATGGCGAAAAAGGAGCAAGAAAAAGCTTATGCAGAGCTAGCCCAACAACAACAAGCCACCGAGTTGGAGGATCGTGAAGCTAAAAAGGCAAAAATCAGGGCTGAGAGAGAGGAGGACAGGTGTAATACCCGGGATTTTTATAGCGCTCAACAAATAAAATAAATTTATTTCTGAGAAGGAAATAATTTATCACAATAAATTATTGCTCGGCAATGAAACGCCGATAAATTCAAAAATTCAAAATGGAATAAAAGAGGGAAAGGAAGCCCGAAGACATTCCATGAATCGAGTCAAAAGAATTGAAATTAAATTCAAGAAAGAAAAGAATTTTAATTCCAAGAACCCGCGAAGTCGAAAACGATTTAAATAAATAAATTATTACACGGGAGTTAAAAGACGACGAATTAGAAGACGGAGAATCCAAACGCGACGGACTCAAGATTTCGAATACGGGATTAATTCGAGACGAGATAAATTTAAGATAAGAATTTATAATCCGAGAATGACCCGAAAAATCGAGCCCGAAAATGTAGAATGATAGAAGTCCAAAAGAGAGGAGGAAAGGACCAGACGAATCGCACGACCCGGTCCGGACCGCGGTCCAGACCGGAGCCGCGCGGTCGCCGCGTGGTATTTGGCTAAACACCGCGCCACCACCACGCCACTTGAACAGGCTGCGGATTTTATTGCAATCATGCGCGATTTCTTACCTTTTTGGGGAGCTCCGGCTATGGCAACGTGTCTAGGGTTTTGTGGAGCCTTTATAAGGTGTGTTTGCAGCTTCTAGCCACCTCTTGGCCGCCCCCTTCCACCTTTCTTCATCCCCCATCACCCTCTCTACACACACACTCGAAAAACCTAATTTTTGAGACTTCCGGAGACCACCCGACGGAGGAGACGAAGTTTTGGACGAGGCCAAGCCATAATGGACACCATGTAGTGGTAAGGAATGAGTTTTAATCTGGAATCTTGGTTTTTAGTTGAAGTTAGAGTCTAATCCGTAGTCTTTTTACATTGTACTCACAAATCGGAGCCGAAGAGAAGGAGACGAGTAGATTGGACGTGTTCGCGGACTCCGGAGGCCATCCCGACGAATCTTAGGACTCTAAACCTCAACCACCGTGAGTTCCTTGCGTATCAATTTTGGAGTCCCTTGGTCGAGTGTTTTGAGAGATCTAAACAAAATACTAAAATATGTCACCAAGAACTCACCGTTGCGCGATTTCTAAAATCCGACAAAAACTCCTATTTCGAGAATCCGAAACAAAAAACTCCAAACTAAGAATTTGATCGTAACACCTTAATCTAGTTTGTGTTAAAATTTCAGAAATTTTTATCGAGTTTTGACCCCCGAGATCGCGTCGGACATTTTCTGAGTTTCATAAGAATTTTCAAAAACCTGACAGCATCCATGTCCGAACTTGATGAGCGTTTTTCGAATTGATCCAGTCAGTTTTGAACCTCATGATACAAACGAAATTTGTATAAAATTGTGTCTAGTTTATCCCTGAAAAATTTCATAATTTTTGAACTACGTTTGTTATGCCAAAAATTCGTCAAAAGTTGAATCGCCAAATCTGAAATACTGACAGCTTCCCTATTCGAACATGATCCGAATATTCATCACTGATCCGATAGGAATTAAACTTCGAGTCCTAAATAAAAGTTGTAGATAATTGCCTCAAGGATGTGTGATTAAAATTTCGTGAGTTTTCGTTAACGTTTGCACCATCCAAAGACGATCTGAACAGCCTGCGCTTCCAATAAGAAATCCGACAGATTTTCTATCTGAATTTAATGCACGAATCTGATTTAATCCGGAATGTTTTCGGACATATTGCCTCTAATAAAACTTGCTCATTTTTGTGTCGTGTACGCACTTGTAAAAATTCATAATTTTTAGAGATCGTTTACTTTTTCAAAAACGTGTTTTAAAAATAGTGCGCTGTTACCGGGAAGTTGACAGATTTTGGGCCTTGAAAAGATTGTGAAATTCGACTTGTTTCCTTACCTAATTTTGAGAAACTTAAAACATGAAAGTTGTTCTTATGTGTGTTTTTGAGCTACTGTGTAAATTTCAGAATTTTTGGTTTAAAGATGAATTTTTAATAAAAAAAAAGGCGTAACCTGTGACGAATTGGATTTTTCGTACTTGAAAAATCTGGAACTATGAAATGCGACGTCGAATCTTTTTATACGACAAAACATAAACATTCGAAAAATCCCGTTCACTAGGCTGAGCCGATCTTCATATAACTATCTTTGAGACTGCCTCGTTAGTGGTCTCCCTACGATCTGAGATTGCCTCGTTAGTGATCTCCTTACTAAGCCAAAACTGCAATTGTGCACATGGCCTGCCAAAACGACAGTCGATATACATGCCTGTCAAATTGACAGTAGAAACACACGGCTTGCCAAAATAGCAATCGATACACACGGCTTGCCAAAATGGCAATCGATACACACGGCTTGCCAGAATGGCAATCGAGATACATGGCTAGCCAAAACGGCAGTCAACATTGATATGGCTGCGGCCGCCGGCTCACCGGCTAACTGATTATGATTATTGAGATTGCCTCGTTAGTGATCTCCCTTGTGTGGTGTCCTCTCCTTAGTTATCAGGATATTAAAAAACTAGTGTGTGTATTTAATTAAGCCGTATTTATTTATCACGCTTTTAAATTATGCTTTCTAATTACACCTTTAAATTTTGCATCCTAATCTCGCATAATTAATTATATTTTTCCGCTGCAAGTAAAATTATGAATTTGTAATATTTCAATTAAGTCTGAGTAAAAGTAAAATTATTAAATTAATTAAATAATTTTTAAAACCCCTTTATTGTTACGTTAAGGATTAACTTACTCAGTATTTTATATACTGATAAAACCCGTTGTTTATTTTTCTATTACAGAGTACGGAGCATGATCATGCATCGGGGGATCACTTTGGACATTTAGTTATTTATTTTACATGACTTGCATACGGGCTTGTTAACCCGACTTTGGCCATGTCGGCCCTATCTTTAAATTTCCGCTGCAAATTTATTATTATTATTATTACATGTGTGGATGATGTTACATTATTATTTTAATCAATTCCGGACTTATTTTTAAAATTTTTCCAATACCTTTAGCCTTGCATCTCTTTAGCAAGCTCGGAGAAACCGTGTTTTGCTAAGGAGGTGTGGCGGTGGCATCCCGGCCTGAGTTATCAAATCCGGGGTGTTACAAAGTGGTATCAGAGCCCGGAATATTTTTAAAGCTATTATTTAAACTATAGATATTTTAAGGCTATTATTTTTAAGCCTAAATTTTTAAAAGCCCAATTCTTGAAAGCCCAATATTTATTTAATTATTTTTAACCCAGACTTTTTAGCCCAATACTTATATTTTTGTTAGAGCCAAAAATTTATTATTGGCCCAATATAGAGACCCAAGATTTTTAACCATTATTTTTAAGTTCTTAAAACATTATTTCCTTGGAATAAGTTTTATTTTAAAACCCATGGAAAATATGTATACAAATTATTTTGACAAGTCTAAATCATATTGAATGAAAATTTTTCGGGGGGGATTCACATGCATACATACATATTTGCGCTAATTTTTTTTATGTGAACTATATGTGTTAAATAACATTCCTAGTTCTAGGTTTCGGCTTGACATCTACTTAGAGGCACTAACTTGAGAGTAAACTTGCTTTAGTCTTAGATGTTGAACAAGAATGCTTAGCGTGCCCACGTCTATCATTCACCCCTTACCATTCATATCTTTTAGATCTTCTTGACTCTAACGTGCCTTAGATTAGAAGCTCATATTCGCGTGCTTTTAAAACAGAGAATGGCACCTAGGGGAAGACCAAGGAATGTAATCCCAAACAACATTGACTCTGACCTCCCCAACATGCCAAACAACAATGAGATTCCTCAGAATATGGATGAGCGTCTAAGGACGGTTGAGGAAGTTCTCGTAGTATTAGGAAATGCTGAAGTGCAACGTGCACAAGCAGGTATACCACCACCGGAAACCCGAGTCAAATACTTAGCCTTGGTAAACCCTTACCAACCACCCCACTACGCCGGCAAAGAGGACCCGGCTCAGCTAGAGGAATGGATACGGACGTTCGATAAGCTGTTGAACGCCGTTAAGTGTCCCGACGGGGAAAAGGTTCACGTAGCTTCATACTACTTAGGAGGCGAGGCGGATGATTGGTGGCAAGCCACCCAATGGAAACGTGCGGAGTACGACGAGCCCTACACATGGTCAGAATTCACGAATCTGCTTAGGGATCATTTTTATCCCATGAGCACGAAGGCTGCTATGTACGAGGAATTTCTGACATTGAGGCAATGAGGAAAAACGGTCCAAGAATACTATAATTGTTTCAAGGAGTTGGTGCGGTTTGCACCGAGACTGGTGCCAATTGATGTAGAGAAGGCACAGAAGTTCGAGATGGGACTGAACCTATCTATTAGAGAGGTGATCACGGGCGAGCACTACCCTAACCTACAAGCTGTATACGATCATGCACTATCGGTTGCACGAGTTCAAGGACTGAAACGGAAACCGGTAGGTGGGACTAACCAAGGATCACAAGGAGGAAACAAGAGGAATAAGGACCATGTCCGTAGAAACTCGAACCAACCACATCAAAACGACAATGGACGAAACAAGGGGATAGTCTTCAACCATGGTGACTATGCGCCACCATGTCCAATGTGTGGTAAACCACATTATGCGAGGGGATGCCCTCAGCCTGGATCATGCCTTCGGTGCGGTCGACATGGCCATCGGCTGCGTGACTGCAGGACGCGAATAGAAAACATAAACAGGAGAGAGGACGTGACCACTCTGACCAAGCAACCGTAAGAAGTTTCCAAACATCGATAACTTCATTTATTTTTGAGTTCGATTCGACGAATTGTATCCAATCAAAAATAAACAAATTCAAATTGTTTTGAACTACGTGATGACTTGATCCCTTCACGGGGTACGTAGGCAACTTGGAAATTTCAATTCTGAGTTCAGTCAAATAATAACAAATAACAACACACAATAATACAATCACGCAACCAAACAATGTCCGAGCTCGCGAGGAGCTAACGCCCAACTTCGAGGACGAAGTTGATTCCTAAGGGGGGGAGGATATAACACCCGAGAAATTTAATTCATGTTCAAAGGAATGGACTACTCAAAATTAAGGAAGACGTTTATCCTTGAGAAGGGTAAATGAAAATACCCCAACAATAAAGTTGAATCAAAAAGTTAAAGTGCGGGTACAACTTCGGTGACGAAGTTGATTCTTAAGGGGGGTAGACTGTAATACCCGGGATTTTTACAGCGCTCAACAAATAAAATAACTTTATTTCCGAGAGGGAAATAATTTATCACAATAAATTATTGCTCGGCAATGAAACGCCGATAAATTCAAAAATTCAAAATAGAATAAAAGAGGGAAAGGAATCCCGAAGACATTCCATGAATCGAGTCAAAAGAATTGAAATTAAATTCAAGAAAGAAAAGAATTTTAATTCCAAGAACCCGCGAAGTCAGAAACGATTTAAATAAATAAATTATTACACGGGAGTTAAAAGACGACGAATTAGAAGACGGAGAATCCAAACGCGACGGACTCAAGATTTCGAATACGAGATTAATTCGAGACGAGATAAATTTAAGATAAGAATTCATAATCCGAGAATGACCCGAAAAATCGAGCCCGAAAATGTAGAAGGATAGAAGTCCGAAAGAGAGGAGGAAAGGACCCGACGAATCGCACGACCCGCGCGGTGTTTGGCTAAACACCGCGCCACCACCACACCACTTGAACAGGCTGCGGATTTTGTGCAATCATGCGCGATTTCTTACCTTTTTGGGGAGCTCCGGCTATGGCAACGCGTCTAAGGTTTTGTGGAGCCTTTATAAGGTGTGTTTGCAGCTCCTAGCCACCTCTTGGCCGCCCCCTTCCACCTTTCTTCATCCCCCATCACCCTCTCTACACACACTCGAAAAACCTAATTTTTGAGACTTCCGGAGACCACCCGACGGAGGAGACGAAGTTTTGGACGAGGCCAAGCCATAATGGACGCCATGTAGTGGTAAGGAATGAGTTTTAATCTGGAATCTTGGTTTTTAGTTGAAGTTAGAGTCTAATCCGTATTCTTTTTACATTGTACTCACAAATCTGAGCCGAAGAGAAGGAGACGAGTAGATTGGACGTGTTCGCGGACTCCGGAGGCCATCCCGATGAATCTTAGGACTCTAAACCTCAACCACAGTAAGTTAACTCCTTGTGTATCAATTTTGGAGTCCCTTGGTCGAGTGTTTTGAGAGATCTAAACAAAATACTAAAATATGTCACCAAGAACTCACCTTTGCGCGATTTCTACAATCCGACAAAAACTCCTATTTCGGAATCCGAAACGAAAAATTCCAAACTAAGAATTTGATCGTAACACCTTAATCTAGTTTGTGTTAAAATTTCAGAAATTTTTATCGAGTTTTGACCCCCGAGATAGCATCGGACATTTTCTGAGTTTCATAAGAATTTTCAAAAACCTGACAGCATCCATGTCCGAACTTGATGAGCGTTTTTCGAATTGATCCAGTCAGTTTTGATCCTCATGATACAAATGAAATTTGTAGAAAATTGTGTCTAGTTTATCCCTGAAAAATTTCATAATTTTTGAACTACATTTGCTGAAACTTTTGACAATTTCCTACACGAGTATTTTTCTAAAATATCCCAAGTTAAATTTATAAAAAGGAAAGAGTTATGATTCGTGGGAAAGGGGTTTAAGGATATATTTCACTTTTTTATTACTCATGTGGGGTATTCTGATTTCAAACGGCGCTGTGGTCCTCCTCGGCATGAAACTTTTGACAACTTTCATGGTGCAGCCGGGATAGATAATTCAATCTTGACCTTCAGTCTGTCACACTGAAGGTCCCCGGCAATTGGCATCATGAGACTTATCTTAGTTTCATGTCATGAAGATCCTTGCCATGAAACTTTTAACACATTCCCACTATATAAATATTTTCTGAAAAATCATAATCCTGGTTTTCAATTTTATTCAGTGAAACCAATTTATGAAGATGGATTTGGGATTAGGGATATATTTATAAGTTGTCACATTTTTATTACTCGTTCTAAGAAACTGTGCCCCCGAAAGCGCACGGTGTCAAAAATTGCAGTAATTTATAGTAAGACCGGATCGTTCACTGGAGGATGTGCGATGGAAGCAGGGCCCACGTCGTTTACTAAGATTTTCCACTCGGTTACTCGATTTAAGCTTTGCATAGGTTTCTAACAACTACTTGACAATAATTTAAAATAGATTACGAAAGTAGTAAAATATTATTCTACAAAGCATGGTAAATTTAGTCTAGAAAGCGATTAAATCTATTCTAAGAAAGCGATAAGAATTATGCTAGGAAAGCAGGTAAAATTATTCTACGAAAGCGAATTAAAATGTGACAGAAGGGACAGGGAGGAAATAATAAAGATTGGACAAGATTCAGATGAAACACAATTAAACTTCCGTTTTAATACACAGATCTTTGTTTGGGGTAGTTCGTCAGTTAGCTAACTCTCATGCTTTCTGCACTATGTTCCCTTTAACAGACAGGTACTTACAGTGAGAATTTACATACTCTTAAGACCTCAATTTCTAAGATACCACAGATTAATAACTCCCCTTGCAATGCCTTGCAAGAGTATGCTAGTCATATGTGGTGGACAAGCAACACCTAACATATCATTAGTTGATATGCCAAGTACTCCTATCGTCCCCCTTGTCACACCCAAAGTCCAAATCTAACCCCGAACTAATCCATAACTCTTAAACCTTTCAACCGGCGGCCAACCTCTAATTCTTCCGAGTGACCTCTATGAAAGCATTTTAAAGAAAGCGATAAAGAAAGCAGTAAAGAAAGCATTTAAAACATATCACTCGGAAGTCTTAAAAGATCATCACATCCGTTAGTATAAAAGAGCCCCTAGTCTTGGTGACCAGATGCAGATTTAGAACTGCCCAAATATCAGTAAGCCACAGGGCTTATAACATCTGGTTAGTTATGAGATACAAACATGAGTGGAACAGACCTATGAAGATCTATTCCGAATGTACCCACTCGAGACTCAATTTTAGGCTTTGGCGGGAGAAGATAGTAGTTGAAAGAATACTCAACCTTACCTTAGAAATTAACCAAGGCCTATATGTTGTTCCTCCAATATTATTTATCACATCTCATCCGAATCCAAGTGGACACTGATTTGATGCAATACTTAATAGAAGATTTCCAACACACAGTAATTTTGAGAAACAAATAGATATTTGAAAATCATTCCCTAAACAGGTACTAAACTCTCAATTAAAACACAGATCCTTTCAGTCTAGATGAGACCTAATCGCTGACTCTGTTTCTAAGTTCTCAAAATCAACCCCCAGTAGAAGATGAGTTAGTCATAACTGTCGAATTTATCCCTTACTCAGATCCGAATTTTATAAAGTGATTTTTGTGGAAATTTATTGTGCAGCATCTGATATAAATCAAGACTTCTATGTCCAAGGAGAAGGATCTCCAAAATATTATAGACCACAATATCTACATAATAATATCTTGCATACATGTATATGAGAAATAAAATAAATTACCCCAAAATATATGGTGGGGTTAGACAGAATTCGGTACACAAAGATGAATTAGCCAGAGATACGAAGAAAATGGCTAAAGAGATTGCCAGAAATAATTGGGGTTATCCGGACTGCAAACATCTGTTGTTCGGGTCCGAAGTATTCCAGATGGAGTGATTTGTAGACAGTGGAATGCCTTAAGTGACAGTTGCCGCCGTCACCTTAGACTTTACTATCTGTGAATCTGGATGAAAACCCACATGTTCTATTACTGCAGTATTTAATAGATGACATTGGCATATATCATCCATCATTATTACAACTTCTAGATTCAGGTTTGAAATTAAGATAAAGAAAAGAAAACTGTATGCGATTAGGAGTTGACTGAGTGACTAATCGTTATCCCCGTGAAGGGACTTTTCGCCGTAGCTTCCACCAACCACTAACCAGACCATGCAAAATAACGAGTAATAATTAATACACAGAAGACGAGCTAATCGTTATCCCGGTGAAGGGACCTTTTCGCTAACATTGATCTGTGATATTTCTTATTACCCATTCATACACACAATGAAAGGGAAAATAAACAAGATTGAGAAAATGTTTTTGGTATTGTGTGAGTGTTAATCACACAATAATTAGACACTGATGGGTTGAGATGTGTAATGAATAAAATTAGATGTAGTGGGCCTAGGCCCAATACACCCATGCAACTTACACAACTCTTGTACTAAAATATTTTTGGGGTTTTAAAATAGAAGGAAGAAAGCAATTCGGTCTATTGGGCAAAATGCAAAAGAGACCGAATTGAGGGTGCATGAGGTATGAAGTAACACCATACTCAATTAATCCTTGTAAAGTCATGAAGCATCCTCTAATTCGAATTGTCAAGCAATTCGGTCTAAACCGAATTGGACAATTCGAATTGATGAAGTCATTCCTTCACTCAAATTTGACTAAGGCATTTCCCCCAAAATGAGGGTGATTCGAATTGCCATGTCAATTCGGTTTAAACCGAATTGGACAATTCGAATTGGTAAGACAGAAAATAAACTAAGGCATGAGGAGATGGAATGCATACAATGTGGTTTCCAAAGCCAATTCGGTCTATATGAGCAATTTGGTCTAAACTGAATTGCCTAGACCGAATTGCATAGAAACCACATGAAGACAACACTTTTTGCTATGCAATTCGGTCTCATAAGCAATTCGGTATAGACCGAATTGCCTAGATCGAATTGCATATGAAGTTTTAGATAAAGCATTCAACAAATATTTTTGCCATGCAATTCCATTCTCATGGGCAATTCGGTCTAGACCGAATTACCTCAAATCAAATTGCATGTTTTATCTCTCATACGAGATATTTTAACTCATAAGTGCAGGTTCAGTTTACATTGTGTGGTTCATGATGGATAAGATTTACCAAATCCTTCATTTCACATCAATGTCACCTCACAGCCACACTAATGAGTGTTTTTTAAGGAAAATAGACCTAGGTTACGTGGCTAGCAGGTATTGGCATGAAACAAACCTTAAATCTACAAACAAGCAATTAGAGATCAAAAACTTAAACATCTACAGAATAAATAAGAACACATGCTTAAAAATAAGAACACCTACATTATCTAAGGCAACAATAAGCTAACAAAAGAGACTAAAACAGCAACTAAATAGCATGGAAATAAATTCTAACAAGCCTAAGATTGTCTAAAACCTAAGAACACTTATTTGAATCTCTAAGGTGTAAGATCAAGCCAAAAACCCACTAGCATACATTTATTGAGAATGTAAGTCAACTAGGACATAATAAATGTAACCTAGTTGAAACAAACAAACATTCTAACATTTATTGCTAAGGAAAACATTAAATAAATGTCAAACACTAGAAATGAAAACCCATTTCTGGATTCCTTCTTGTATTGACACTTGAAAGCAGTAAATAACCCTAAAACCATTCATTGGCTTGAAGGTAGGGTTCATTCTAACTACAAAGCATTTAAAGTTTATGGAAATGGCTACACTAAGGGTGGTAACAGGCTTCTATGAAAAATAAACTAAGCTCAAAAGCAATAAAACTACATTACAAGCATGAAAATAAACTAACTAAACTACACTACCTACCTAACCCTTAAGGGGTGTAGAACCTTCTGCTTCTTCTTTTTGTCTCCCAGCAAAATGTCCAAGTGTGTAAGAATATTTCTTGTGTTGAGGAAGGTCAGCTTTTATACTTCTTCTCAGAACCCTAGGCCCATCAGGGCCCATCCACAGTGCCATGCATTTCTCACGTGCTCAAAGCTGCAATTTCGAATGTGGTTCGGTCTCCTCAAGTAGTTCGGTTTAGACGGAATTGGTGACATGAGGTCTTTCTCCTTGATCTTGAGCATGAAATGTGGTGATTCGGTCTATGGGTAGACTGAATTGGCCTTGTCGAATTGAAGATGGCTCCTGCTTGGCTTCTTTGCTTTAAAGCAATTCGATCTATGCAATCAATTCGGCCTAGACCGAATTGCATAGATCGACTCCTTCTTTTCTGTTCTACTCAAAGTCTTCTTCTTTCCATGGTGTAATTCGGTCTAGGGGTCAATTCGGTTTAGACCGAATTGCCACAGACCGAATTGGTTGCTCTTCTCTTCTTCAACACTTCTCTTTTTCTTCTTCTCTTCAGCAATTCGGTCGAATGAGCAATTCGGTTTAGGTCGAATTGCGTATAGACCGAATTGATCTTCAACACTTAACCAAAATTTCAGTTTGTGGGATTTTCATTCTTTTTCCCATCTTTTTGATTTTTGTGGGCTGTATTATTCTTTTGCCCATCTTGCCATTCCTTTTTCTTTTCTTTTTTTCTTTTTTTTTCATGTTTTTGGATTTTTCTAACACAAATGCAATTAAAATTGCATATTTTTGTGTCTTTCATTACCAGCTCAATATTTTTACAAACTTGCATCAATCTGTCGAATTCAACTGCTTTCTTATTGAAATAAGATGGGATTTCGATCAAAATGTCCGTCTCAGACACGGAAATGGATTGGAAATAATGGACAATTTTGGCCATTATCAACATCCTCACATTTAATACTGATCGTCCCCGAGCAGTCAGAGTCAGTGGTCCTAAGAGCATGGACTCTGCACGTTCAATCCATTTGCGTGGCTTCAAAAATTTCATTCTTGTTATATTGGGATAACACAATCAAAATTTACAAGTATTAAACTCTCTTGATTGCAGTGTTTAATGAAATGATACTTCTCACTTGGATAGGTATACAAATCAATCATTATTGTTAATTTTTCTTGAATGTATGTATAGAAAATTTCATTGGTTTAATTCTTGAATTCAAGTATGACATGATCATTAATCAATTACAGCAGAGCCTCACATATAGTAGAATCGGAAAGTTCACTCACTCTCAAAGTTGGCTTTTAAACAATAAGCTCATAATCAAATTCAAATAAATTCTCCCATAAGCTTGCAATTAGACCAACTCGCCACCTACTCATTTCCTCAAATCGAGATCCCGAGGTCTTATTCAAGGGTTATAACGGGGCATACGGTTGTAACATTGGTATGGAAGGGAATTATTAGGCTAAAAAGTGACATGAATCCATTCCATTATAACTTGGCATGTTTTTACTTAAAATCTATGATCATCAATATTTCTTTCTTTCTTTTATTTTTCTTTTCTATCGCATGACATTAGACTTTGTCTAATTTGCTTTGTCAATTGCAATTTTTTTTTTTGTTGAATGAATCTGAACACACATATATATATATATATATTTTTGATCGGTTTATGAGTACCGATTGATATTTTTGATGATCATAAACTATAATGCCTTGATGGAATTGATTCGTATACACTTGGGTTTGATTTCATGGTCTTTTTATAAGGTTGGGAATAATATAGTGGTTTCAAAGAAAAATTAGGCTTAAAGGCTCAACTTGGTTAATCCTAAAGGGAAATATTTTTGGGTTTGGAATTCAAACGAAAGCCAAAATTTTGGGTTTTTCTAAGTGCCTCGATCATGTACTCGATTTCGGGAATATGGCATGGTCTTGAATCGATCCCAATTGCAAGTTCTAGTGTCCTTTAGTCTAATTGATTTTCACACAACAAAGAAATATTGAGTAAAAATGACTCGGCTCAGATCTCACATGGATGGTTTGATCATGTCACACCCTTATTCTTAAATTTAGCCTTTGAAAAATTCTTGCAAATTAGTCAATCAAATTCTCAACATGAAAATTTTGTTTTTCTTCCAAGTGATCATATCATTGGATTTTTATAGCTCAAAACCTCGAAAATTTATATCATGCATATTTTTAATTGTTTTATCCCAGTTTAATAGTTTGAAAATTTCATCCTTAGCCTAAATTCAACATGTGAATTTAGGTGACAGATTTATGCTTGTTTTATGCCGGTTTTTTAATTGAAAGCAGTAAAAAGACACTGTGAGCATGCAAGCATGTCACAGCTTTGTTTTTGGCATGACAGTCACTTATTCATCTTGGACTGCCACACATCTTTTTCAAAAAATATTTTGAGAATTCAAAACGAAATTCTCTTTGCGGAAAGCAATAAGTACTGGCTTCCAAAATACACTTCGGACCATCATAATTAACAGTTCCAAGGTTCGTTTTACACCACACGACCTTAATCACTGTACTTCAACAATACATTAATTACAGGAGATGCTATACACTTGGGTAGAGTTAGCATTAAAAAGCAGTCAAAAGATCTCCTAAATAAAGTTCCAGTTAACCCAGTCAAAAGTGAATCTCTACAGATTCAGTCCATCTTCAGCATCCTTCTCTTCTAACCCTGAAAGAAAATCCTGCTCCAGTGGACGAAGTTGGTCAGGCTGCAGGGCACGCAGTAATCACCCTCGTCTGCTTCGCCATTCTCCAGCACTCTTGAGCAGTAAACTCTGGGTCCTTGGTTGCCAAACAGGTCAGGAGTTTCCAGGCTATCAGCCAGCCATGCAAAGACATTGGTCCCCACATATGTCATGACTGATTTATCAGTCACTATCATGTTTATCATCACCACCCCCTGCTGGACCTGTTCATTGTCCACCTTGCTGAGCAGCATGTACCCCCTGACAAAGATTGAGGCTTTATGATTGTCCTCAATCCCTTCCTTCAGTAGTTCGCAAGCTTGACCCTCGTCCCCTGCTCCAAATGCTTGCAGAGCTGGAATGAGCTGGAGGTTGAAGTTTCCAGCTTCCTCACACTTTAGCAGGAGTTCCTCTTTCTGCTGTTCGACTCCCTGCTGCCACATCTTCACGATGGTGGTCTCCAGCTCGCACCTTTTGTAGACAATGGGGAGATCTGCCGCATCCCTGAGTTTCTTGCATGCCTCCCTGACAGTGAACACCTTTTTGATGTCGTCCTCTCCGATGCGAGAGAGGATCTCCCCCAAGAGTTCCACCGGAAGGTCCAGCAGCTCAGTTCTTCCTTCTTGATCTTGATTTGGGTCTGCGGGAATGATGCCTCTGGAAAGTCATGGAGTAGTAAACAAGTCTGATACCAGTAGTCTCACTCCTTCAGCTAGTTCTAAACATAGGTCGCTGAATGAGAGAGTTGGAACTATTTTTAGCAAATTTTTGATAAACATATTCAAGTTGGAAAATCAACATCCTCACATTTTGAGCTAAGCTCTAAATGTGAGTTAATTGGTTTTTACTTGAATTTATTAGATAAAAAGACATAGAGTTGGATCCTCACATTTTGAGTTAATTGATTTTTAAATCCAACTCTTATTGCAACAAAATAGAGATAGAGGTGAGAGAAGTAAGGATCTGGGACCCTTACAGAATTTTCTTAGACTATAAATAGTCTAAAAGGTTTTTTGAATGGTCAAAAGACCAAAAGAAAGATTTTTATAGGCTATTGAGCCTACGAAAGAGATTTGGATTTTTATCACTTAAAAAGTGATTTAAATTATGTGAAATAGGCAGCAAGATGAATAATGATGAGGAACAAATGCACATGACAAATTATGCAATCACTAGCATGTAGTAATGGATCATGGAGAATAAAAATAAAATAAACATGCACATACACAAAAAGGGGTCATTTTTGGATTTTTATGAGAAGTGTTGACTTGTTTATTTAATAAAATTGGGGGTGTGAGTGGTCCCCCATTTGGATTTTGTTTTGGGAAATGGGTGTTAAAGAAACAAGATGTTCCATTTGAATATTCCCCATTTTGCCCAAAGAAATGAGCACAAGTCAAACACTTTAAAAGAAAAGAACATTCTACCACTTTTTTGTCTTTTTAGACATAAACGCCATGCCAAAAGTGTTGGAAAAATTTTGGCATGGTTTTGTCTATAATACCATGTTTCCCGTATGTACAAACATCAACTTTCGAGTTGAGTTTGCAAATTGTGGTTAACAGGTACCCGACAAAAGCATTTATTGACAAAATACACAAAACACAATACATGCATAAATGAAACAACACAGACAATCCATTCATACCATGATCATGCAAAAATTAGCCAATAAATCATGCTTCAAAAACATAGATTCGGCAGTACCATCAACATGCATATCCAATCAACAATATCAAATAACCTGTGAAATAACACAGTGATTGCAAGGGAAAAACAAACCACTGTGTTTTCCATTTTCACAGATTTCACAAAATAGACACAGACAGGACAACATATACACAGACGATCAAATAGCAACACAATATACTAAGATAGGATTTTTATGGGTTTTGAACCCATATTTTCAAAAATAGACGCATCCCTACACCACAGAAAACTCGAACCCACAACAATGGCAGTTTCGAACAAAAAGCCCTAAAACCCTAGGTTTTGCCTACCCTGTTCTATCCTATTTCCGACCACACCCAAACCATTCCGGCCACTTCCCGACCATCTCCCACTCGAAAACGATCACCATTCCCTTCCCCATTACCGATTGCGCAAAAACGATGAAAAACCAACACTGGAATAGCGAAAATGGGAGTGCGAAATCAAAAACAGAGCACTTACCCGACACTCCCAGTAGGATTAGACGAAGAAGATGCCATTTTTACGCACTTTGAACGGAGTTGATCAAGTAAAAGCTTTGGCTCGAGCCCTGGTTTTGCGAGGAAGACGGAGTTTGCGAGAGGGGATTCGGGGAAATATCAAAGTGTTGGAGGGTGAAAGTGAGGGAAAAGAGGGGGGAAAGGGAATATAAAGGGGTAGGGGAGTGGCTAATTCGGTCTATTGGAGACCGAACCATCAATTCGGTCTAGACCGAATTGGTGTGGTCTTCAAATGTTTGTGAGAGATTCGGTCTCTTAGGCCAATTCGGTTACCAATTCGGTTTAGACCGAATTGGCATAGAGACCGAATTGCAAGGGAAAACAAACACACTTGCTGCAATGTGATCTTTTGAAGTCAATTCGGTCTTAGACCGAATTGGTTTAGAGGTCGAATTACAGCAAGAAGACCGAATCTGGTTACTTAGGAAAATTACTGAGGGGTGCTTCTGTGAGGCAATGGGGTCTATATGGGCAATTCGGTCTAGACCGAATTGCCTTATAGATCGAATTGCTCACTTGCATAAATAAAACTAAGGAATCACAACTGCCTTTTGTAGATCAATTCGATCTATTCAAAATCAATTCGGTCTAGACCGAATTGCTATAGATCGAATTACTACTTGGCCAAATTTACATAAGGATGGAGGATGTGTCTTGGGGAAGCCAACTCGGTCTCTAGGGCCAATTCGGTCTAGAACGAATTGGCTTGGAGATCGAATTGGTTAAAAATTTCCAAGGCATCCTCCAATGCGATCTGTTTCAAACAATTCGATGTAGACCGAATTGATTTGAAATGCAAAATAGATCGCATTCAACACTTAGAAAAATTTTGAAATTTTTTCAAATTTCAAATTTTCTGAAATTATGGATTTTCTTAAAAATAAGCATACCGAAAACACACATTAAAACTTAAATATTACTCTATGATAAATTGCTTGCATAAATTAGGTTGTATTAACACCCTTATTTTATGGATTTATTCCGGATTTTAAATTTCTCTAAATTCCGAAATTACTTTCCATTATATATAGTATTAATCCAACCGGGAACCTGGCTTTCGACGCTTTATCCTTCTTTTTGTTGGTTCCATGAATTCCTGCAAGGCAAACATAATAAAAATTATTAGATTTTCTCCAAATATCAACATCCTCACATTTAGAGTCTTAGTACTCTAAATGTTTAGTTGATTTTTGGATACTTATCGTTCGAGATGAATAAATATGCAATAAATAATTATATAGATATATATATATATATATTTATTGAGCATAAGCCGGCTCTGATGTCATCTGGATTTCTTTTTCGGGGTCGAGCTGCCCTAGATACTCCTTCAATCTGTGTCCATTCACCACCAGCTCTCCTTTGTCAGTTCGAATTCTGATAGCTCCACCTTCAAACACGTGCACCACTTCGTATGGCCCTTCCCATCTGGATTTAAGCTTTCCGGGGAACAGCTTTAACCTAGAATTGAATAACAAGACATTTTGGCCGACATAGAAGTGTTTAGACTTTATACGACGATCGTGTAACTTCTGGGTCCGCTCTTTATAAATCCTCGAGCTTTCATAAGCTTGCGCACATATTTCCTCAATTTCATTGAGGTCCAACTTGTGTTTACTCTGAGCAACTCGTGGGTCAAAATTAAGCGTTTTTACGGCCCAGTAAGCCTTGTGCTCTAGTTCTACAGGCAAATGACAGGCTTTTCCAAAGACAAGCCTATATGGGGACATCCCAATGGGAGTCTTGAATGCAGTGTGGTATGGCCATAGAGCATCATTGAGTCTACATGACCAGTCTTTGCGGGTTATCCCCACAGTGGCTTCGAGTATGTGTTTGATTTCGCGGTTAGATACCTCGACTTGGCCACTGGTTTGGGGATGATAAAGCGTGCCGATCTTGTGGAGAATCCCACTTCTGCTCATGAGATTTGCAAAAGCTTTGTTGACAAAGTGGGTTCCTCCATCAGATATGATTACCCTAGGTACACCAAATCTATTGAAAATGTTATTTTTCAAAAATTTGATGACTTGGTGACCATCGTTGGTTGGCAGCGCAACCGCCTCGACCCACTTAGACACGTAATCGATAGCTACCAAGATGTAGTTATTCCCATCAGATGTCGGGAATGGTCCCATGAAGTCAATACCCCATAAATCGAAAATCTCAAGGATGAGAATTCCTTTTTGAGACATCTCATCCCTATTGGAGATATTCCCTAGTCTTTGGCATCTGTCGCAAGCCTTAACAAACGCCTTGCAATCCTCGTAAATGGTAGGCCAATAGAAACCACACTCGAGTACCTTGTGAGTTGTTCGAGTGGGGCCATGGTGACCTCCATATTCCGATTCATGACATTTTTTGGCGATTTGATAAGCCTCGTGCTCAGTTACACAGCGTCTAATAATCGAATCTGCACAATGCTAAAAGAGATAAGGATCTTCCCAGAAGTAGTTAACTACCTCTCGGTTGAACCTTGCTTTTTGCTTCTTGCTCTGGAATGGTGGATTTATTCCACATGCTAAAAACTTAGCCATGTCGGAAAACCATGGACAAGCCTGATCATGAAGGTGCAAGGCAAACAGTTGCTCATCCGGAAAATTTTCATTAACGGCTATCTCATTTTTATCATTTTCTATTCGAGACAAATGGTCAGCAACACCATTGTCTCTGCCTTTTCTATGTTTTATTATGATGTCAAATTCTTGCAGCAAGAGTACCCAACTGATTAATCGAGGTTTGGCGTCTTGTTTGCTAAACAAGTATCTAAGTGCAGAGTGATCGGTGTATACTATGGTTTTCGTACCAATGAGGTATTGTCTGAATTTATCAAACGCGAAAACCACAGCATACATCTCTTTCTCCGTGGTGGTGTAATTGACTTGGGCTTCAGTCAGGGCATGGCTGGCGTAATGAATTACGCAATGCCTTCCTTCTTTATGTTGCCCAAGAACTGCACCCACGGCGAGATCACTTGCATCGCACATGACCTCGAAAGGCATTGACCAATCGGGTGGTTGCACTATTGGAGCAGAAATCAACATCTTCTTTAGCGTGTCAAAGGCTTGAACACACGCTTCACTTATTACGAAAGAATTTTCTTTACAAAGCAAATTAGTGAGCGGCTTGGCAATTTTAGAAAAATCTTTAATGAATCTCCGGTAAAAACCGGCATGCCCTAAGAAACTCCTAACTGCTTTTATTGAGTTTGGTAATGGAAGGTTTGATATGACTGAGACTTTGGCTCTATCAACTTCGATGCCTGCGCGCGAGAGGCGATGACCCAACACTATTCCTTCGGTGACCATGAAATGGCACTTCTCCCAGTTCAAAACTAGGTTACTGTCCTCGCATCTTTTCAAAATTTTTGCAAGATTTGTCAAACATTCATCAAAAGTATCTCCATACACAGAGAAGTCATCCATGAAAACTTCAATGCATTTTTCGATAAATTCTGAGAAAATAGACATCATGCATCGCTGAAAAGTGGCAGGCGCATTGCAGAGTCCAAAAGGCATGCGCCTGTACGCAAAAGTTCCATATGGGCACGTGAAAGTGGTCTTATCATGATCTTCACTAGCTATTACAATCTGATTGTAACCAGAGTACCCATCCAAAAAGCAGTAGTACTCCCTCCCGGCCAACCTTTCCAGCATCTGATCAATGAATGGCAAGGGAAAATGATCCTTCCGCGTAGCAGTGTTAAGCTTCCGGTAGTCGATGCAGACTCTCCAACCGGTTACTGGACGTGTCGCCACTTCTTCTCCTTGCCCATTAGTCGTTATGCACATCCCCCCACGCTTAGGTACTACCTGCACTGGGCTGACCCATTTGCTGTCAGATATAGGATAGATGATACCAGTATCTAAGAGCTTGATAACTTCTTTCCTTACCACTTCTTGCATATGGGGGTTCAGACGCCTTTGTGGTTGCCTAGAGGGCTTGTACTCCTCTTCCATTAAAATTTTGTGCATGCAAATAGAGAGGCTTATTCCTTTTATATCGGAAATGGTCCATCCAATTGCATGTACGTATTTCTTTAGAATGTCTACCAGAGCTTTTTCTTGTTCTTGTGTCAGCTTGGCTGACACAATTACCGGTAATCTTTTATGTTCAGCGAGAAAGACGTACTTAAGATGATCCGGAAGTATTTTAAGTTCAAGCTCTGGCGGACATTCAACGAAAGGTAGTAATTTGCGAGAATGGGTTGGGGGTGACAGATCAGATTTACCTTCAGGACCCTGTGTCATTACAGGGTCCACTTCCTCTTCCGTGGTGCTCTCTTCCTCCTCCGGAGTGAATTCAATACCGTCAAACTCTTCAAGATCCCCTGTGATAGGGTCTTCGAAGTGAGCAGCGTTGCAGCTTCTTTGTTGCTCAGCACCTCCAGGCGTCAGTACCTGTTTTGAAATTTTGTCCGTCATCACAGTTATAGAGTCTATGCTCTCATCCTCTCACCTACTTTCTATTACATCAAACATGGAACAAGATCCCTCATTCGGGAATTTCTGCAGCTCTTCCATGTCAAAATAGATTTCTCGATTGTCCACCCTCAATGACTCTTCCAGATGTGGCGTCAATCAGTGCACCGCCAGTGGCCAAAAACGGGCGTCCCAGGATAAGTGGCATTTCAGAGTCCTCTTCAATGTCAAGGATGATGAAGTCAACCGGGAAAAGAACTTGGCCGGTTTTGACTACTACATCCTTGAGGATTCCTACGGGCTTAGTGATTGATCTGTCTGCCAGTTGCAGTTTCATCTTGACCGGTTCAATCTCTCCGAGCCTTAGGCGAATTGCCATGGCTAGAGGCATCACGTTGATGCTGGATCCTAGATCACACAACCCCATGCTCACTTTGGCCTGTCCAATCTGTACTGGTAGCGTGCAACACCCAGGGTCCTCTTTCTTTTCGGGTAGCTTCCTTTGAACTATGGCACTGCATGTGCTGTTGAGAATGATCACCTCCTCCTGCTCTACCTGCCTTTTCCCTGAAATCAATTCTTTCAAGAACTTAGCATAGGTGGGCATTTCTGAAATCATTTCCACGAGAGGAATGGTTATCTCTACAGACTTTAACCGTTCTAGAAATTTCTTGAATTTAAGGTCATGTTCCTTATTTTTAAGGCGTGCAGGGTACGGCACCCTTGGCATGTACTTATTATTATCTATTTTTGGTGGTAAAGAGAATGAAGTTGTACCTTCACCCATACCCTCTACAGCTTCATTTGCAGCTTCAGCATGCGAGTTAGCTGCATCTGATCTATCCTTTACCAACTCAACACTTTCATCTCCTTCAACCTTTTCCTTTTCCTTTTCCACCTCCAATGAAACCTTTACTTTCATAGCTTTCTTCTTTGCAGATCCAACATTTCCTTTCAGAGTCTTGCCTCCCCGCAATGTGATTGCCTTGCATTGCGGCAGTGTTCCTTTCCCTCTGTTCTGCAATTCCTTAGCCAACTGGGTGACCTGTGTCTCCACATTTTTGATTGATGACTGCAACTGCTGGTTTATCTCCCTTTGATTGGAAATAAACTCGGTCATCAAATTCTCCAGGAGAGATGGTGGCTTTTGGTTGTATTGCTGATTCTGATCAGGTTGGGATTGGAAGTTTTGGAAATTCTGGCCTTGGTTTTGATTGGGCCTCTGTTGGATATGGGGTTGGAAGTTCTGGTTCTGATTCTGGAAGTTCAGAACTCTCTGCTGAACGAATCCTTGGTTCTGATGTCTGAAGTTCTGCTGAAGGTTCTGGTTTACAAACTGGTTAGGCTGGTTTGGCTGTGTCAACAAATGCGCATTGAGTGCACTGATGTTGGAGTAGGAGAGTTTGGGGTGGCGGTTCTGGTAGTTCCCTGCATAATTGCAACTTTCGGTAGCTAGTTGTTGGCATGTGTCAGTTGGATGTGGTCCTTGACATAGCCCACAGATTGCTCCCGATTGCTGTGCTTGCACTTGGCCAGATGAGGCTCCTGCCTGAGAAGTACCTGCTCCCCTTCCTTTCTCCCGTCCTAGCTGTATCGCAGCTACCTGTTCCTGCAATTTTTCGAAATCTGTTTTTCCTTCACTTACAGCAAAAACTTTTCTAGGAGGGTCCGCCTTCTTGCCACTGCTGTTCAACACAGATCTGTTGACAGACATTGTCTCAATCTTTTCCCAGGCTTGATCCATGGGCAGATGGAGTAAATGTCTTCCGCCTGCAGCGTCCAACATCATTCTCCATGGATGGGTGAGTCCTCCATAGAATTTCCTCAGTTGCTCCCACGGTTGGTATCCTGTTGGGGGCATCGCCTCAAGAGGCTAGCGAACCTTTCCTTTACGTCATACAATGACTCGTCCGGCTTCATCTTGAACTCTCCAATTTTCTCTCGTCCCTCGTCTATCTTAGATTCAGGAAAATACTTTAACAGAAAACTCCTCACCAAATCTGCCCAGGTACTCCTCTGATTTATGGGCAATGATTTATACCAATCCCTGGCACCACTAAACAAAGAAAAGGGAAACAACATTAGTCTTATAGCATCAGGTGAGACTCCCTGATTTTTTATTGTGTCGTAGAGCTCCAGGAAGGTTTGGAGATGATCATGGGGATCCTCATGATTTGCACCGCAAAATTGATTGTTTTGCACCAAGTTGATGAGTGCCGGTTTGAGCTCAAAATTGCGTGCAGGAAATTGTGCTCTCCCAGGCCTATCCAGATAGGGCTCCACGATGGGCTGCATAAAATCAGCTGCTGCTTGCTGCTGTTGATTTCCTTGCTCTGCTTGGTTTTGATATTGCTGGTGGTAGTTGGGATTCTGTTGAAAAATATTATCGGGATCATGAGGGTTGTTTTGGAATTTGTCCTGATTGAAGGCTTGATTCTGGTATTGTTGGTTTGGTATATTTTGGTTTTGTTGGTTGTATTGGTTATGGGGTGGTGGTTGTTGGTGGAACTGCTGATACTGTTGCTGATTTGGATTAGGTAGATCTTCCTCCTCGTTTGCACGATTCGGGTGTTCTACCATACCCCCATCAGCTCCATTACCAGGATTATTGGGTGGTTGGTCTAATGGTAAGATCGGGGGAATGTCTTGGTTCTCTGCCATATCGGATATTTCACTGCTTGTGGTTTCGGGTGAGGTACGAGTCCGGGCTTCCTGCTCTTTCCTTCGTCTGGCTTGCGCCCTCAGTTGGCGAGCGGTCCTTTCTATTTCTAGATCGAACGGTAGCTCAGGCAATGTGGCCTTTCTCTTTTGCATAAGCAGTTTATATCAAGATTTGACAGCTCCTGCACAACCCCCAGGTTAGTAATGATTCGGGAATATATACACAAACTATCTATGAGTAAATCAGGAGTGTAGTTTTCTTAATAAACGGCGCTGCATCCTCCCCGACAACGGCGCCATGAAACTTTTGACAATTTCCTACACGAGTATTTTTCTAAAATTGTAACACCCCGGATTTGATAACCCAGGCCGGGATGTCACCGCCGCATTTCCTAGCAAGACACGGCTTCCCGAGCTCGCTAAGGAAACGCAAGGCTTGTGGGTATGGAAAAGATTCAAAACATTTCAAGATTTAGTCCGGAAATTTATAATACTTAGTACGATAGTAGAAATTATCACGTGCGGAAAATAAATAAAGTAAGTGCAGCGGAAAGTAAAATCACGGCCAACATGGCCAAATCCTCGGGTTTAACAGACCCGGTAAAAACAGTACGATGCAGAAATTTAAAATGTCCATTATGATTTCCCCCAAGTGCATATGCAATGCGTCACTCGACGTACTCTGAAAAAAAAAAGAAATGACAACGGTTGTCAGTATAAAAATATACTGAGTAAGTTAATCCCTAACTACAAATAAAAGGGGTTACAAGTGTTTAAACTAAAGATTTCGCTTACCGTACGGGAATTTAAAATATACATGATTTATTTGCAGCGGAAAAACCATGATTAAAGAACTTAATTTAAAAAGCGAAATTTAAAGCATAATTTAAGATGCGTAAATTTTAAATGCATAATTAAAGACAGGATAAATACGATTTAAGCATAATGAAACACTCACACGAGTCTTTTACTTTTCATCCCGTAAACTAAGAAGAGGACACCATACCGGGAGATCACTAACGAGGCAATCTCAACATAGGACCACTAACGAGGCAGTCCAAACAATGGGAGACCACTAACGAGGCAGTCTCAAAGATAGTAGGACCACTAACGAGGCGATCCACAAAGATAGTAGGACCACTAACGTGGCGATCCACAAATACAGCGCGCGAGATCACTAACGAGGCAATCTCAGATAGTAAGGAGACCACTAACGAGGCAGTCTCAAAGATAATGATAGTATGAAGATCGGCTCAGCCTAGTGAACGGGATTTTTCGAAAGTTCGTTTTTCAAAGTTATCAAATGATCGATATCGCGTTTTCAAAGTTCGAGTTTTCTCAAGTTCGAAAAATCCTATTCGAGGCAGTTTACGCCTTTCTTAATTTAAAATTCGTCTTTTCTCCAAAAATTCTGAAACTTTGCCAGTAATTCAAAATCACATGTACGAACAACTTTCATGTTTTAAGTTTTTGGAAATAAGGTTCCGAAGTGAGTTGAAATTTGAGTTTATTGCAAAGATTAATTTATGTCTTGAAAACTGTTTTCGTCACAGGTTCGTGCAACGCCGATTAAAAATTCATTTCAAAATCAATCGATGTGAAAAACAACTTTCATGTTTTAAGTTTTTGGTAATAATGAATTCTTGGTACTCAAAAATCGAGTGCAACTCACTGCATACTCATGGCCCTTAAAACGAATTCAAAACAGTTCTAATAACTTGGCCGTTTGACATATCAAATGAACACCAAAATTCGTGAAATTTTGTAGGCATAATCTAGACACAATTATCTACAACTTTTGTTTAGAAATGTAAAGTTAAATCATTCGAAAAATGGGTGAAAAACATGCATCAAGTTGAATGAAGAAATCTGTCACAGTTTTAAAACGTTCTGTTCGATACAGAAAGTTCACGGCGAAAATTGGGTTAGCAAAACTTAATGTCAATGGCCGAAATTTGGACACAAGATAGATAGAGGTGTTAGGAACAACTTTTATGTTGAAAAGTTTTCGGTTTGAATTCCCGAAGGTCGAGTTTTTGGCGAGTCTTTAAAATTGGACGAAAATAGGGTTTTTGAAAACCGATTTTTGTTACAAGCCTATATCTCGAGATTTAAACAACAAACAACCACGAAAATTTGTGAGTAAGGTTTTAACTTACTTAGGATGATGATAGGGTCGCTGGATTGGGTTTCCGGACGTCCTAGGGTCACGACGAACGGCCAACTTCTCCGATCGCTTTTTGTTCGTTTTCCGACGTGAAATCGTAGTAAGGAAATAGTGTTAGAATTCGAGTTTCGGAGACTCATGGACTGATGGAATGCTATATTAAGACTTACCAAGGTTCTATGAAGCCGTGGCTCAGTCCCGTTCACCTCGTCGTCGCCGGAATGTTCGCCGGAAAGCTTCGTCGGGAGAGTTTGGCTTGGAGAGGGAGTTTGTGAGTATGGTGGGGATGGGTTTCTGTGAGATTAGGGCTTTTGAGGCTCCCCAGCCGCCCTTAAGCCTTCCTTAAGGCTGGAATTTGGTTTCCCTCGAAGGGAATTGTAATTTAGGCAAGAAAATCACCCCCGAATGGAAAGATTACACCTTCAGCCCCTCTGGCGCGGAGGTGGCGCGCACCCTCCCCTATGGTCGCGCGGAGCACGCGCGCCAGGCCTGGCGTCGCGACGCCCTTGGCCGCGCGGTGGCCGCGCGGCGGCGCGCGGACAGCGCGGGCCGGCCGGACCGGCCGGTTCGGCGATCCGCGTGTTCCGTCGGGTCTTCCCTCGCTTTCCCCTATCGGTTTTCTACGTGTTAGCTCGATTCCCTGGGGCGTCTTCGTTGCGGAATCTTCTCCTTAATCTTGTTACGAGTCCGGCTTATCGCTCGCAACATTTCCGGGTCCTACTTAGCCTAGTCTAAATTGGTTCCAACATCTCCTATCGTCCTTGCGATCTAATTCGTGATGTATTTTGTGATCTATTTCGTGACTGAACTTAGAAATTAGTTCTAAGCTGCCTACGTACCCTGTGAAGGGATCAAGTCATGACGTAGTTCAAAACAATTTGAATTTGTTTTTCCTCGGGTGTTACATCCTCCCCCCCTTAAGAATACAGTTATGTCCCCATAACTGTGGTCGGGTTGTCTTGGAAGAGGGTAGGGTAACGTTGCCTCATGTCGGCTCCCAATTCCCAGGTTGTCGTCTCCGTCTCGTGGTTGGACCACAGGACCTTGACCGTCCTTACAGTTTTATTCCTTGTCACCCTTTCCTTGTGGTCGAGTATTTTCACTGGGGTTTCTTCATAGGTCAAGTCATCATCCAATTCGACCACGTCCGGTTGGAGTACATGCGACGTGTCGGCACATACTTCTTTAGTTGGGGGTCGTGGAACACATTGTGGTCACAAGCAAACGGTGGTGGGGACGTTAGTTAACATGCCGTTCTCATTTCCCTACGGAATTCCTTAGGGTCCCTAGGTATTTACGTCCCGGGGGTTTCCTGTAGTCCTGCGAAAGGAGGGCGTGAGGCAATTCCGCCGTCCTTGCCCGGAATAATGCCAGGCGATGCTCCATGTCGACGTATTTCTCTGTCAATGTATGCCCGGGTTCAGTGAGGAGCGTATAGCGAAAGGGATTGAGCAGAACAGGAAAGATAAAACTCCACCCGGGTCCCGCGCGGTGGCCGCGCGTTGGCGCGCGGGGAGCGCGCGGCACCACCTGTTCGAGAAAATAGGGCTCGCGCTCCGCGCGAGTCACTTCCCCCATTTCCCATCCGAGAACACACCCCCAATTCTCTCTAAATCCGGCGAGTTACCTTCCTGTTTGCTCGATTTCGACTTCAATTTCACTCATCTAGGTACGATTCTACTAAACCCACTTACTAATTTCAACTTTTATGTTTTGGATGACTTGATTTGTGTAGAGATTTAGGAAATTAGGGTTTGTGTACAAAAATTGGGGGTTTATGATTTTTAGGCTTGATTTGTGCAATTTAGCAAGTGTATGTGGCAATTGTTGTTACTCTTATTGCCTTGCCTACGTTTATGTTATAATGTGTTTATGTTTTTGGCAAATTCTTGTTGAATTCGAATCCTTAGAAAGGCTATGAAGTTATTGATGCTTGGTTGCTGTTGGGGTGTGATTATTGGTTCGTTCCCTCGTTGTTTAGTGCTGTAGGATTTGCCGTATTGTTATTAGAATGATTTGTTTCGTTCTGTGGGCGATTTCCGTGCGTTGTTAGTAACTTAGGTTTTGGTTTATTGTGCACATAACGTGTTCGACGAAATGCCACATAGGGTTTAGGCACTAGTTTGAGCATATTCTTTGTCTAGGTTACCTCCTGGTTGGTCTTAGTAAACGGTAGGATTTGTTGTTCTTACGGTACATTCGCGTTGGAACTATATATTAATGCCCTTTTTGTATTTTCGCTTGACTTCTGTGCGGGACTTAGCCTTATAATTGGTGTTTGGTAACTTGCAGGATGTTGCTCTTTTTGTGGGTCGTTTTGGCGTCTCTCATGTGTCCTCCGAGGACTAGGAGACGGGTCGCTGATGAGGCTGGCCCCAGTCATGCTGCTCCGGCGATGCCGGATTTCGACGAGAGCGAGTCAGAGGAGGATGAGGCGCAGAGGGGCCCGCGTCTCAGGGGCCTCCCGGACGAGGTGCGTCCTCACCGGCACGACAGGTTCCGGTTTAGGACGAGGGCTGCCCAGGACTTTTATTTCGACGAGCTTCGTCGAAACAGGGCTTACGTCCCTGAGAGAGGCATATATCCTCTTCATATGGGCGATGACAGGGTCAGTGCGGTCTTGGAGTATTTACAGTGGACTGGTCTGGCACGTCACCCCGAGGGCGTCGCCTCCGGTTATTTGGCTATGGAGGTTATTGCCAACATTGGCGGTCTCGGGGAGGGTGATCTATCCCGGGTATGGGTCCGTGGTCGCTATCTCGACTTCAGTGCTCGGGCGATCAACGTCTATTTTGGCTTGCCCGACGATGGCGTGTTCCGGCCCCAGCCTGAGGGGCGCGTTCTTGCTCCTGCGTGGAACACCTTATGCACCCTAGTGCCTCCTCAGTTCGAGCACAGTCATGAGCTTCGTTTGACGTCGATGGACTCCCCTTGGCGAGAGCTTGCTCAGCTATGGTTCGGGCGTGTCCGGCCGATGTCCCGGAGCCACATTGTCTTGGATCACGTCTACGAGACCATTTGCTTCATTGCGCGGGACGTTAGGGTGAATGTAGGGGCTTGCATCGAGGACAACTTGCGGGGTATGCGCAGAGGACGAGGGAGTAGGGTGATTACCCATGTTCACCTCATCTGTGGGTTGTGCGCGGCACAGGGGATTCGCACTACACCGGAGACAGACCCGTACGACCTAGCACCTGGCCGTTGCTACCGTATTCCGTCTTATGCTGAGCGGCGTAGCGCCTTACGTCGTGGGGCTCCCCGTGCTGTACTTCGCCCGCAGCCTGATGACGGCGGCCTGATCCTCGTTGTACCACCGGAGCAGCCACCCCCTCCTCCAGTGGGTCCACCTCCTGCTGGGGCACCTCCTGCCGTGGCACCTCAGGGGCAGGAGATGATTCAGATGCTGCAGATGATGCAGGAGATGCGGGTCAGTATGGACGCCGGGTTTGCAGCTGGGCAGGCTCGTTATGACGCCCTCGACGCTAGGTTGGACCTCTATCAGACCCGCATGGACTCGTTTGCTACGAGGCAGGCTCAGCAGCAGGCCACCATGTCCGACATGTACGCCTATGTGCGGCAGATGGACGACTTCATGCGCCGACAGTTCCCGCCTCCCGATCAGTGATGTCTCCCTTTGGTTTCGTGTTTTCGTTTAGGTTTTGCGTTTAGACGTACTTTGTTTAGGCTCCTCCTTATGAGGACGTTGATGTTGCCTGGTGTTTGTGATTTATATTTTCGTTATGTTGTCGCTTAGTTAGGTGTTTGACATGTGTGTGGATTGCCCAATAATACCTACGCCGTTGCTTGACTAAATCGCTTGGTTAAATTAGCGTGATAAGATACACGGGATTAGAATTTATATGTGGAGTGTATATAGTTGCTCTTAAGGGGAAAATATTTTTTTTTTTTTTTTTATTGAGCGAAGATTAGTCTTTTAATAGGTATCAATTTATCAGGGTTTTCTTGTAAAGGTTGTTGGAATTTATTTATTTATATGTACATATTTACGTATTGTATATATTTTATTATTATCTTTATTATTATTGTTTCCATTATTATTATTATTATTATATTTTTATTTTCATTTATTATTATTATTATTATTATTATTATATTATTATTATTTTCATTTTTATTTTTATTTTTATTTTTATTTTTATTTTTATTTTTTTATTTTTTTTTAATCTGTTCGGTTTTTTTTTTTTTGTTGTAGGTTTCCCTCCTTGATTATGGTAGTTAAAGAACTAAATAAAATGCATCGAATAAATTTAAATAGGCTTGCATTTTATTACTCAAGAATTTTGGTTTACAAGCATTCGAAATAGAAATAGCAATGGTGCATCAGTATGGATCCCTAAATCTAGGGTGACTAGGCAGGTATATCCTCGATGGGATCGTCCTCGTCGCTGGATATGTCAATGGGAATGGGCGTCCCCACCGGGCTCGGGCTCGGAGGGAAGATGTCGGCCTCTAGGCCCAGTAGCTCAGCTGCTAAGTGTCCTATTTGCATCATCAGTTCGTTATCCTTGTTTTGGAGCGCAACCACTAGTGTTTGGAGTTCGGCGACTTGGGCCTTGAGTTGGGTTATTTCGTGATGGTCAGCTTCTCTAAGATTTCTCAGATAGTCCACGTTACTCTCTAGATGCCCCACTCGAGCTTTGAAGTGATTGACATGCTGTTGGGACTCGAGGTATGCATTGGTCAGTTTCATCATCAGGTTGGTCATGTTCGCGTTCGGTTCAGCCATCTATTGTCAACAAGGGAGGTTAGAGTTAGACGTTTCTCAGGCAAAGTTAAGGTATGCGTAAATTTAAATCTATATGCAACATGCAAGTGCAAGTCCCTTCCCCATAAAATTAAGTTTAAAATAGATTGCTAAAGGTTGGGCCTCTATAGTGGGCCAAAATTTAATATTTCTTGGGCTAAGATTTGGACTATGTAAAAAGGATTATAGATTTTCGGGCTAAAAATAGTACTAGTAGTCAAATAAATAATTTTAAAAGAAATAACACTTGGGCTTAAAAATATTGGTTTAAAATAATAGTAGTAGCTTTAAAAATTTTCCGGGCTCTGATACCAACTTGTAACACCCCGGATTTGATAACCCAAGCCGGGATGTCACCGCCGCATTTCCTAGCAAGACACGGCTTCCCGAGCTCGCTAAGGAAACGCAAGTCTTGTGGGTATGGAAAAGATTCAAAACATTTCAAGATTTAGTCCGGAAATTTATAATACTTAGTACGATAGTAGAAATTATCACGTGCGGAAAATAAATAAAGTAAGTGCAGCGGAAAGTAAAATCACGGCCAACATGGCCAAATCCTCGGGTTTAACAGACCCGGTAAAAACAGTACGATGCAGAAATTTAAAATGTCCATTGTGATTTCCCCCAAGTGCATATGCAATGCGTCACTCGACGTACTCTGAAAAAAAAGAAATGACAACGGTTGTCAGTATAAAAATATACTGAGTAAGTTAATCCCTAACTACAAATAAAAGGGGTTACAAGTGTTTAAACTAAAGATTTCGCTTACCGTACGGGAATTTAAAATATACATGATTTATTTGCAGCGGAAAAACCATGATTAAAGAACTTAATTTAAAAAGCGAAATTTAAAGCATAATTTAAGATGCGTAAATTTTAAATGCATAATTAAAGACAGGATAAATACGATTTAAGCATAATGAAACACTCACACGAGTCTTTTACTTTTCATCCCGTAAACTAAGAAGATGACACCATACCGGGAGATCACTAACGAGGCAATCTCAACATAGGACCACTAACGAGGCAGTCCAAACAATGGGAGACCACTAACGAGGCAGTCTCAAAGATAGTAGGACCACTAACGAGGCGATCCACAAAGATAGTAGGACCACTAACGAGGCGATCCACAAATACAGCGCGCGAGATCACTAACGAGGCAATCTCAGATAGTAAGGAGACCACTAACGAGGCAGTCTCAAAGATAATGATAGTATGAAGATCGGCTCAGCCTAGTGAACGGGATTTTTCGAAAGTTCGTTTTTCAAAGTTATCAAATGATCGATATCGCGTTTTCAAAGTTCGAGTTTTCTCAAGTTCGAAAAATCCTATTCGAGGCAGTTTACGCCTTTCTTAATTTAAAATTCGTCTTTTCTCCAAAAATTCTGAAACTTTGCCAGTAATTCAAAATCACACGTACGAACAACTTTCATGTTTTAAGTTTTCGGAAATAAGGTTCCGAAGTGAGTTGAAATTTGAGTTTATTGCAAAGATTAATTTATGTCTTGAAAACTGTTTTCGTCACAGGTTCGTGCAACGCCGATTAAAAATTCATTTCAAAATCAATCGATGTGAAATTTTTACAGTAACTACACGACACATTAAGGAACAACTTTCATGTTTTAATTTTTTGGAAATAATGAATTCTTGGTACTCAAAAATCGAGTGCAACTCACTGCATACTCATGGCCCTTAAAACGAATTCAAAACAGTTCTAAAAACTTGGCCGTTTGACATATCAAATGAACACCAAAATTCGTGAAATTTTGTAGGCATAATCTAGACACAATTATCTACAACTTTTGTTTAGAAATGTAAAGTTAAATCATTCGAAAAATGGGTGAAAAACATGCATCAAATTGAATGAAGAAATCTGTCACAGTTTTAAAACGTTCGGTTCGATACAGAAAGTTCACGGCGAAAATTGGGTTAGCCAAAATTAATGTCAATGGCTGAAATTTGGACACAAGATAGATAGAGGTGTTAGGAACAACTTTTATGTTGAAAAGTTTTCGGTTTGAATTCCCGAAGGTCGAGTTTTTGGCGAGTCTTTAAAATTGGACGAAAATAGGGTTTTTGAAAACCGATTTTTGTTACAAGCCTATATCTCGAGATTTAAACAACAAACAACCACGAAAATTTGTGAGTAAGGTTTTAACTTACTTAGGATGATGATAGGGTCGCTGGATTGGGTTTCCGGACGTCCTAGGGTCACGACGAACGGCCAACTTCTCCGATCGCTTTTTGTTCGTTTTCCAACGTGAAATCGTAGTAAGGAAATAGTGTTAGAATTCGAGTTTCGGAGACTCATGGACTGATGGAATGCTATATTAAGACTTACCAAGGTTCTATGAAGCCGTGGCTCAGTCCCGTTCACCTCGTCGTCGCCGGAATGTTCGCCGGAAAGCTTCGTCGGGAGAGTTTGGCTTGGAGAGGGAGTTTGTGAGTATGGTGGGGATGGGTTTCTGTGAGATTAGGGCTTTTGAGGCTCCCCAGCCGCCCTTAAGCCTTCCTTAAGGCTGGAATTTGGTTTCCCTCGAAGGGAATTGTAATTTAGGCAAGAAAATCACCCCCGAATGGAAAGATTACACCTTCAGCCCCTCTGGCGCGGAGGTGGCGCGCACCCTCCCCTATGGTCGCGCGGAGCACGCGCGCCAGGCCTGGCGTCGCGACGCCCTTGGCCGCGCGGTGGCCGCGCGGCGGCGCGCGGACAGCGCGGGCCGGCCGGACCGGCCGGTTCGGCGATCCGCGTGTTCCGTCGGGTCTTCCCTCGCTTTCCCCTATCGGTTTTCTACGTGTTAGCTCGATTCCCTGGGGCGTCTTCGTTGCGGAATCTTCTCCTTAATCTTGTTACGAGTCCGGCTTATCGCTCGCAACATTTCCGGGTCCTACTTAGCCTAGTCTAAATTGGTTCCAACATCTCCTATCGTCCTTGCGATCTAATTCGTGATGTATTTTGTGATCTATTTCGTGACTGAACTTAGAAATTAGTTCTAAGCTGCCTACGTACCCTGTGAAGGGATCAAGTCATGACGTAGTTCAAAACAATTTGAATTTGTTTTTCCTCGGGTGTTACAAAAATATCCCAAGTTAAATTTATAAAAAGGAAAGAGTTATGATTCGTGGGAAAGGGGTTTAAGGATATATTTCACTTTTTATTACTCATGTGGGGTATTCTGATTTCAAACGGCGCTGTGGTCCTCCCCGACATGAAACTTTTGACAACTTTCATGGTGCAGCCGGGATAGATAATTCAATCTTGACCTTCAGTCTGTCACACTGAAGGTCCCCGGCAATTGGCATCATGAGACTTATCATAGTTTCATGTCATGAAGATCCTTGCCATGAAACTTTTAACACATTCCCACTATATGAGTATTTTTTGAAAATTCATAATCCTGGTTTTCAATTTTATTCAGTGAAACCAATTTATGAAGATGGATTTGAGATTAGGGATATATTTATAGGTTGTCACATTTTTATTACTCGTGTTAAGAAACTGTGCTCCCGAAAGCGCACGGTGTCAAAAATTGCAGTAATTTATAGTAAGACCGGATCGTTCACTGGAGGATATGCGATGGAAGCAGGGCCCACGTCGTTTACTAAGATTTTCCACTCGGCTACTCGATTTAAGCTTTGCATAGGTTTCTAACAACTACTTGACAATAATTTAAAATAGATTACGAAAGTAGTAAAATATTATTCTACAAAGGATGGTAAATGTAGTCTAGAAAGCGATTAAATCTATTCTAAGAAAGCGATAAGAATTATGCTAGGAAAGCAGGTAAAATTATTCTACGAAAGCGAATTAAAATGTGACAGAAGGGACAGGGAGAAAATAATAAAGATTGGACAAGATTCAGATGAAACACAATTAAACTTCCGTTTTAATACACAGATCTTTGTTTGGGGTAGTTCGTCAGTTAGCTAACTCTCATGCTTTCTACACTATGTTCCCTTTAACAGACAGGTACTACAGTGAGAATTTACATACTCTTAAGACCTCAATTTCTAAGATACCACAGATTGATAACTCCCCTTGCAATGCCTTGCAAGAGTATGTTAGTCATATGTGGTGAACAAGCGACACCTAACATATCATTAGTTGATATGCCAAATACTCCTATCGTCCCCCTTGTCACACCCAAAGTCCAAATCTAACCCCGAACTAATCCATAACACTTAAACCTTTCAACCGGCGGCCAACCTCTAATTCTTCCGAGTGACCATGAAAGCATTTTAAAGAAAGCGATAAAGAAAGCAGTAAAGAAAACATTTAAAACCTATCACTCGGAAGTCTTAAAAGATCATCACATTCCGTTAGTATAAAAGAGCCCCTAGTCTTGGTGACCAGATGCAGATTTAGAACTTCCCAAATATCAGTAAGCCACATGGCTTATAACATCTGGTTAGTTATGAGATACAAACTTGAGTGGAACAGACCTATGAAGACCTATTCCGAATGTACCCACTCGAGACTCAATTTTAGGCTTTGGCGGGAGAAGATAGTAGTTGAAAGAATACTCAACCTTACCTTAGAAATTAACCAAGGCCTATATATTGTTCCTCCAATATTATTTATCACATCTCATCCGAATCCAAGTGGACACTGATTTGATGCAATACTTAATAGAAGATTTCCAACACACAGTAATTTTGAGAAACAAATAGATATTTGAAAATCATTCCCTAAACAGGCACTAAACTCTCAATTAAAACACAGATCCTTTCAGTCTAGATGAGACCTAATCGCTGACTCTGTTTCTAAGTTCTCAAAATCAACCCCCAGTAGAAGATGAGTTAGTCATAACTGTCGAATTTATCCCTTACTCAGATCCGGATTTTATAAAGTGATTTTTGTGGAAATTTATTGTGCAGCATCTGATTTAAATCAAGACTTCTATGTCCAAAGAGAAGGATCTCCAAAATATTATAGACCACAATATCTACATAATAATATCATGCATACATGTATATGAGAAGTAAAATAAATTACCCCAAAATATATGGTGGGGTTAGACAGAATTCGGTACACAAAGATGAATTAGCCAGAGATACGAAGAAAATGACTAAAGAGATTGCCAGAAATAATTGGGGTTATCCGGACTGCAAACATCTGCTGTTCGGGTCCCAAGTATTCCAGATGGAGTGATTTGTAGACAGTGGAATGCCTTAAGTGACAGTTGCCGCCGTCACCTTAGACTTTACTATCTGTGAATCTGGATGAAAACCCACATGTTCTATTACTGCAGTAATTAATAGATGACATTGGCATATATCATCCATCATTATTACAACTTCCAGATTCAGTTTTGAAATTAAGATAAAGAAAAGAAAACTGTATCTGATTAGGAGTGAGCTGAGTGACTAATCGTTATCCCCGTGAAGGGACCTTTTCGTCGTAGCTTCCACCAACCACTAACCAGACCATGCAAAATAACGAGTAATAATTAATACACAGAAGACGAGCTAATCGTTATCCCGGTGAAGGGACCTTTTCGCCAACATTGATCTGTGATATTTCTTATTACCCATTCATACACACAATGAAAGGGAAAATAAACAAGATTGAGAAAATGTTTTTGGTATTGTGTGAGTGTTAATCATACAATAATTAGACACTGATGGTTTGAGATGTGTAATGAATAAAATTAGATGTAGTGGGCCTAGGCCCAATACACCCATGCAACTTACACAACTCAGTCTATTGGGCAAAATATTTTTGGGGTTTTAAAATAGAAGGAAGAAAGCAATTCAGTCTATTGGGCAAAATGCAAAAGAGACCGAATTGAGGGTGCATGAGGTATGAAGTAACACCATACTCAATTAATCCTTGTAAAGTCATGAAGCATCCTCTAATTCAATTGTCAAGCAATTCGGTCTAAACCGAATTGGACAATTCGAATTGATGAAGTCATTCCTTCACTCAAATTTGACTAAGGCATTTCCCCCAAAATGAGGGTGATTCGAATTGCCATGTCAATTCGGTTTAAACCGAATTGGACAATTTGTGTAATACCCCGGTTTTTGGTCACCCAGGTCGGGATGTCACCGCCACACCTCCCTAGCAAGACACGGTTTCTCCGAGCTTGCTAAAGAGATGCAAGGCTATGGTTTTTCAGAATTTAAACATTCAAACAACCCGTTTATATATAATTTAAAAATAGTACATCAAAGTTGCAGCGGAAAATAATATTTACATAAGTATAATGCAGCGGAATTTAAATATAGCCAACACGGCCAGAATACGGGTTAAACAGGCCCGTTCATGCAATTACTAGTCTAACGTATCATTTACAAATAAAGCATTTCCCCAAAATTCCCATGAATGCATATGATGATGCATATTCTTCGGCTCTGAAAGAAACATGGAAAAAAATACGGTTTTGGTCAGCACTACGTGCTGAGTAAGTTAACACATACAAGATTATGAGGTTTCAAAGCCTTTATTTAAATTTAATGAAAACATGTGCATAATTTAAATAATTCATGTAATCGCATAATTTAGAAATATGGATTCATAAGATCATCATATAGCTTGCAACGTAATTAAATAAGTGGCCATAAATTTAACAGCACAATTTAATACAGATTTAATTTGGAATTCTCGCAACTCCTCGTTTCATATCTTTTACAGATCACCACCGCTAGGGCTCTTATGTCCGCCAGCCTTACGCATGGGCTCTTATGTCCACAGGTATCATAGTCGATCTTTTAGTTAGAGTTAATCCGTCCGCTAGCCATACGATCAGTGTTTCGCTAGGGCTCTTACGTCAACCTAGACATACACTTGGGCTCTTATGTCCCAAGCCGCAGAGAACATTGACAGTATCTAGCTTAGTCATAACCCGCAATATTTTAACCCTCTCGTTTCGTGTATCTTATTTCAAAGTATTTCTATCCGTTTCAACCTCAAAGGTTAGTTTCACCGTTTCAATAAGATTTCAAGTTTTGACTCGGTCAACCACAGTTTACTCTAATATTCATTAAAAATCAGATTTAATTTCAAAAAATTCCTAAATTTCACGCCTGACTCCGAAACGTCGAGATCTACAACTTTCGTGTTTTAACTTTTTCAATCCGAGATACCGAAATAGGTCAAAAACACTAATTTTCACAGAAGTACTGTTCTGTCCGAATTTCATATAACTCAGTTTAAAGATTTCGAATTCTACCATAGCAATTCAACTCCAAATTTAATGAAATTTTACAGAGATTATCTTAAGACAATTATCCACAACTTTCATGTTCGGCCAAAGATCTAAATCGGTCTGGAACCTATGTCAAAAACGTGATCAAGATCGGTCCTAAGTTCTGTCAAGAATTTCAAGATCTAGATTCAAGCAGTTCGGTTTCGGTTGGTTTTCGCATACCAAATCGCCTCTAAAAATTCTGAAATTTTTACAGTAGGTAGATCTAAGCCTTAGGAACGTTTTTTATGTTTTAAGGTTTTCCGTTTGGAGTCGTTTTAAGGTTCGGAAAAATTCGTCAAGACTGTTGCGTCGATAGAGAACATAAGTTGACAGATTTTCGATTTCTTGTTTAATCTTTTAGTTTCGAACGTTTTAATTCATCCCAAAACCATGTAAGAGTTAACTTACAGATTGTTGAGCGTCCGGGATCGTCGATTCGGAGGCGTGGCTTCCCGTCCTCCGTTTATCCTCTCCGTTTGTCGGGTTCTTCGCTCTCGATTCGGATCGGGGGTTTAGAATAGAAAAAGATCGAATTTAGGATTCGTTTTCGAATCACATATGAAAAAGAATGGATCAAGGCTTACCACAGCGATGGGGGTCTCCGAATTTCGTCCAAGTCAGTTCCTTCTCTCGGTGTTGTGCCTCCGACGACTCCGGGATTAGGGTTTCGACGTATAGAAGGATTTCGTAGGGTTTCCAATGTATCCGGAGCTCTTAGGAGGTCTTATTTATAGATGTTTAGGACCTAGGGCGTCCAAAATCTGACTCTAAGGGTCTTGAGTCGAGAGATGTTCAACCGAAAGTCGAAAAATCCGCGTTTGGGCGAGAGAATCGCGGAACAGCCGCAACTGCTCTGCCGGCGCGCCCTTGGCGCGGTCTTCCCCTTTGGAGCGCGCGGCGACCGCGCCGTCCTGGCCTGGACTTCGGTTTGGGCCGGGTCGTGCGATCCGTCGGGCGTTTCCTCCTCTCTTTCGGACTTCTATCCCTCTATGTTCCCGGATTCGGATTTCCGGGGTATCTTCGGGCTCCGATTTCCTATCTTAAATTTTATTCGGACCTAAATTTATGTTTGGACTCGAGTTTATTGAGTCCATCAATGTCGGGTCCCCGTGTAACCATTTATTCGATTAAATTGTCTTCGGCTTTCCGGGTTCTCGGAATTTTGATTCCTTTTAAATTTAAATTTCATTTCTCATTTTTTATGATTCTTTATCCCTTTATCATGTTTATTATATTTATTTATTTATTTTATTTATTTATGTTGCAAAATTCTCGGGTATTACAATTTGAATTGGTAAGACAAAGAAAATAACTAAGGCATGAGGAGATGGAATGCATACAATGTGGTTTCCAAAGCCAATTCGGTCTATATGAGCAATTTGGTCTAAACCGAATTGCCTAGACCGAATTGCATAGAAACCACATGAAGACAACACTTTTTGCTATGCAATTCGGTCTCATAAGCAATTCGGTATTTGTTGAAATCCAAAATATTTGTTGAATGCTTTATCTAAAACTTCATATGCAATTCGATCTAGGCAATTCGGTATACCGAATTGCCTAGATCGAATTGCATATGAAGTTTTAGATAAAGCATTCAACAAATATTTTTGCCATGCAATTCCATTCTCATGGGCAATTCGGTCTAGACCGAATTGCCTCAAATCGAATTGCATGTTTTATCTCTCATACGAGATATTTTAACTCATAAGTGCAGGTTAGTTTACATTGTGCGGTTCATGATGGATAAGATTTACCAAATCCTTCATTTCATATCAATGTCACCTCACAGCCACACTAATGAGTGTTTTTTAAGGAAAATAGACCTAGGTTACATGGCTAGCAGGTATTGGCATGAAACAAACCTTAAATCTGCAAATAAGCAATCAGAGATCAAAAACTTAAACATCTACTGAACAAATAAGAACACATGCTTAAAAATAAGAACACCTACATTATCTAAGGCAACAATTTGCTAACAAAAGAGACTAAAACAGCAACTAAATAGCACGGAAATAAATTCTAACAAGCCTAAGATTGTCTAAAACCTAAGAACACTTATTTGAATCTCTAAGGTGTAAGATCAAGCCAAAAACCCACTAGCATACTATTGAGAATGTAAGTCAACTAGGACATAATAAATGTAACCTAGTTGAAACAAACAAACATTCTAACATTTATTGCTAAGGAAAGCATTAAATAAATGCCAAACACTAGAAATGAAAACCCATTTCTGGATTCCTTCTTGTATTGACACTTGAAAGCAGTAAATAACCCTAAAACCATTCATTGGCTTGAAGGTAGGATTCATTCTAACTACAAAGCATTTAATGTTTATGGAAATGGCTACACTAAGGGTGGTAACAGGCTTCTATGAAAAATAAACAAAGCTCAAAAGCAATAAAACTACATTACAAGCATGAAAATAAACTAACTAAACTACACTACCTACCTAACCCTTAAGGGGTGAAGAACCTTCTGCTTCTTCTTTTTGTCTCCCAGCAAAATGTCCAAGTGTGTAAGAATATTTCTTGTGTTGAGGAAGGTCAGCTTTTATACTTCTTCTCAGAACCATAGGCCCATCAGGGCCAATCCACAGTGCCATGCATTTCTCACGTGCTCAAAGCTGCAATTTCGAATGTGGTTCGGTCTCCTCAAGTAGTTCGGTTTAGACCGAATTGGTGACATGAGGTCTTTCTCCTTGATCTTGAGCATGAAATGTGGTGATTCGGTCTATGGGTAGACCGAATTGGCCTTGTCGAATTGAAGATGGCTCCTGCTTGGCTTCTTTGCTTTAAGGCAATTCGATCTATGCAATCAATTCTGCCTAGACCGAATTGCATAGATCGACTCCTTCTTCTCTGTTCTGCTCAAAGTCTTCTTCTTTCCATGGTGCAATTCGGTCTAGGGGTCAATTCGGTTTAGACCGAATTGCCACAGACCGAATTGGTTGCTCTTCTCTTCTTCAACACTTCTCTTTTTCTTCTTCTCTTCAGCAATTCGGTCGAATGAGCAATTCAGATTAGGTCGAATTGCGTATAGACCGAATTGATCTTCAACACTTAACCAAAATTTCAGTTTGTGGGATTTTCATTCTTTTTCCCATCTTTTTTATTTTTGTGGGCTGTATTATTCTTTTGCCCATCTTGCCATTCCTTTTTCTTTTCTTTTTTTTTTCATGTTTTTGGATTTTTCTAACACAAATGCAATTAAAATTGCATATTTTTGTGTCTTCCATTACCAGCTCAATATTTTTACAAACTTGCATCAATCTGTCGAATTCAACTGCTTTCTTATTGAAATAAGATGGGATTTCGATCAAAATGTCCGTCTCAGACACGGAAATGGATTGGAAATAATGGACAATTTTGGCCATTATAATTTGCTATGCCAAAAATTCATCAAAAGTTGAATCGCCAAATCTGAAATACTGACCGCTTCCCTATTCGAACATGATCCGAATATTCATCACTGATCCGATAGGAATTAAACTTTGAGTCCTAAATAAAAGTTGTAGATAATTGCCTCAAGGATGTGTGGTTAAAATTGCGTGAGTTGTCAGTAACGTTTGCACCATCAAAAGACGATCTGAACAGCCTGCGCTTCCAGTAAGAAATCCGACAGATTTTCTATCCGAATCTAATGCACGAATCTTATTTAATCCGGAATGTTTTCGGACATATTGCCTCTAATAAAACTTGCTCATTTTTGTGTCGTGTACGCGCCTGTAAAAGTTTATAATTTTTAGAGATCGTTTACTTGGTCAAAAACGTGTTTTAAAAATAGTGCGCTGTTACCGGGAAGTTGACAGATTTTGGGCCTTGAAAAGATTGTGAAATTCGACTGGTTTCGTTACCTAATTTCGAGAAACTTAAAACATGAAAGTTGTTCGTATGTGTGTTTTTGAGCTACTGTGTAAATTTCAGAATTTTTGGTTTAAAGATGAATTTTTAATTAAAAAAAAAGGCGTAACCTGTGACGAATTGGATTTTTCGGACTTGAGAAATCTCGAACTATGAAATGCGACGTCGAATCTTTTTATACAAAAAAACATAAACTTTCGAAAAATCCCGTTTACTAGGCTGAGCCGATCTTCATATAACTATCTTTGAGACTGCCTCGTTAGTGGTCTCCCTACGATCTGAGATTGCCTCGTTAGTGATCTCCTTACTAAGCCAAAACGACAATTGTGCACATGGCCTGCCAAAACGGCAATCTATGTACATGCCTGTCAAATTGACAGTAGAAACACACGGCTTGCCAAAATGGCAATCGATACACACGGCTTGCCAAAATGGCAATCGATACACACGGCTTGCCGGAATGGCAATCGAGATACATGGCTAGCCAAAACGGCAGTCAACATTGATATGGCTGCGGCCGTCGGCTCACCGGCTAACTGATTATGATTATTGAGATTGCCCGTTAGTGATCTCCCTTGTGTGGTGTCCTCTCCTTAGTTATCGTGATAATATTAAAAGACTAGTGTGTGTATTTAATTAAGCTGTATTTATTTATCACGCTTTTAAATTATGCTTTCTAATTACACCTTTAAATTTTGCATCCAAGTCTCGCATAATTAATTATATTTTTCCGCTGCAAGTAAAATTATGAATTTGTAATATTTCAATTAAGTCTGAGTAAAAGTAAAATTTTTAAATTAATTAAATAATTTTTAAAACCCCTTTATTGTTACGTTAAGGATTAACTTACTCAGTATTTTATATACTGATAAAACCCGTTGTTTATTTTTCTATTACAGAGTACGGAGCATGATCATGCATCGGGGGATCACTTTGGACATTTAGTTATTTATTTTACATGACTTGCATACGGGCTTGTTAACCTGACTTTGGCCATGTCGGCCCTATCTTTAAATTTCCGCTGCAAATTTATTATTATTATTATTACATGTGTGGATGATGTTACATTATTATTTTAATCAATTCCGGACTTATTTTTAAAAATTTTCCAATACCTTTAGCCTTGCATCTCTTTAGCAAGCTCGGAGAAACCGTGTTTTGCTAAGGAGGTGTGGCGGTGGCATCCCGGCCTGGGTTATCAAATCCGGGGTGTTACAACAGGAGACTCATAGCAGAGGATGAACGAATTGAAGCTGAGAAGAGAGCGAAAGAGGCTGAAATGCAAGAGAATGTTAGAAAAGCCGGGGAAGAGGAAGAGAATCGTAAGGCTGCTGAAAAATTGCAGGCCGAACTGGAAAAGAAAAAGAATGACGCTGAAGAAAAGGCCAATGTAGGGGATGAAGAATGCCAAATTATCAAGGAAGTAAACATTGTGCCTATCAGACTCAAAGCTGAACCGGTCGAATGGGCCAAGGACAAGGAGGAACAGTTGAAGAAATTAGCAGTACGGAGAAGTGAGGCCGAAGCTAAAATTGACAAAGCTGTTGAAGGGTTGAGGCCCACGGAAGAAGTAGAGGAGATAGTGCATTAAAGCAATGAACGAATTGAAGAGACATTGAGGAAGGGTGCAGAGCTGATGAAGGAATTAGGACATTTAGATGAACAAACCACGGTCGTCATTACTGCCAAAGCTCAACCAATGGTGCAACGAGAAAATCTACAAGATCTGGAAGATTCAAGTGACAGTTCCAAGTCACGAATTCAACCAGGCAAGGCGCAAGTGGTAATGAGCGACAGCGACAGTGGCAATGATCAAGAAGCTATGGTTGCTATCTTCACGGGAAAAACAGTTCAACAAGTCCTCAGAGATGCCCAAGATGAGAGGGACATAGAAGAAGATGAAAGAGAAGACAAGGAACCAGAAAAAGAAATAAAGATAGGGGAGGAAGTGGAGGTATCACTAGAATAATATCAACATGTTGGTGATCCCTTCTTTCCCGTTGTTTTACACAATTCTGTAAATTTTGAAATTCCTTGTAATCCATGTAAACAGGGTAAATCTCAAGGAGGCGGGGAAGCTGAAAAGAGCCAACCCATTGAGGAGACACAGCCAGATCAACAACAGGAGGTTTCTGACTTTGAATGGGAGCAAGCAGGGCCCATGCAAGCAACACAATCCGAGGGAACCCAAGAATCATCAGGTTCGGTCAGACCGGTTGAATATTGGGTAACCTCCACAACAAAAGGCTGGATGGGAGTAAGTGGCAATAAATATACGAAACACCCCATCAAGGATGATGAAGACATCATGAGGTGGTTCAACGGCAATGAGCACAACGCGGGACGATACATGAATTTATCTGAAGTGGTCATCCCCGATAAAGGGTTCAGTCCAGAAATGTTGTATCATCTGATTCTGTTCACTTTAAAAGAAAAGCATGGATGGACTGAATTCCTAACACATCATGCCGAACCAGGGATAGCAGAGTTGACACGGGAATTCTACTGCAATATGAATATAATCCAAAAGAAGAGTTGGGTGCGAGGAGTTGATATCGATCTGTCTGCAGAATACTTGAACAATTTCCTCGGCACACTGAATTACAGAGCAGAATTCCCATCAGATGAGGTGTTTGAGAAAGGAGCCCCCAAGGCGGTAGAGAAGCAGTATTATGAAGATATCACGAGATCAATTACTGCTGACAGCTATACGGGTGCCTTCTCCTTCCACACCAAACATCTCAAGCTGGAGTTCCAACCCACGTATGACTTCTACATGTCCAGAATTAGGCCTAACCCACATCCTCATGAACCTCTGGTCGAATGTTGAAGTGTTTTGCCAAAATCTGGCATGGCATGAAGATCAACGTGGGAGAGCATATCTTCTACGCCATGTCAACAAGGATCGACGACAAGACAACTCTCTGCTATCCCAACCTCATAAGGAGGATCTGCCAGGATCAGGGAGTGGATTTATCAGTCTTCAAAGGGAGTGGGCTCATCCAATTGAACCATCCCATTCCAGTTCCGCAGACTCGGGTAATCGATCCCATTGTATACACCATGCCAGAAAAGGAAACGGGATCAGATGTCCAGTCCCGGTACACTCCTTGGCATCCAGCTCCACGCGCACCACGCAAGAAAAGGGCCCGTTGATGAATGATTTTCACTACTCATATTTTACCACAAGCGGATGGTTGTCATCAAGTAATAAAATCGGTGAATAACCGTGTCGATCCATAGGGAATTTCAGAATATTATTTCATTTTGGAGCATATTTTAATTATTTTTAAGTTTAATAAATATATTTTATATATTTTAAAAGAGTTTGTTAATTCTAATGATGATTAAATTAAAAATAAAAACCTTAAATTTAAAAATAAAGCGAGTTAAAAATTTTAATTAATAAAAATATAAATGGGAGATGTTTGTGATATTTTAAATATTGTCATCTTTATATAATAGAGAAATTACATATTAAATAGCATTTTCCAATACATAAAAAGATCAATTTCTTCAAATTTAATTATTTTTATAAAGATTAAAAATATAGTAATTTCCTAAAAATCATATTATGCTTAAACGGACTTCATGGAAGCTAATTATAATGTCTAACATTCTGCAATCATTATTCTAGGCCTAAATTTCAGCTTTCCCAAGCATACAAATTTTCCTATAGTGATTAAACGACACGTTTTATTTTCCAAGTCAGCGTGTACATGCCAGAATCCATTTTTAATTTAATTTAAAATGCAGATTATTCCATATTTATAAGCCAGATTGATCAATTATAATGATGCTATTCTAAAATATGATGGGAACACAGATTCTTAGTGAAATCATCGCTCAACTCCAATTATTCAATTTAGGCAGATTACGAAATGATCAAAGAAAACACCAAATTAATTCAGATATGCAACATATCGATCATTCTTATTCCTTAGAACAACAATCTTAAATCTTAATCTAACATCTGTAATCACAAATTCATATCTAATACAAAACACCGATCAAATTATTGCTTCCATAAAAGATAAGTTCATACTTCAAAAGTGATTCTGAACTCCCGTTCTAGATCACTCCTAACGCGAACAACATAGAAACCCGTCTACAATTCGAAACATAATAGAAAATTACATTTAGAGGCATATTCATAACATCACAAAACAAGAAAAAGAAAGACAACACCTAGAATAGGAAGAACACGCTCAGAACAGCGTTCTTGATGCATCCTTCCTGCATGATTTTGTGTTTCCGGCCTTTTTCTCACATTTGCAGAGTGTTTCAAAGAGTTTTCTTATGAATATTGGTGTCTGAATGGCGAAGAATGACGAAGAACGGTGTTAAAAACCGAGTTCGGGAGGTTAGAAAACTGCCCAACCGCGACTGTGGTGCGCCAGGTGGCGCTCGGGAAGGGATTTCGGCGCCACCAAGAAGACTCGGTGCATTCTGAAGATCTTCCAGGCGAGGCGCCAATGTGGCTGTAACACCCCGGAATTGATAACCCAGGCCGGGGTGTCACCGCCACACCTCCCTAGCAAGACACGGCTTATCCGAGCTTACTAAGGAGATGCAAGGCTTATGGGTACTTAAAGATTTCAAAATATTTCAATATTGAGTCCAGAAAATAAAAATGCTTAGTTTCAAAATACGGGATAGTAATCATCCATGCACGAAATAGAGTAAATGCAGCAGAAAAGTAATCACGGCCAACATGGCCAAAACTCGGGTTAAACAGGCCCGATTTAAAACAGTACTGAAGTGCAAGAAATAAAAGTGTTCATGAAATAGTTCCCCCAAATGCATGAGCATGCATCACTCGACATACTCTGTAAAAGAAAAATAACAACGGGTTTATCAGTATAAAAATATACCGAGTAAGTTAATTCCTAACTAAACAATTAAGGGGTTACATGTGTCTAGTTAAAAGTTAGACTTTTTATGCATATTAAAATTTATAGATTACTTGCAGCGGAAAGCCAAGATTATTATATAAGACTAGAATACAGAATTTTAAAGCATAACTTAAAAGTATAATTTCAAAAGCATAATCTAAAAGCATGATAAATAAATACAATTTAATTAAATACACACACACAAGTCTTTTAATATTATCCCGAGGACTAAGAAGAGGACATCATACCGGGGAGATCACTAACGAGGCAATCTCAAAACATAAGGCCACTAACGAGGCAGTCTAAATAAATGGGAGACCACTAACGAGGCAGTCTCAATGATCTTAGGACCACTAACGAGGCGATCCAAATAAATACACAGCGCGCGAGATCACTAACGAGGCAATCTCAGATAGTAGGGAGACCACTAACGAGGCAGTCTCAAATAATAATAGCATGAGGATCGGCTCAGCCTAGTGAACGGGATTTTTCGAAAGTTTATGTTTCGTCGTATACAAAAGATTCGATATCGCATTTCATAGTTCGAGTTTTCTCAAGTTAAAAAAAAAATCCAATTCGTCACAGTTTACACCTTTTTAAATTAAAAATCATATTTTAGTCAAAAATTCTGAAATTTACACAATAGCTCAAGGACACCTATACGAACAACTTTCATGTTTCGAGTTTCTGGAAATAAGGTTTCGAAGTAAGTCGAATTTCGAGTTCTTTACAAGGGAAGATTTCTGCCCAAAAGCTTAATTCTGACACAGTTTCGTACAACGCCGATTAAAAATTTATTTTAAATCCAATTGATCCGAAAATTTTACGGGTTGTAGAGAACACCTTAATGTACAACTTTCATGTTTTATGATTTTGAAAATAATGAGTTTTAGATGTTCAAAAATCGTCACAAATACACTGCTCTCGCGCGGGTTCAAAAATCGATTTTACACAGGTTCTGAATTCGTCCGATTTGACATGTCAATTGAATTCCAAAATTCATGAAATTTTGATTCATAATCTAGACATAATTATCTACAATTTTTATTTAGAAATGCAAGTTCAAATCAGTCTAAAAACGGGTGAAAAACATGCATCAAGTTGAATAAATAAAACTGTCATGGTTTCAAACGTCCGATTTTCATAACTGAAACTTTATGGCACGATTTGGGATATCAAACCTTTATGTCAATGGCTGAAAGTTTGACACAAGGTAGAGTAGAGTCTTATGAACAAAATCTATGTTGAAAAGTTTTTGGTTTGAATTCCCGAAGATAGAGTTTTGGTCGAGTTATTAAAAATTGGTCGAAAAGAGGGTTTTTGAAAACCGATTTTAGTTACCTGTCTAGATCTTTTAATTCAAACGACAATAAACCACAAAAATTGAAGAGTAAGGTCTTAACTTACTTAGTTAGAGAATAAGGTTGCTGTGAGGGCTTTCCGGACGTCCTAAGGTCGCGACGAATGGCCAATTTCTCCGATCGCTTTTTGTTCGTCCCCCGACGTGAAATCGTAGCAAAAGAAAGATGGTTAGATTTCGAGTTTTTAAGCCTTATGGACGAGTTAAACACTATAATACTACTTACCAAGGTTCTAGAGGGCAGAGGCTTCGTCCCGGTCGTCCGTCTTTGCCTGAAAGTGAACTCGAAGGGTTTTCGTCTTGGAGAGGAAATTGAGGGAGTATAGGGTGTGTTTTCTGAAAACAATGGGTATGGGGGCGTCCTAAACCGACCTTATGCCCTTCCCTAATGCTGTGATCGGCTTGCCACCGATAGAGGTCGGATTTTTGGCAAGAAAATCGCCATGGAAGGAAAGTTTACACCTCCTGCACCTCTGGCGCGGTGGTGACGCGCACGTATAGTTTTGTCCGCGCGGAGCATGCGCGATCAGTCCTGGGACGCGTCTCCCTCATGCCGCGCGGTGGCCGCGCGTGCGCGCGCGGAGGGCGCGTGGCGGCCGGACCGGCCGGTTCGGCGGTTTGTGTGGTCCGTCGGGTCTTTTCTTCTTTCCTCTATCGAGTGTCTATCCTCTACGTCTTCGGTTCGACTCTCCGGGTCATTTCCGGTTCGAAATTTCTATCTTGAATTTACTACGAACTCGGGCTAATGTTCGTAACATTTCCGTGCGATAATTTACCTAATTAAATTAGTTCCGATTTCTCTTAACAATTTTTCCGGGTATTACAGTCTACCCCCCTTAAGAATCAACTTCGTCCTCGAAGTTGTGTTTCGGTTTCCTTGAGTTAATCGTTAGGATGCTTTTGGTTATGTTTTTATTTTGTGACTTATTTTGTGACTGAACTCAGAATTAGATTTCCAAGCTGCCTACGTACCCAGTTAAGGGATCAAGTCATAACGTAGTTCAAAACAATTTGAATTTATTTTTCTCGGGTGTTACATCCTCCCCCCTTAAGAATACAGTTATGTCCCCATAACTGTGGTCTGGTCATCTTGGAAGAGGGTCGGGTAACGTTGCTTCATGTCGGCTTCCAATTCCCATGTCGCCGTCTCCGTTTCGTGGTTAGACCAAAGGACCTTGACCATCCTCACGGTTTTATTTCTCGTTACTCTCTCCTTCTTGTCAAGTATTCTCACCGGAACTTCCTCGTAGCTCAAGTCATCATCCAACTCAATTTCTTCCGGTTGGAGCACATGGATCGGATCGTGCACATACTTCTTCAATTGGGAGACGTGGAACACATTGTGAACACGAGCAAATTGTGGTGGCAACGCTAGCCGATATGCGAGATTTCCCACTCTTTCTAGGATTTCATATGGTCCTATGTACCGTGGACTCAGTTTTCCTCGTTTGCCGAAGCGCATCACACCTTTCATTGGTGATACCTTCAGCATGACTTTATTGCCGACTTGAAATTCCAAGTATTTCCGTCTCACGTCCGCATAACTCTTTTGCCGGTCTTGAGCGGCTCTCATCTTTCCCTGGATGATCTTGATTTGCTGAGCCATGTCCTCAATGAGTTGTGGTCCAACTTCCATGGTCTTATTACTCTCGTCCCAGCTCAATGGACTTCGGCACTTGCGTCCATACAGTGCCTCGAAAGATGCCATACCAATGCTAGCATGGTAACTATTGTTGTAGGAGAACTCGATCAAAGGCAAATGGTTTTCCCAATTTCCTTTAAATTCTAGTACACATGCTCTCAGCATGTCTTCCAATGTTTGGATCGTTCTCTCTGTTTGCCCATCCGTCATGGGGTGGAACGCGGTACTCATGTTTATTTTCGTACCGAGGGCGTCTTGTAGTTTTGTCCAAAAATGTGAGACAAATCTACTGTCCCTATCCGAGATGATGTCATGTGGTACTCCATGTCGTCGTACCACATTGTTGACATACGCTTTTGCCAATTGGTCCATGGACCAAGTATCCTTCATTGGGATAAATATGGCAGCTTTTGTTAATCTATCCACGATCACCCAAATTTTATTCATCCCTTTTGGTGATCGTGGTAACCCCGAAACGAAATCCGTGGAAATGCTATCCCATTTCCAACTCGGGATTTCCAATGGTTGCATTCGCCCTAGGGGTTTTTGGCGTACTGCCTTGATCTTCTGGCAGGTAAGGCATCTCGCCACAAATTCGGCTACCTCTCTCTTCATGTTTGATCACCAATAGTTCTTCTTTAAGTCCTTGTACAGCTTGTCGCCTCCGGGATGGACCGAGTATCGGGTGTTATGGCCTTCCTCCATCACTTTCTGCTTCAAGTCCACGCAATTCCGTGGTATACACCATCTTCCCTTGAAGCGGATGCTTCCGTCCTCATGAATTTTAAAATCTATTGCCTTAAATTTCGGCAATGTCCTTCCTAATTTCCTCCAACTTCTCATTACCCTGTTGGGCGAGTCGTATTTCATCGAATATGGTAGGTCCCACTACCATTGCGTTGACGACTTCATTTACCTGCCAGAATGCACCAACTCTAGACTTAATTTTGCTAAGTCCTTGTACAACTCGGCCGGTATCACGAGTGAATCCGTCACGTGTTGAGTCTTTCGACTCAGGGCATCGGCTACAACGTTGGCTTTTCCTTCGTGATAAGCAATCTCCAGGTCATAATCCTTGATAAACTCCAACCATCTTCTCTGCCTCAAATTCAGCTCTTTCTGCATGAATATGTACTTGAGGCTCTTATGGTCGGTGAACATCCGACACTTCCGCCCATAGAGATAGTGTCTCCATATCTTTAAGGCGAACACGACCGCGGCGAATTCTAAGTCGTGCGTCGGGTAGTTTTCTTCGGGTGGTTTTAGTTGACGTGATGCGTATGCTATAACCTTTTGATCTTGCATTAGCACGCATCCCAATCCCTCTTTCGAGGCGTCGCTATACACCGCGAAGTCTCCATCCTCAGATGGTAATGCCAATATTGGCGCTGTGGTAAGTCGTTTCTTCAAATCTTGGAATGCGGACTCACATTCACTGGTCCAGTCGTATTTTACCCCTTTTCTTCAACAGCTGGGTCAACGGGCGTGCGATTTTCGAGAAGTTCTTGACGAATCGCCTGTAGTATCCCGCCACTCCAAGGAAACTTCGTACCTCTGTTGGACACTTCGGCGGTACCCACTCGGTCACTGCCGAGATCTTCGGCGGATCTACTGCCACTCCGTTGGCGGATACTATATGCCCAAAAAATGCCACTTCCTTTAACCAGAAGTCACATTTGGACAGTTTACCATACAGTTGGTTCACTCGTAAGATCCCTAACACTTTGTGTAAGTGCTCGGAATGTTCTTCTTCACTTTTCGAGTAGATCAAGATGTCATCTATGAACACCACCACGCATTGATCTAACAATTCTCGAAATATGTTATTAATGAGATTCATGAACATCGCTGAGGCGTTCGTTAGACCAAATGATAGCACCGTGAACTCGTAGTGTTCGTAACGAGTTCTGAACGCCGTCTTTGGGATGTCCTTTTCGGCGATCCTCAACAGGTGATATCCAGATCGCAGGTCGGTCTTTGAGAATACTGAAGCTCCCTTCAGTTGGTCGAACAAATCTTCGATCCTGGGCAATGGATACTTGTTCTTGATAGTAACTTGATTAAGTCCTCTATAATCAATACATAGTCGTAGTCCTCCGTCTTTCTTCTTAACGAACAAGACCGGTGCTCCCCATGGGGACGTGCTCGGCCTAATGTATCCTTCTCCAACAACTCCTCGAGTTGTTCCTTTAGTTCCTTCATTTCCAGTGGTGCCATGCGGTAAGGAGCTTTCGAGACAGGTTCCGTTCCCGGAATGAGATCTATGGTGAATTCAAGATCTCTCTTAGGTGGCATACCGGGAACGTCTTCAGGGAACACATCCGGGTATTCCTTCACCACCGGAATGTTGTCTACCTTGACTCCTTCAGCTTCCAGGTTATGAATGTAGCATGCATATAGCGCGTAACCCTTCCGCATTAAGCTACATAACTTGAGGGTGTTGACTATTTTGTTTAGACTTCTTAGGGGGTTGGGAGTAGAAGATGACTCTTTTCCCCCTACTCTTTGAAAGCGTGATCTTTTGCTTTTGGCACTCGATCATGGCCTTATATCGGGTTAGCCAATCCATCCCTAGTATGACGTCAAAGTCTCTGACGTCAAACTCTACCAAGTTCGCGAAAACTCTACGTTTTTTATTACTACAGGTATTCCGTTGTAACGCTTAGAGCATGCTATTACTTCTCCATAAGGCAGTTGGATTCCTAAGCTAATCATTTCGCACTTAGGTAGATCTTGTTCAGATACAACTCTCGAAGATAATATGGAACAACTGCCTCCAGAATTAAATAAAACTCTAAGCGGAGAACTTAGGACATGAAAGGTACCTGCCATCACATCACCCTGCGCGGGTATGTCAGCCTGGTTGATCACGTTCAACCTCCCCATCGGCCTCCCTTGATTGACCGGCTGGTTCTGATTCGGATTTGGATTTTGTTGCTGGTTTGGATGGCGCTGGTTCGGATTCTGAGGAGGCCGATATCCTTGATTGTTGCCGTTCCTACCTCCTTGGTTGAACGGCTCATTGGGTCCTGTGATCAAATCCTCTCTCTTCGTGATGTTCTCGAGTCGGGTTCGACATTCCTCCCTCTGATGGCCAATACGGCCGCACCGGAAACATTCGCCCACCTGAGGACATCTCCTCACCAGGTGCGGCCTGCCACACCTCGGACACGGTGGCACTCGTCCTCCTTGGTTGAAATTCCGACCATTGTTGTTTTGAACATTCCCGTTCGGACCTCGCCGAAAGTTGTCCCCACCAGTATTGTTGCCCGTCCTATTGTCTCGGTTTCTTTTGTCTGGTCCTGGTGCCCCTCGGCTAGATTCCCCAGCAGTCTTTCTCTTTAGTTGTTGTACTCATGCGATAGCTACCGCACGATCGTAGACAGCTTGTAGGTCCGGATAGTTAACTCCGGTGATCACCTCCCGAATTGACAAGTTCAATCCCATTTCGAATTTCTGCGCCTTCTCCCCGTCAGTGGGTACCATCCGAGGCGCGAATCTCACCAACTCCTTAAACCAAGCATAATATTCTTGAACAGATTTTTCCCCTTGTTTCAGGGATGAGAACTCTTCGTACAGTGCTGCCTTAGTACTCATTGGGTAGAAGCGTTCCCGGAGTTACTCCATCAACTCGTTCCACGAGTACGGTTTGTCGTCTTCGCCAAGTTTCCCTTGGGTAGCTTGCCACCATTCGTCGGCCTCACCGCCCAGATAGTACGAAGCCACGTGAACCTTCTCTCCTTCCGGGCATCTCAGCGCATTCAGTAATTTGTCGAAGGTCCTTAACCACTCCTCGAGCTTAGCTGGATCTTCCTCCCCGACATAGTAGGGAGGTCGGTAGGGGTTTACCGAAGCCAAGTAATTGATCCTCGCTTCCCTCAGATTAGTCAGGTGGCCCAGGTTAGCCTCCATTTGTTCTACCCTTAGTCTGAAGTTGTTCACATTTTGAGGGGTTTTGAGGTATGCTTCAATCAACCTCATTAGAAGGTTGATCATGTTCACGTTTGGTGCGGCCATCTAATGTTAACAAGGTAGGTTAGAGTTGGAATATGTTTTAGACGAGATTCGATAGGAATTTAAATCTACATGCAATATGCAAGTGCAAGTTCCCTCCCCAATTAAAAATTTAATCTATCCATGTGATTTAAAATTTTACTACATGGTAAAAATAAAAATTGGGCCTCTATAGCGGACCAAAAATTTTAATATTTCTTTGGCTAAAATATTATGCTACGTAAAAATAAATTTTTGGGCTAGAGTAAAACTAGTGGTTTTAAAAGTGATATATTTAAAAATAATGATGGGTTTTAAAATAATAGTACCAACATAATAATAATAATAATAATAATAATAATAATAATAATAATAATAATAATAATAATAATAATAATAGCTTTAAAATATATCCCGGGTTCTGATACCAACTTGTAACACGCCGGATTTGATAACCTAGGCCGGGGTGTCACCGCCACACCTCCCTAGCAAGACACGGCTTATCCGAGCCTACTAAGGAGATGCAAGGCTTATGGGTACTTAAAGATTTCAAAACATTTCAATATTGAGTCCGGAAAATAAAAATATTTAGTTTCAAAATACGGGATAGTAATCATCCATGCACGAAATAGAGTAAATGCAGCAGAAAAGTTATCACGGCCAATATGGCCAAAACTCGGGTTAAACATGCCTGATTTAAAACAGTACTGAAGTGCATGAAATAAAAGTGTTCATGAAATAGTTCCCCCAAATGCATGAGCATGCATCACGCGACATACTCTGTAAAAGAAAAATAACAACGAGTTTATCAGTATAAAAATATACCGAGTAAGTTAATTCCTAACTAAACAATTTAAGGGGTTACATGTGTCTAGTTAAAAGTTAGACTTTTTATGCATATTAAAATTTATTTAAAATTTATAGATTACTTGTAGCGTAAAGACATGATTATTATATAAGACTAGAATAAGGAATTTTAAAGCATAACTTAAAAGTATAATTTCAAAAGCATAATCTAAAAGCATGATAAATAAATACAATTTAATTAAATACACACTCACAAGTCTTTTAATATTATCCCGAGGACTAAGAAGAGGACATCATACCGGGGAGATCACTGACGAGGCAATGTCTAAACATAAGACCACTAACGAGGCAGTCTAAATAAATGGGAGACCACTAACGAAGCAGTCTCAATGATCGTAGGACCACTAACGAGGCGATCCAAATAAATACACAGCGCGCGAGATCACTAACGAGGCAATATCAGATAGTAGGGAGACCACTAACGAGGCAGTCTCAAATAATAATAGCATGAGGATCGGCTCAGCCTATTGAACGGGATTTTTTGAAAGTTTATGTTTCGTCGTATACAAAAGATTCGATATCGCATTTCATTGTTCGAGTTTTCTCAAGTTCAAAAAAAATCCAATCTGTCACAGTTTACACCTTTTTAAATTAAAAATTCATCTTTTAATAAAAAATTATGAAATTTACACAGTATCTCAAGGACACCTATACGAACAACTTTCATGTTTCGAGTTTCTGGAATAAGGTCTCGAAGTAAGTCGAATTTCGAGTTCTTTACAAGGGAAGATTTCTGCCCGAAAGCTTAATTCTGACACAGTTTTGTACAACGCCGATAAAAAATTCATTTTAAATCCAATTGATCCGAAATTTTTACAGGTTGTAGAGAACACCTTAATTTTTACAGTTTTAGATGTTCAAAAATCGTCACCAATACACTGCTCTCGCGCGGGTTCAAAAATCGGTTTTACACAGGTTCTGAATTCGTCTCATTTGACATAACAATTGAACCCCAAAACTCATGAAATTTTATATGCATAATCTAGACATAATAATCTATAATTTTCGTTTAGAAATGCAAGTTCAAATCGGTCTAAAAACGGGTGAAAATCATGCATCAAGTTGAATCAATAAAACTATCATGGTTTCAAACGTCCGGTGTTCATACAGAAACCTTACGGCACGATTTGGGATATCAAACCTTTATGTCAATGGCTGAATTTTGACACAAGGTAGAGTAGAGTCTTATGAACAAAATCTATGTTGAAAAGTTTTTGGTTTGAATTCCCGAAGATAGAGTTTTGGTCGAGTTATTAAAAATTGGTCGTAAATAGGGTTTTTGAAAACTGATTTTAGTTACGTGTCTAGATCTTTTAATTCGAACGACAATAAACCACAGAAATTGAAGAGTAAGGTCTTAACTTACTTAGTTAGAGAATAGGGTTGTTGTGAGGGCTTTCCGGACGTCCTATGGTCGCGACGGACGACCAATTTCTCCGATCGCTTTTTGTTCGTCCCCCGACGTGAAATCGTAGCAAAAGAAAGATGGTTAGATTTCAAGTTTTTAAGACTTATGGACGACTTAAACACTATAATACTACTTACCAAGGTTCTAGAGGGCAGAGGCTTCGTCCCGGTCGTCCCGTCTTCGCCAGAAAGTGAACTCGAAGGGTTTTCGGCTTAGAGAGGAAATTGAGGGAGTATAGGGTGTGTTTTCTGAAAACAATGGGTATGGGGGCGTCCTAAACCGACCTTATGCCCTTCCCTAATGCTGTGATCGGCTTGCCACCGATAGAGGTCCGATTTTTGGCAAGAACATCGCCATGGAAGGAAAGTTTACACCTCCTGCACCTCTGGCGCGGTGGTGACGCGCACGTACAGTTTTGTCCGCGCGGAGCACGCGCGATCAGTCCTGGGATGCGTCTCCCTCATGATGGCGGTGGCCGGGTGTGCGCGCGCGGAGGGCGCGTGGCGGCCGGACCGGCCGGTTCGGCGGTTTGTGTGGTCCGTCGGATCTTTTCTTCTTTTCTCTATCGAGTTTCTATCCTCTATGTCTTTGGTTCGACTCTTCGAGTCATTTCCGGTTCGAAATTTCTATCTTGAATTTACTACGAACTCGGGTTAATGTTCGTAACATTTCCGTGCGATAATTTACCTAATTAAATTAGTTCCGATTTCTCTTAACAATTTTCCCGGGTATTACAGTGGCACTCGGACTTGATTTCCGGCGCCACCAAGGAGATGCGGCACATCCTGGGAGTTGTTTGTTTCCGAAATTCTTCCAAGTGTTGAAATGGCGCCTGGGTGGCGCTCCGAGGTCTTTTTGGGCGCCGCTATGCTATTGTGGCGCATCCTGGGCACATTTTTAGGGTTGTTAAATATCCTCCGAACATCTTCTTTTCTTCATTTCAATGCCTGAAACATCATTGCAATGTTAGATTTGCCAAAGTCCTATTAAAGTGCATTAAACATGGCAAATTCAACTCAAATAAGCTCAATTTAGCCATGATAAGTAAGAAATATAAATCACATGAAATATAAACTAAAAACCCTTAAAATAGGGTAACATCCATGCAATTCAGACATATTCTAGTGCAATTTAAGCTCATTTAAATGTGGTTTCATAGAGTGTATCAACATCATCACACTTAAATATTGCTCGTCCCTTGAGCAATGAAATCAAGTAACACATCAACATGCCAATCAAGATAATAAAGATGTAGTCTCTATAGTTCTACCAAATCATGGATTTCAACAACGCAATGAGCAAAAAGGGTGTAACAGTTTAATGTGCTAGAACAAGGTAAATTGTCATGCATCAGTTGTTAAAACCAGATAGCCAAAGCACTTACAATACAGAAAACAGATTAATTACACATGGCAACTCGAAATGGGAGAGTGTATAATGTAAATATGCTTTTCTATTCCCGTCTTCAAATATGCTCAACTAATGATTCGGTTTCACAATTATTGTAGACACTTTTGCTGAGTTGTAGACGGTTGAATTCCTACAGCTACTCATGTCTAAGAATACGTGCCAGTCATATAGTCAAGAGTTTATAAATTTCTATTTAATACCCCTTTATTTCAAGTTTTTTTTTTTATCTTGCATTTTTTAATTTTTCTTTTTCTTTTCTTTTTGCAAGATTTCATTGCTATTTTTATTTTTATTTTTATTTTATTATAAATATATATATTTTTAACATAGGGGTTTTACTCTGACTTTATTATAATTAAGCATCTAAGAAGACTTGAAACGAGCATATTCATATATAAATAATGATAACTCTCCACATAACAAGTAAACTAGTCTAATTAATCAAAAAGTTTTCTGCAAGGTAAATAGAATTGTCACCAAGGTTCGAACAACTAGCATGACAATTTAACAAAATCTAGGACTTTAAACTAAGAAACCTAATACTTATTAAGTTGTAAAATTAGATTTAAGCAGAACATTTAGACTTATTTTGATTTTATCCAGATTGGCAGTGATGTGATAATCTAAATAATAGCACTACTGTGAAAACACAATTTAAATCTAAAATAATTTATATATCCACATAATGCATGTTCTCCATTTATTCAAAGCATAATAAAATATTAAAATACAACTAAGCTCTTACCAAATTATCTTATGCAGATTGGTAAATGTAAAACATGAAAAGATCACACCTGGTGTGTTTAAAACTTCGAAATTTCATCTCATCCCAAGGTTGTCCTTTTGCTTCCTTGTTGGCATACCATGCTTCTTAATATATTTATATGGCATTCACTTAAACAAAAGATAATTGTTAGTGCACATGGTGAATTTCAGATTAAGTAAAACAATTAAATACCATCCATAATTTAGGTTTTAATATTTAATTTCAGATTTTTAATATTAGATAGCAATTTTTATCAATTTAATAAATATGGACAGATTTAATAAAATATGAAATTTATAAATTCACCAAAAGCAAAATATCACAAGTTCTAAACAAAAGCAACATGAAAATGCCAACTCAAATTAATCAACATACTAGCAAAATAAATTTAACCATGATTCTTTAATCTAATTTAGCAAAAGAAATCACTCCTAGCTATCTAAACATCTAGAACTCCAAAGTATCATTCGAATCAGCTACTTCAGCTTCTCTAGTATCATCATCACCATCTTTAGAGCTTGGATCATTAGGAGGGACATATCAATCACCTAACGTCTTAGACATGAAGTGTTCAAGTCTGGAAGAAAGTCGTGCAAGCTGTGTCTGTGTACTATCCTCCTTCCTCTTCATCTCGGCCCTAAGCTGATGAATTTCATAAGTCATCCTATTCAGTGCCACCACTACAGGATCTACACTAGTACCAGATGTACTAGGTATATCAGTATGATGAGTGGGTGCCCTACGAGGTGAAGATGGGTAAGCTAGTTCTCCACATCGCACACCAGGAGTATGGAATAATCTCTTGAAAGAAATAGAAGGTTTCCTTGCCAAGTGTAAGACCCCGGTTTTTGGTCACCCAGGTCGGGATGTCACCGCCACACTTCTCTAGCAAGACACGGTTTCTTCGAGCTCACTAAAGAGATGCAAGGCTAGGTATTGCAGTATTTAAAACATTTAAAAAACCACTCAAGTAGCCCATTCAATATAAATTCAAAATAAATATTATAATGCAGCGGAATAATAGTATCTAAGTATAAGTATTGCAGCGGAAAATGTAAATCGGGCCAACATGGCCAAAACACGGGTTAAACATGCCCTTTCATACTATAGTCTAATGCAAAAATCAAAATACTAAATGTTCCCATAAATCCCATGCATGTAGTGCTCATACTCATTCCACATACTCTGTAAGGAAAAGAAATAAAATGGTTTGGTCAGCACAACTTACTGAGTAAGTTAATACAGACATGATCGTGGGGTTTCAAAACCATTATTTAACAATTACATAAAAGCATGATAATAAATCATAGATAATTCAATTTAATTGTCTAACCAATTTGCATAATCAATTCTTGGCTCTAATTAACAATACGTTTAGCATAATTTAAGTAAAAGCTAGAAATAATTTAAATAAAGCATTTAATAATTTAAAGACAACAAATAAATATTTAACTTCCCCATTACATCCAAGATTTTGTATTTCAAGTATTTCACGATTGCATCGCAATCTCGTCAAGTCTAGCCGGTAGTCCGGCGGCCGCAGCCGTATCTGCCATACCAGTACCACTCCGGAGCCTCAGGAAACCCATGTGGATATTCACGAGAGTGTAGGCCATATATCTCATTCCGTTTTGGCAACATATCTCAAAATTTCGCGCGGGTCACCATCATCCATATAGGCACGAAGTGAATCGTTAGGAGGGCACCCTGCAGAGCACTCACCACCTAATTTTAAAAGATCAAGTTTGTAAGGGAATTTCCTAAATTTCAGATTTCATGTATTTGTTTCAAAAGACTCTTCTACTCGTTTAAACCTTAAAGGCTAGTTCCACCGTTTCAACAAGATATCAAGATTTGACTCGGTCAACCACAGTTTACTTCAAAATTTACTAAAAATTAGGTTTAAGTCCAAAAATTTTGAAATTTGACCAGTGACTTGAAAACACAGAGATAAACAAGTTTTATGTTTTAAGTTTTTCGATCCGAGATTCGGAAGTAAGTGAAAAACGTCAATTTTTAATAGGATGATAATCTATCCGAAAATTTTAACACCAGTTTCAATATTTCAAGATCTATCATAGAAAACTAACTCCAAACTTGATGATATTTTACAGGGAGATACCTAAGACATATATCTAGAACTTTCATGTTCGACTAAAGTTCTGAATCGGTTTAGATCTAATGTCAAAAACGTCTACAAGTTCGAACCTAAGTTCTGTCCAGATTTCAAGATTCAAATTTAAAGCAGTTCGGTTTCAGATCAATTTTGGGTATCAAATCATAACAAAAAATTATGAAATGTTTACAGTAGATACATCTACATCTTAGCAACGTTTTTCGTGTTTTAAGTTTTCTCGTTTGAACAAGTTTAAGGGTTTGGAAAAATAATGCAAAAATGTTGCGCCGTTAAAGATTTTGTTTTGACAGATTTTACGTTCTTGGTTTAAATCTTTAGATCAAGTGTATTTTAAATCCTCCCAAACCCATAGTAAGATTAACTTACAGATCTTTGGGCGTCCGGGATCGTCGATTCGGAGACGTGGCTTCCAGTCCACCGTTTATCTCCTCGGTTCGTCGGGTTCTTCGTTCTAGATCCGATTCGGGGTGTAGAGAAGAAAAAGAATGAAGTTAGGATTCGTTTTCGAATCGCATATGGAACAAGGATCGGATCAGAACTTACCACAACGTTAGAGATCTTTCGATTTTCGTCCACGACAGCCTCGCCAGTGTTTCGTGCCTCCGACGACTCCGGAATTAGGGTTTTGTGTGTAGAGAGAATTCGTAGGGTTTTGAAAAGTGTTCGGGGCTGACAAGAGGTGTTATTTATAGATGGACACGACCTAGGGACGTCCAAGGTCGGCCTTGGTGAGTCTTGAGCCGAAAGGAATACAACCGAAGTCGGAAAATCCGGATTCGGGCGAGTAAATCTCACAACTGGCGTATCTGTCCGATGGCGCGGACTTGGCGCGCCTTTTGTGGAGACATCGCGCTGCCCACGCCAGGACTTCGGTCCGGGCGGGTCGTGCGATCCGTCTGGCATTTCCTCCTCTCTTTCGGACTTTTATCCCTCTATGTTCTCGGATTCGGATTTCCGGGATATTTTCGGGCTCCTAGTTCCTATCTTAATTCTTACTCGGGTCTAGATTTAATATTGGCCTCGAACTCTCGAGTCCATTAGTGTCGGGTACACTTGTACAATTTATTTGATTAATTTATCTTTGGCTTTAGGGTATTGGAAATTTAATTCCTTCTTAAATTAAATTCCATTCCTCATTTTCTTGTCTATGTATTATGTTTATTCACTTATTATATTTATTTATTATTATTGTTTTGTTTATTGTTTATTTATTTATTTAATTTATTTATTTACTTTATTTAGTTATTTTATTTATTTATTTATTTTATGTTGCAAAATTCTCGGGTATTATAGTCTACCCTCCTTAAGAATCAACTTTGTCCTCGAAGTTGTGTTTCGGCTTTTCTCGTATTAAGAATGAATACTTTTGTTTGTTTTATTATTTTGTAACTGAACTTAGAATTAAAACTTCTAAGCTGCCTACGTACCCTGTGAAGGGATCAAGCCATAACGTTGTTCAAAACAATTTGAATTTGTTTGGTTACAAAAATGTACGGAAAATGCATGGTGTCACATCCTCTCCCCCTTAAGATTGCAGTTATGTCCCGATAACTGTGTCGGTGTCGGTTTGGAACAGTGTCGGGTAGCGTTCCCTCATGTTCGATTCTAACTCCCATGTTGCTGTCTCGCTTTCATGGTTCGACCAAAGAACCTTGACCATCTTGACAGTTTTATTCCTCGTTACTCGCTCCTTAGCGTCTAGAATTCGAACAGGGACTTCTTCATAAGTCAGATCCTCATCGAGTTCGATTACTTCCGATTGAAGTACATGTGTCGGGTCTGGCACATATTTCTTTAGTTGTGAGACATGGAAGACATTATGAACTCGATCTAATTGTGGCGGTAAAGCCAGTCGGTAGGCCAAATTTCCGACTCGTTCTAGAATCTCGTAAGGTCCTATGTATCGAGGACTCAACTTTCCTCGTTTGCCAAAGCGCATCACCCCCTTCATGGGTGATATCCTTAGCATGACCCTATCTCCCACTTGAAATTCTAGGTCTCGTCGTCTCACGTCAGCATAACCCTTCTGACGGTCTTGAGCGGCTTTCATTTTCCCTTGAATCACCTTTATCTGTTGAGCCATTTCTTCGACAAGTTGTGGTCCCACAACCACAGACTTATCGCTTTCTTCCCAGCTCAACGGGCTTCGGCACTTTCGTCCATACAACGCCTCGAAAGGTGCCATGCCAATGCTAGCATGGTAGATATTGTTATAGGAAGACTCAATTAAGGGTAAATAAGCTTCCCAATTTCCCTTAAACTCCAATACACACGCTCTAAGCATGTCTTCTAATGTTTGGATCGTTCTCTCGGTTTGTCCATCCGTCATTGGGTGGAATGCGGTGCTCATTTTGATTTGAGTACCGAGAGCTTTTTGTAACTCTGTCCAAAAATGAGAGACAAATCTACTGTCTCTGTCAGAAATGATGTCATGTGGTACTACATGTCGTCATACCACATTATCAACGTAGGCTCGGGCCAATTGGTCCATAGTCCACGTGTCCTTCATCGGGATAAATATGGCCTTCTTCGTTAGCCTATCCACAATCACCCAAATCTTGTTCATGCCTTTAGGTGATCGGGGTAATCCCGAGACAAAGTCCATCGAGATGATATCCCACTTCCAACTTGGAATCTCTAGTGGTTGCATCAGTCCTAAGGGTTTATGTCTCACTGCCTTAACCCTTTGGCAGGTGAGGCATTTCGCCACGAAGTCTGCCACTTCCTTTTTCATTCCCGGCCACCAGTAGATCTTCTTCAGGTCCTTGTAAAGCTTGTCACCTCCGGGATGCACGGAATATGGTGTATTGTGACCTTCATTCATCAACCTTTGCGTTAACTCGACACACTTTTGAGGCACACACCATCTCCCTTTGAAGCGAATGTTTCCATCCTCATGGATAGCAAATCCTATTGCCTTATCCTCGGCAATATACTCCTTTATTCTCTCCAACTTCGCGTCGCCCGGTTGAGCGAGTCGAATTTCGTCCAATATTGAAGTTTCTACGATCATGGCATTGATCGTGTCACTCACTGTGCCCGGATGCACGAGTTCCAAATCCAATCTTGACAACTCCATGTACAATGCCGGCGGAATTACCAACGAGTTTTTCATGTGTTGGGTTTTCCGGCTTAGGGCATCGGCTACCACATTTGCCTTCCCTTCATGGTAGGATATCTCCAAATCATAATCTTTAATAAGTTCCAACCACCTTCGTGTCTCAAATCAACTCCTTCTGAGTGAATATATATTTCAAGGTCTTGTGGTCGGTGAACATTCGACACTTTCGCCCGTAAAGATAATGTCTCCATATCTTTAGAGCGAAAACGACCGCTGCCAACTCCAGGTCGTGTGTCAGATAATTTTCCTCGTGAGGTTTCAGTTGGCGTGATGCATATGCAACGAGCTTCGAGTCTTGCATCAAGACACAACCTAGACCTTCCTTCGAAGCATCGCTGTAAACTTCGAAGTCACCATTCTCCGATGGTAGTGTCAATACAGGTGTAGTTGTGAGTCGTTTCTTCAGCTCTTGGAACGTGATCTCACAAGCCTCTGTCCACACGTATTTTACTCCCTTCTTCTATAGTTGGTTTAAAGGTCGTGCGATTTTCGAAAATCCTTCACGAACCGTCTATAGTACCCGGCTAATCCAAGGAAACTCCTTATCTGAGTTGGGCTCTTTGGGGCTGCCCATTCTGTCACGGCAGAAACTTTTGCCGGATCCACTGAAACTCCATCAGCGGATACTATGTGTCCAAGAAATGCTACCTCCTTCAACCAAAAATCGCATTTGGACAATTTTCCATACAGTTGATTCTTTCGCAAGGTCCCTAACATTTGGTGCAAGTGTTGGGCGTGCTCCTCCTCGCTTTTCGAGTAGATCAAGATGTCATCAATGAACACCACTACACACTGATCTATCAGTTCTCGAAATACGTTGTTCATGAGGTTCATGAACATTGCTGGAGCATTTGTTAACCCAGAGGATAACACTATGAACTCGTAGTGGCCATATCGAGTTCGAAACGCCGTCTTCGGGATGTCTTTCTCGGCGATTCTCAACTGGTGATACCCAGATCGTAAGTCGATCTTCGAGAATACTGAAGCTCCCTTCAGTTGATCAAATAGTTCCTCAATTCTCGGCAGAGGGTACTTATTCTTGATGGTCACTTGGTTCAACCCTCGATAGTCTATGCAAAGACATAATCCTCCGTCTTTCTTCTTAACAAATAAAACCGGTGCTCCCCATGGGGAAGTACTCGTGTAATACCCGTAAATTTTAGAATATAAAAATAGGAATTAATCCAATAGGAGAGAAGGTTTTGTTTCCGAGAACCCGTAGACGCGGAAATGCACGGAAGTCAAGGACGACGAATTAGAACCCGACGGACCAAAACCGACGGTCTTAGGATTTCAAGCACGTAATCGAATTGAGACGGAATAAATTTATGATGAGAAGCATAATCCGGAAATGACCCGGAAAAAAATCGAGCGCGAAAACGGGGAAGGATAGAAGTCCGAAAGAGAGGAGAAAAGACCCGACGGATCGGATCGCACGGACCCGCCCGGACCGCAGTCCAGGCGAGTCTCGCGCGCTGGCCGGGCGGGGTTTGGCTAAAAGGCGCGCCAACCCCGCGTGGTCCTACAGGTTTTGGCAACTTGCGCGTTTTCGGCGATTTCTTACCATAATTCGACCTCCCGACTTTGGAAAGCGGATTTTGGCCGAAGGGGGAAGCCTTTAGGCGACCTAGGGCAGCCTCTCCCCCTTTCTCATCAGTCACCATTCACTCTCAAACCCTCTCAACTCTCTCCAAAGCCAAAACACTTTCCGGCGACTTCCCGACGACTTTCCGATCACTTCCCGGCGACGAAAACCGACGAAGGAGGCGTTGAATACAAGATTCCTTGTATTCTAATCTGTGGTAAGTCGTTCTTAGAGTTCTATTTAAGTTTTTGAACCCGAAAACTTGATCTAACATTGGATTTCTTCGTCCGATTCGAAATCGTGGCCAAAGTCGGAAGCTTGACGTTGAGGAGATCCGTTCGTAGGATTTTGGACGAGCCAGCGACCTTAGGACGACCCAAACCTCTCTATCACTGTAAGTTGAGCCTTCCATATCAATACGGGTGATTTCGGGGCGTCCGGTATAGGTGTAATGTAACAAAACGTAAAAATCGAACTTAAAAACCCCATCTTGCGCAGTTTATGTAATCGGCCTAAAACCCATATTTCGAGGATTCAATCCGAAAAACTCAAAACTAGACTTTTAATCCTAACACATAAATCTAGGTTGTGTAAAAATTTCAGCCATTTTCGTTAACGTTTGCTATTTTAAATCGCATCGAAAAGAAACTGTTTTGACAAAGCGTGTGGAAATCTGTCTATGAACATGTTCGAACTTAGTGAATTTATTTCTATAATTTCTAGTCCGATTTGATCTTTACAATCTAAATGAAAGTTGTAGATAATCATGTCTAGTATGTGCATATTAAATTTCAGAATTTTTGGAGTCCATTTGATATGTTAAAAAGTCGAGATTTTGAACTGTGTCAAACCTGAGTTCGGACAGATTTCTGATAGCATAGTAAAATCGATTTTTGACATGTTTCCTCAACTTATTTCGAAAAAGTTAAAACACGAAAGTTGTTCGTTAGGGTGTTTTGCATGAAGTGTGAAGATTTCAGAATTTCCGGGCTTGAAACGGATTTTTTAATGAGAAAGGCGCAAACTGTGACGCCAAGATACTTTTAAATCGAAGAGTTTTGAAATTTCGAAACAAACTGTCAAAGATTTGAAACACGATACATCTACACTTTTGAAAAACCCCGATACATTAAATCTAAACGATACATGAGATACTTGGTGGAGGGTGAGTGCTCTGCAGGGTGCCCCTCTAGCCTTTTTCTCTTCGGGCCTATAATGGACGAGAGAATTTGATGAAATATTACGCCAGTTGGCGGGAGATACATGGCCTACTCTCTCGGGTTGTCCGTATGGATTTCTCGAGGCTCCGGAGTGTTACTGGGTATGGCAGATACGGCTGCGGCCGCCGGATCACCGGCTATACAAGATACTTACGACACGGCTGCGGCCGCCGGATCACCGGCTATACAAAACACTGAGAAATGGTTTCGTAACGGGGGAAATAAAAGATTTAATATTTTTAAGTGTTTATTTATTCTTACATGTCTTTAAATTATGCATTTAAATTATGTCTTTAAATTTCATGGCATGACTAAATTAGTATTGTGGATTAGTCGCATGTTAAGTACACAACTAAATTTATTATTTCCTTTAAATTTGGTAAATGCATGTTAGGAGTAAAATTTTAAATTATCTAATTAAATCCCTTTATTGCTATGTTAGGATCGACTTACTCAGTATTTTATATACTGATAAAATTGTTGTATTCTCTTTTTATTTCAGAGTACGGAGATAATGCATAGCATGTGCATTGGGGATGGATTATTAAACACTGTTTATTTGCTTTTTACGATACTTGCATAACGGGCATGTAAATCCCGAGTTTTGGCCATGTCGGCCCATTTACCTTTTTCCGCTGCAATATATTGTTACTACTATATGTGTGGATGACACTTATTATTTTTTTACATAGATTCCGGACTTGTTTTTAAATCTTTTTGCAATACCTATAGCCTTGCATCTCTTTGGCAAGCTCGGAGAATCCGTGTCTTGCTAGGGAGATGTGGCGGTGACATCCCGGCCTGGGTTATCAAATCCGGGGTGTTACAAGTTGGTATCAGAGCCCGGAATATTTTTAAGCTACTATTATTTAAAATACTTTGAACTAAGTATTATTTTTAAATTTATTATCATCATTATTATTTTAAAGACTACTAGTATTATTATTTTTAGCCCAAAATTTGAGCCCAAAAAAATTTTTTCTTACCCAAGTAGTATAATATTTTGAGCCCAAAGGGGGTTAAATTATTTTGACCCAATATTTATAATTATTTATTTTAAGCCCAACCATTTCGACCCAATACCCATGTTTTTACTTTTTAAAGTCCAAAATATTATTTTGGCCCAATATAGGCCCAACTTTTTTTCACCCATGATTAAATACACTAAGATTGATTTTTGGGGGGATTGCATGTGCATATTCATATAGATTTAAATTCCTGCATATCATGACTGACTTATATTCGAAACATACTCTAACTCTAACCTCCTTGTTGACATTAGATGGCCGAACCCAACGCGAACATGACTAATCTGATGATGAAACTGACCAACGCATACCTCGAATCCCAACAGCATGTCAATCACTTCAAGGCTCGAGTGGGGCACCTAGAGAATAACGTGGACTATTTGAGACATCTTAGGGAGGCTGACCATCAGGAAATAACCCAACTCAAGGCCCAAGTCGCCAAACTCCAAACCCAAGTGGTCGCACTCCAAAACAAGGACAACGAACGGATGATGCAATTAGGACACTTAGCAGCTGAGGTGCTAGGCCTAGAGGCTGACATATTTCCTCCGAGCCCGAGCCCGGTGGGGACACCCATTGCTATTGACGTATCCAGCGACGAGGACGATCCCATCGAGGATGTACCTGCCTAGTCACCCTATACTTAGGAGTCCATACTGATGCACTACTATCTATATTCATTTTTTTTCAAATTAGTACCAGCACTACTATTTCATTCCTGTTACGAATGCTTGTAATCAGCTGAAAAATTTTCTCTTGAGTAATAAATCTACAAGCATTTATTTTATACAATTATATTTAAAGTATTCCTTACATTTTAATTAAATTACTTCTCTTCGAGTACCCTACTAAAACCCGATCAAACAAACGAACAAGTTAATAATAATCAATGACCTATAGATAACAACTAAACAAAAATACAAGTAGTAAATATATATAAATATACTTTGTATAGAGATAATTATCGGACAAGGGTATCTCCAACCCTAAACCCTAAACCCTAAACCCTAAACCCTGAACCCTAGGGTCTAAAAAAAAAAAAAAACCCTGAACAGGTTACTGTTCACGAAAAAAAAAAAATAATAATAATAATAATAATAATAATAATAAACAAAACAAAAACGAAGCAGTAAGTAGAACCAACCCCGAATAACAACAAACAATACGTTAAACCCCAACAACCTATACTAACAGGTTCCAACAGAACTGATACCTGTCGATATTTATTTAGTCAAATTATTTCCTAAGTATTACATAATACTTCAACAAAAGAATCTAAACTCTCTTGTTCTTGCAACAGCATGGCACCGAGAGGAAGAGCACGCGCTCAGCCCACTACTCCAAACACCAACGAAACCCCTATGCAACCAGAAATGCCCATACCCGGCGAAGGGGTACACGCTCAAGAGGAGCCGGCAAACCCCATGCCAAACAACATGGACGCGCGCCTACGGACTCTAGAAGAGGTTCTCATCGCGATAGGAAACGCGCATGTGAACCAAGGCCAGGCCGCTGCGGTACCTCCACCCGAGGCCCGCATTAACTACCTAGCTATGGTGAACTCACTCGTGGTACCGGCCGAGTTGTACAGAGACTTGGCGAAATTAAGTCTGGAGTTGGTACACTCCGGCGAAGTAAGTGAGGTCGTCAACACGATGGTAGTAGGATCTACCATACTTGATGAGATACGACTAGCACAACAGGGTGATGAAAAGTTGGAGGAAATTAGGAAGAGCATTGCTGAAGGAAAGGCAATGGATTTTAAAATCCATGAGGACGGAAGCATCCGCTTCAAAGGAAGGTGGTGCATACCACGAAAATGCGAGGACCTGAAGCTAAGAGTAATGAAGGAAGGCCATAATACCCCATATTCGGTCCACCCCGGAGGCGAGAAGCTATACAAGGACATAAAGAAGAACTATTGGTGGCCGAACATGAAGAGAGAAATAGCCGAGTTTGTGGCGAGATGCCTTACCTGCCAGAAGGTCAAGGCCGTACGGCAGAAACCCTTAGGATTAATGCAGCCATTGGAAATCCCAAGTTGGAAATGGGATAGCATTTCAATGGACTTCGTTTCGGGGTTACCACGTTCACCGAAGGGGATGAATAAAATCTGGGTGATCGTGGATAGGTTGACAAAAGCTGCCATATTTATCCCCATGAAGGATACCTGGTCCATGGACCAATTGGCAAGGGCATATGTCGACAACGTGGTACGACGACATGGAGTACCACACGACATCATCTCGGACAGAGACAGTAGATTCGTCTCACATTTTTGGACAAAACTACAAGAAGCCCTCGGTACGAAGATAAAGATGAGTACCGCGTTCCATCCCATGACGGATGGACAAACGGAAAGGACGATCCAAACTTTGGAAGACATGTTGAGGGCATGCGTACTAGAGTTTAAAGGAAGTTGGGAAAACCACTTACCCTTGATCGAATTTTCCTACAACAACAGCTACCATGCTTGCATTGGCATGGCACCTTTCGAGGCACTGTATGGACGCAAATGCCGAAGCCCATTGAGCTGGGAAGAGGGCGAGAGGACTATGGTAATTGGACCGCAACTTGTTGAGGACATGGCTCGACAAGTCAAAATAATCCAAGGAAAGATGAAAGCCGCGCAAGACCGGCAAAAGAGCTATGCCGACGTGAGACGGCAAGATTTGGAATTCCAAATAGGCGATAAGGTCATGTTAAAGGTATCACCGATGAAGGGTGTGATGCGCTTTGGCAAGCGGGGAAAATTAAGCCCACGCTACATAGGACCCTACGAGATCCTAGAAAGAGTGGGGAATCTTGCATACCGATTGGCACTACCGCCACAATTCGCTCGTGTCCACGACGTGTTCCACGTCTCGCAACTGAAGAAATACGTCCATGATCCGACCCACGTACTCCAACCGGAGGAAATTGAGCTGGACGATGACTTAAGCTATGAAGAAATTCCGGTGCGAATACTCGACAAGAAGGAGAGGGTAACAAGGAATAAGACCGTGAGGATGGTTAAGGTTCTTTGGTCTAACCACGAAGCCGAGACGGCAACGTGGGAGCTAGAAGCAGACATGAAGGATCGATACCCAACCCTATTCCAAGACAGTGCGACAACAGTTATGGGGACATAACTGTAATCTTAAGAGGGGGAGGATGTGACAACCCGAGTATTTCTGAAAATCTTGTACGAATACTTTGTACCCCAAATAAACAAATTCAAATTGTTTTGAACTACGTAATGACTTGATCCCGTGAGTATTTTTGAAAATCTTGTACGAATACTTTGTACCCCAAATAAACAAATTCAAATTGTTTTGAACTACGTAATGACTTGATCCCTTCACGGGGTACGTAGGCAACTCGGAAATTTCAATTCTGGGTTCAGTCAAATAATAACAAACAACGACACACAATAATACAATCGCTTAATCAAACAATTCCCGAACTCGCGAGAGGATGAAGTACAACTTCGAGGACGAAGTTGGTTCTTAAGGGGGGTAGACTGTAATACCCGTAAATTTTTGAATATAAAAATAGGAATTAATCCAATAGGAGAGAAGGTTTTGTTTCCGAGAACCCGTAGACGCGGAAATGCACGGAAGTCAAGGACGACGAATTAGAACCCGACGGACCAAAACCGACGGTCTTAGGATTTCAAGCACGTAATCGAATTGAGACGGAATAAATTTATGATGAGAAGCATAATCCGGAAATGACCCGGAAAAAAATCGAGCGCGAAAACGGGGAAGGATAGAAGTCCGAAAGAGAGGAGAAAAGACCCGACGGATCGGATCGCACGGACCCGCCCGGACCGCAGTCCAGGCGAGTCTCGCGCGCTGGCCGGGCGGGGTTTGGCTAAAAGGCGCGCCAACCCCGCGTGGTCCTACAGGTTTTGGCAACTTGCGCGTTTTCGGCGATTTCTTACCATAATTCGACCTCCCGACTTTGGAAAGCGGATTTTGGCCGAAGGGGGAAGCCTTTAGGCGACCTAGGGCAGCCTCTCCCCCTTTCTCATCAGTCACCATTCACTCTCAAACCCTCTCAACTCTCTCCAAAGCCAAAACACTTTCTGGCGACTTCCCGACGACTTTCCGATCACTTCCCGGCGACGAAAACCGACGAAGGAGGCGTTGAATACAAGATTCCTTGTATTCTAATCTGTGGTAAGTCGTTCTTAGAGTTCTATTCAAGTTTTTGAACCCGAAAACTTGATCTAACATTGGATTTCTTCGTCCGATTCGAAATCGTGGCCAAAGTCGGAAGCTTGACGTTGAGGAGATCCGTTCGTAGGATTTTGGATGAGCCAGCGACCTTAGGACGACCCAAACCTCTCTATCACTGTAAGTTGAGCCTTCCATATCAATACGGGTGATTTCGGGGCGTCCGGTATAGGTGTAATGTAACGAAACGTAAAAATCGAACTTAAAAACCCCATCTTGCGCAGTTTCTGTAATCGGCCTAAAACCCATATTTCGAGGATTCAATCCGAAAAACTCAAAACTAGACTTTTAATCCTAACACATAAATCTAGGTTGTGTAAAAATTTCAGCCATTTTCGTTAACGTTTGCTATTTTAAATCGCATCGAAAAGAAACTGTTTTGACAAAGCGTGTGGAAATCTGTCTATGAACATGTTCGAACTTAGTGAATTTATTTCTATAATTTCTATTACGATTTGATCTTTACAATCTAAATGAAAGTTGTAGATAATCATGTCTAGTATGTGCATATTAAATTTCAGAATTTTTGGAGTCCATTTGATATGTTAAAAAGTCGAGATTTTGAACTGTGTCAAACCTGAGTTCGGACAGATTTCTGATTGCATAGTAAAATCGATTTTTGACATGTTTCCTCAACTTATTTCGAAAAAGTTAAAACACGAAAGTTGTTCGTTAGGGTGTTTTGCATGAAGTGTAAAGATTTCAGAATTTTCGGGCTTGAAACGGATTTTTAAATGAGAAAGGCGCAAACTGTGACGCCAAGATACTTTTAAATCGAAGAGTTTTGAAATTTCGAAACAAACGGTCAAAGATTTGAAACACGATACATCTACACTTTTGAAAAACCCCGATACATTAAATCTAAACGATACATGAGATACTTGGTGGAGGGTGAGTGCTCTGCAGGGTGCCCCTCTAGCCTTTTTCTCTTCGGGCCTATAATGGACGAGAGAATTTGATGAAATATTACGCCAGTTGGCGGGAGATACATGGCCTACTCTCTCGGGTTGTCCGTATGGATTTCTCGAGGCTCCGGAGTGTTACTGGGTATGGCAGATACGGCTGCGGCCGCCGGATCACCGGCTATACAAGATACTTACGACACGGCTGCGGCCGCCGGATCACCGGCTATACGAAACACTGAGAAATGGTTTCGTAACGGGGGAAATAAAAGATTTAATATTTTTAAGTGTTTATTTATTCTTACATGTCTTTAAATTATGCATTTAAATTATGTCTTTAAATTTCATGGCATGACTAAATTAGTATTGTGGATTAGTCGCATGTTAAGTACACAACTAAATTTATTATTTCCTTCAAATTTGGTAAATGCATGTTAGGAGTAAAATTTTAAATTATCTAATTAAATCCCTTTATTGTTATGTTAGGATCGACTTACTCAGTATTTTATATACTGATAAAATTGTTGTACTCTCTTTTTATTTCAGAGTACGGAGATAATGCATAGCATGTGCATTGGGGATGGATTATTAAACACTGTTTATTTGCTTTTTACGATACTTGCATAACGGGCATGTAAATCCCGAGTTTTGGCCATGTCGGTCCATTTACCTTTTTCCGCTGCAATATATTGTTACTACTATATGTGTGGATGACACTTATTATTTTTTTACATAGATTCCGGACTTGTTTTTAAATCTTTTTGCAATACCTATGGCCTTGCATCTCTTTGGCAAGCTCGGAGAATCCGTGTCTTGCTAGGGAGATGTGGCGGTGACATCCCGGCCTGGGTTATCAAATCCGGGGTGTTACAACTCGATCTTATGTATCCTTTCTGCAGTAACTCCTCGAGTTGTTCCTTTAACTCCTTCATTTCCAGTGGTGCCATCCGGTACAGAGCTTTTGAGACAGGCTCGGTTCCCGGAATGAGATCTATCGTGAATTCCAGATATCGCTCAGGTGGCATGCCCGGGATGTCTTCAGGAAACACATCCGGGTATTCTCTTACCACTGGGATGCTATCAACCTTGTTCTCTTCCGCCTCAAGGTTGTGCACGTAACACGCATATAGCTCATACCCCTTACGCATCAAGTTACCTAGTTTGAGCACTAACGATTTTGTTGCTCCTCTTAGGGGGCTGAGAGTAAAAAATAACTCTCTTTACCCTACTTTTCGACAGGGTGATCTTTTGTTTCTGGCATTCGATCACCGCCTTATACTGGGACAACCAGTCCGTCCCCAGTATAATGTCAAAGTCCCTTAAGTTAAATTCTACTAAGTTTGCGAAGAATTCTACGTTCTTGATCACTATAGGAATTCCGTTATATCGTTTAGAGCAATCTACTACTTCTCCTGAAGGCAATTGATTTCCTAAGCTAATTATCTCGCACTCAGGTAGATCTAACTCAGGCACTATTCTTGATGCTATGATTGAGCAACTACCTCCATAATCAAATAAGACTCTAAGGGGTGTATTCAAGACATGAAATGTACCTGCCATCACTTCTCTTTGTGCAGACACGTCCGCTTGGTTAACCACGTTAAGTCTTCCCATTGGGCGTCCTTGATTGCCTTGCTGATTCGGATTCGGATGCTGATCTTGCTGTTGATTTTGATTCTGAGGTGGTTGAGGACGTTGGTTCTGATTCTGGTTCGGCTGCCTAAATTGATTTTGAGGGGGTCTATACCCGTGATTGTTGCCGTTCCGTCCGTTTTGATTTTGAGGTTGTCCGTGCCCCGTGACCAAGTCTTCCCTTTTCGTTATGTTTTCAAGCCTTGTTCGGCACTCCCGACGTATGTGGCCCATGCGACCACACCGAAAGCATGTCCTTTGTTGAGGGCACCCCCTCGCTAGGTGGGGTCGCCCACACCTTGGGCAAGGTGGTACCGGTTCTTCTTGGTTAAACCTCCTTCCATTATTGGTTTGTTGTGGCCTATTCGACCCTCTCCGCTGTTCGTTCCTTCCCGTGTTGTTCTCGCTACTCGCGTCCCGGTTCCTCTTGTCTTGGGGACCCCGGCTGGACTCCCCACTCACTCTCCTTTTCAGTTGCTGTACTCGCGCCACTGCCACAGCGCGTTCGTACACGGCTTACAGGTCAGGGTAGTGCACCCCTGCGATCACCTCGCGTACTGCCATGTTCAGTCTCATCTCGAACTTTTGAGCTTTCTCCGCATCCGTGGGTACTAGTCTCGGTGCGAACCTCACCAGTTCCTTGAACCAAGTGTAATACTCTTGAACGGTCTGGCTTCCTTGTCTCAGTGACAGAAACTCTTCGTACATCGCTGCTTTAGTACTCAAGGGATAAAACTATCCCCGAGTAGCTCCATCATTTCCGCCCATGAGTAGGGCTCGTCATCTTCAGTCAATTTTTCTTGAGTCGCCTGCCACCAGTCATCCGCTTCGCCTCCCAAGTAGTACGAAGCGACATGCACTCTCTCTCCTTCCGGACACTTGGCCGCGCCCAGCAGCTTGTCAAAAGTCCGGATCCATTCCTCCAGTTTGGCTGGATCCTCCTCACCAGCATAGCGGGGTGGCTGGTAGGGATTCACCATTGCCAGGTAGTTGGGGCGAGCTTAGGGCAGAGGTACCGCCGCAGCTTGGCCCTGATTGACTTGCGCGTTCCCCAGCGCAATCAAGACCTCCTTTATCGTCCGAAGACGATCGCCCACATTATTCAGTGCGGGGGCGTCCTGCACACCATGGGGTTGTTCTCCTACAGGTTGAGCAGGTTCGGTGTCATTTGGTGGCACTTCAGTAGTAGTTTGGGGAGCAGGTTGGTTCCTTGATCTACCTCGTGGTGCCATTCTGTTACAAACGGTGTGAATTAGAACGTAATATATTGTCTAGGCAAGTTACTATGAATGTGCTTGTATTTTCACACATAATGCTTGATTGGACTTTAAAGTAACGCAAGGTTTTGTTTTATTTTGTTTAAATGAATAAATCTTGTATTTTATTCCCTTAAAAGAAGCTTTTAATACAAGTGAGAGGATGTACAAAAATAGCAGTGTTTTCTTAGCAAAAATAGTATCTACTATAAATAGAACTCCTAGCACCTCAAGACGTCCTCCGGTGGGGTAGCGGGATCCTCCTCCGGGTCTTCCTCCTCCGAACTTGGCGGCAGTAGATCGTCAAAGATGGTGTTCAAGTTGGTTTATGCGGTGGTTTATGCGGTGGTTTATGCGGTGGTGATCTGTAACACCCGAGAAAAAATTAAATTCAAATTGTTTTGAACTACGTCATGACTTGATCCCTTCACAGGGTACGTAGGCAGCTTAGAACTAAATTCTAAGTTCAGTCACAAATTAAATCACAAAATAAATCACAAAATAAATTACAAATTAAATCACAAGATCAATCGCAAGGACGATAGGAGGAGTTGGAACTAATTTAAACTAGAGTAATTAGGGCACAGAAATGTTACGAGCGATAAGCCGAACTCGTAACAAGTTTAAGGTAAAGATTCCGAACCGGAGACGACCCGAGGAGTCGAGCTAACACATAGAGGGTAGAAAACCGACAGAGAAAAGAAGAACAGACCCGACGGACCACGCGGACCGCCGAACCGGCCGGTCCGGCCGGCCCGCGCCCGCCGCGTGGCCACCACGCGGAAGGCAGAGTCGCGACTCCAGGCTGGTCGCGCGTGCTCTACGCGGCAAAAGCTATAGGTGCGCGTCACCAGCGCGCCAGAGGTGCGGAAGGTGTAAACTTTCCTTCCATGGCGATTTTCTTGCCAAAATTAACATCCCCTTCGATGGTAATCGGATCTCAGCCATAGGGGAAGCTTAAGAACGACCTAAGGGCGCCCCCTCCCCATATTTTCAGAAAACCAAACCAAACCTATATTTTCAGAAAACCAAGCCAAAACTCCTCCGAACTCTCTTTCCGGCGAGTATTGGCGACGACGGGACGACCGGGACAAGCCCCTGACTTCTAGACTTTTGGTAAGCTATGGTATAATGTTTTCGTTCGTCCATACAACTTAGAAACTCGAAATCTAACCCTTTCCCGGTATGCCACCCAAGAGAGATCTTGAATTCACAATAGACCTCATTCCGGGGACGGAGCCTGTTTCGAAACCTCCTTACCGCATGGCGCCACTGGAAATGAAGGAACTGAAGGAGCAACTCGAGGAGTTGCTAGAGAAGGGATACATTAGACCGAGCACGTCCCCTTGGGGTGCACCGGTCTTGTTCGTCAAGAAGAAAGACGGAGGGTTACGACTGTGCATCGACTATATAGGACTCAATCAAGTCACCGTCAAGAACAAGTACCTGTTGCCCCGGATCGAAGATTTTTTCGACCAACTAAAGGGGGCTACGGTATTCTAAAAGATCGACTTACGCTCGGGATATCATCAATTGAGGATCGCCGAAAAGGACATCCCAAAGACGGCGTTCAGGACACGCTATGGACACTACGAGTTCACGGTGCTATCCTTTGGGCTAACGAACGCCCCAGCAATGTTCATGAATCTCATGAATAACGTATTTCGAGAATTGTTAGATCAATGTGTGGTGGTGTTCATAGATGACATCTTTGACATCTTGATCTACTCAAAAGGTGAAGAGGAACATTCCGAGCACTTACACAAAGTGCTAGGGATCTTACGAGTGAACCAACTGTATGGTAAACTGTCCAAGTGCGACTTCTGGTTAAGGGAAGTGGCATTTCTCGGGCATATAGAATCCGCCAACGGAGTGGCAGTAGACCCAGCAAAGATCTCGGCAGTGACCGAGTGGGTGCCACCGAAGAATCCAACGGAGATAAGAAGCTTTCTTGGACTGGCGGGTTACTATAGGCAATTCGTAAAGGATTTCTCGAAAATCGCCCGCCCGTTGACTCAACTGTTGAAGAAACGGACGAAGTACGACTGGACCAGCGAGTGTGAAGCCGCATTCCAGGATCTGAAGAAAAGAATTACCACAGCGCCAGTATTGACATTACCATCAGAGGATGGAGACTTCGAGGTGTACAGTGGCGCCTCGAAGGAGGGATTGGGATGCGTGCTAATGCAAGATCAAAGGGTTATAGCGTACGCATGGCGCCAACTAAAACCACACGAGGAAAACTACCCGACACACGACCTGGAGTTGGCCGCGGTCGTGTTCGCCTTAAATATTTGGAGACACTATCTCTATGGGCGAAGGTGTCGAATGTTCACCGACCATAAGAGCCTCAAGTGTATATTCACGCAAAAAGAGCTGAATTTGAGCCAGAGGAGATGGTTGAAACTGATCAAGGATTATGATTTGGAGATCGCGTACCACGAAGGAAAGGCCAACGTCGTGGCCGACGCCTTGAGTCGAAAGACTCAACATGTCGCGAACTCGCTTGTGATACCGGCCGAATTGTACAAAGATTTGGCAAATTTAAGTCTAGAACTGGTGCATCCTGGCATGGTAACCGAGGTCGTCAACGCGATGGTAGTGGGACCGACCATATTCGATGAGATACGACTCGCCCAACCGGGTGACGAGAAGTTGGAAGAAATAATAAGGGGCATTGCCGAAGGAAAGGCAATGGATTTCAAAATTCACGAGGACGGAAGCATCCGCTTCAAGGGAAGGTGGTGTATACCACGGAAATCCGCGGATCTGAAGAAAAAGGTGATGGAGGAGGGCCATAACACCCTCTACTCGGTTCACCCCGGAGGGGACAAGCTGTACAAGGATTTGAAGAAGAACTATTGGTGGCCGAACATGAAGAGAGAGGTGGCCGAGTTTGTGGCGAGATGCCTTACCTGCCAGAAGATCAAGGCAGTACGACACAAACCCCTAGCATCTCAATGGATTTTGTTTCGGGGTTACCACGCTCACCGAAGGGGATGAATAAAATCTGGGTGATCGTGGATAGATTGACAAAAGCCGCCATATTTATCCCAATGAAGGATACTTGGTCGATGGACCAATTGGCAAGAGCGTATGTCGACAATGTGGTACGCCGGCATGGAGTACCACACGACATCATCTCAGATAGAGACAGCAGATTTGTCTTTCAATTCTGGACCAAACTGCAGGAAGCTCTCGGTACGCAAATAAAGATGAGTACCGCGTTCCATCCCATGACGGATGGGCAGACGGAGCGAACGATCCAAACGCTGGAGGACATGCTGCGGGCCTGCGTGCTAGAATTTAAGGGGAATTGGGAAAATCATCTACCTCTGATAGAGTTCTCCTACAACAACAGTTACCATGCTAGCATCGGCATGGCACCCTTCGAGGCACTGTATGGACGTAGGTGCCGAAGTCCATTAAGCTGGGAAGAGAACGATAAGGCGGTAATAGTCGGACCACAACTTGTTGAGGACATGGCTCAACAAATCAAGGTCATCCAAGGAAAGATGAAAGCCGCTCAGGACCGGCAAAAGAGTTACGCGGACGTGAGACGGAAAGACTTGGAATTTCAAGTCGGCGATAAAGTCATGCTGAAGGTATCACCAATGAAGGGTGTGATGCGCTTCGGCAAGCGAGGAAAACTGAGCCCACGGTACATAGGACTATATGAAGTCCTGGAAAGAGTGGGAAATCTCGCATATCGGCTAGCCTTGCCAGTTTGCTCGTGTTCACGATGATAATGGCCAAAATTGTCCATTATTTCCAATCCATTTCCGTGTCTGAGACGGACATTTTGATCGAAATCCCATCTTATTTCAATAAGAAAGCAGTTGAATTCGACAGATTGATGCAAGTTTGTAAAAATAATAAGCTAGTAATGAAATACACAAAATATGCAATTTTAATTGCATTTGTGTTAGAAAAATCCAAAAACATGAAAAAAGGAAAAAGAAAAGAAAAAGGAATGAAAAGATGGGCAAAAGAATAAGATAGCCCACAAAAATTAAAAAGATGGGAAAAAGAATGAAAATCCCACAAATGGAAATTTTGGTTAAGTGTTGAAGACCAATTCGGTCTATAAGCAATTCGACCTAAACTGAATTGCTCATTAGACCGAATTGCTGAAGAGAAGAAGAAAAGAGAAGTGTTGAAGAAGGGAAGAGCGACCAATTCGGTCTGTGGCAATTCGGTCTAAAACCGAATTGACCCCTAGACCGAATTGCACCATGGAAAGAAGAAGACTTTAAACAGAACAGAAAAGAAGGAGTTCGATCTATGCAATTCGGTCTAGGCCGAATTGATTGCATAGATCGAATTGCCTTAAAGCAAAGAAGCCAAGCAGGAGCCATCTTCAATTCGACAAGGCCAATTCGGTCTACCCAAAGACCAAATTGATGGATGAATACTGCATTCCAGCTCAAGATCAAGAAGGAAGACCTCATGCAATTCGAATTGCATCAATTCGATCTAAACCGAATTACATGAGGAGACCGAATCGCAATCAAAATGGCAGCTGTGAAGCACGTGAGAAATGCATGATGGGCCTAGGGTTTCGAGAAGAAGTATAAAAGCTGACCTTCCTCAACACTAAAAGAGATTACAATCCTTACACACTTGGACAGTTTGCTGGGAGACAAAAAGGAGCAGAAGGTTCTTCACCCCTTAAGGGTTAGGTAGGTAGTTTAGTTTAGTTAGTTTATTTTCGTGCTTGTAATGCAGTTTTATTGCTTTTGAGCTTAGTTTATTTTTCATAGCAGCTTGTTACCACCCTTCGTGTAGCCATTTCCATAAACTTTAACTGCTTTGTACTTAGAATGAACCCTACCTTCAAGTCAATGAATGGTTTTAGGGTTATTTACTGCTTTCAAGTGTCAATACAAGAAAGAATCCAGAAATGGATTTTCATTTCAAGTGTGTGGCATCTATTTAATGCTTTCCTTAGCAATAAATGGTAGAATGTTTGTTTGTTTCAACTAGGTTACATTTATTATGCCCTAGTTGACTTGCATTCTCAATAAATGTATGCTAGTGGGTTTTGGCTTGATCTTACACCTTATAGATTCAAATAAGTGCTCTTAGGTTTTATAGAATCTTAGGCTTGTTAGAATTTATTTTCATGCTTTTCAGTTGCTGTTTTAGTCTCTTTCGTTAGCTTATTGTTGCCTTAGATCATGTAGGTGTTCTTACTCTTAAGCATGTGTTCTTATTTGTTCAGTAGATGCTTAAGTTCTTGATCTTTGATTGCTTGTTTGTAGTTTTGAGGTTTGTTTCGTGCCAATGCCTGTTAGCCACGTAACCTAGGTCTATTTTCCTTAAAAAACACTCATTAGTGTGGCTGTGAGGTGACGTTGATGTGAAATGAAGGATTTGGTAAATCTTATCCATCATAAACCACACAATGTAAACCGAACCTGCACTTATGAGAGAAAGACATGCAATTCGATTTGAGGTAGTTCGGTCTAGACCGAATTGCCCATGAGAATGGAATTGAATGGCAAAAATATTTGTTAAATGCTTTATTTGAAAATTTATATGCAATTCGATCTAGGCAGTTCGGTCTATACCGAATTGCCCATGAGACCGAATTGCATAGCAAAAAGTGTTGTCTTCATGTGGTTTTCTAAGCAATTCGGTCTAGGTAATTCGTTTTAGGTCGAATTGCTCATATAGACCGAATTGGCTTTGGGAACCACATTGTATGCATCACATCCCTTCATGCCTTAGTTCGTTTTATGGTTTCTACCAATTCGAATTGCCAATTCGGTCTAAACCGAATTGACTTGGCAATTCGAATTACCCACACTTTGGGGTAAATGCCTAAGCCAAATTTGAGTGAAGGAATGACTTCCTCAATTCGAATTGTCCAATTCGGTTTAGACCGAATTGCTTGACAATTCGAATTAGAGGGTGCTTCACGACTTTACAAGGATTAATTGGATATGGTGTTACTTCATACCTCTTGCGTCCTCAATTCGGTCTCTTTTGCATGTTGCCCAATAGACCGAATTGCTTTCTTCCTTCTATTTTTAAAACTCCAAAAATATTTTATTTCAAGAGTTGTGTAAGTTACATGGGTGTATTGGGCCTAAGCCCATTGCATCTAATTTTATCCATTACACATCTTAACCCATTAGTATCTTATCTATTGTGTGATTAGCACTCACACAATATCAAAAACATTTTCTTAACTTTGTTTATTTTTCCCTTTCATCGTGTGTATGAATGAGTAATAAGAAATACCACAGATCAATGTTGGCGAAAAGGTCCCTTCACAGGGATCACGATTAGCTCGTCTTCTGTGTATTAATTATTACTCGTTATTTTGCATGGTCTGATTAGTGGTTGGTGGAAGCTACGGCGAAAAGGTCCCTTCACGGGGATCACGATTAGTCACTCAGCCAACTCCTAATCAGATACAGTATTCTTCATTTTATCTTAATTTCAAAACCTGAATCAAGAATTGTAGTAATAATAGATGATATATGCCAATGTCATCTAATAATTATTACAATAATAGAACATGTGGGTTTTCATCCAAACTCACAGATAGTGAAGTCTAAGATGACGGCGGCAACCGTCATTTAAGGCATTCGTCTGTCTAAAAATCATTCCATCTGGAATACTTGGGACTCGGATAGCAGATGTTTGCCATCTGGATAATCCCAATTATTTCTGGCAATCTCTTTAGCCATTTTCTTCGTATCTCTGGCTAATCCATCTTTGTGTATCAACTTCTGTCTAACCCCACCATATATTTTGGGGTATTTTCTTCTCATATACATGTATGCATGATACTATTATGTAGATATTGTGGTCCATAGTATTTTGGAGATCCTTCTCCTTGGATATGGAAGTCTTGATTTAAATCAGATGTTGCACAATAGATTTCCACAAAAATTCCTTTATAAAATCCGGGTCTGAGTAAGGGATAATTTCACAGTTATGACTAATTCATATCCTACTAGGGTTTGATTTTGAGAGCTTAGAAGCAGAGTCAGCGAATAGGTCTCACCTAGACTGAAAGGATCTGTGTTTTAATTGAGAGTCTAGTACCTGTTTAGGGAATGATTTTCAAGTATCTATTTGCTTCTCAAAATTGCTGTGTGTTGGAAATCTTTTATTAAATGTTGCATCGAATCAGTGTCCACTTGGATTCGGATAAGATGTGATAATTAGTATTAGAGGAACAACATATAGGCCTTGGTTAATTTCTAAGGTAGGGTTGAGTATTCTTTCAACTACTATCTTCTCTCACCAAAGCCTAAAATTGAGTCTTGAGTGAGTACATTCGGAACAACCCTTCATAGGTCTGTTCCACTCATGTTTGTATCTCATAACTAACCGAATGTTATAAGCCATGTGGCTTACTGATATTTGGGTAGTTCTAAATGTGCATCTGGTCGCCAAGATCAGGGGCTCTTTTATACTAACGGATCGTGAATATCTTTTAAGATTTCCGAGTGATAGGTTTTTAAATGCTTTCATTATGGCTTTCTTTACCGCTTTCTTTAAAATGCTTTCATAGAGGTCACTCGGAAGAACTGGAGATGTGACTACCGGTTGAAAGGTTTAAGAGTTGTGGATTAGTTCGGGGTTAGATTTGGACTTTGGGTGTGACAAGGGGGACGATAGGAGTACTTGGCATATCAACTAATGATATGTTAGGTGTTGCTTGTCCACCACAGATGATTAACACACTCTTGCAAGGCATTGCAAAGGGGAGTTATTAGTATGTGGTATCTTAGAAATTGAGGTCCTAAGAGCATGTAAATTCTCACTGTAAGTACATGTCTGTTAAAGGGAACATAGTGTAGAGAGCATGAGAGTTAGCTAACTGATGGATTATCCCAAACAAAGATCTATGTAATTAAAATGGAAGTTTGATTGTGTTTCATCTGAATCTTGTCCAATCTTTATTATTTTCTCCCTGTCTCTTCTGTCACTTTGTAATTCTGCTTTCGTAGAGTAATTTTACCTGCTTTCTTAGCATAATTTTACATTGCTTTCTTAAAATAGATTTAATCGCTTCCTAGACTAAATTTGTCACGCTTTGTAGAATAATATTTTACTGCTTTCATAACCTATTTTAAATTATTGTCATTATTATTTTATTTTATTTTCGATTTTTTTTGTACGGATAGGTCTGTCCATGTTTTTTTTCGATTTATTACAAATAAATCGGACATTTTATTTCCTTAAACAAGATTTTAGTACGAAAGTAAAAATATTTTCCTAGCAAAATAGTATCTACTATAAGTAGAATTCCTAGCGTCTCAAGACGTCCTCCGGTGGGGGTAGCGGGATCCTCCTCCGGGTCTTCCTCCTCCGAACTTCGCGGCAGTAGTTCGTCAAAGATAGTGTTCAAGTCTTGCCCATGAGCATCGATGTGTTCCTTCAGGATTAGGTTTTGTGTAGTGAGGGTTTGGACTTGGCGTTCGAGTTGGTTTATGCGGTGGTGAGCCTCTCTCAAGTTGCCCATGTGGTGCAAATTGGCCTCCAATTGAGCCATACGGTATTTCATTTGTTCTATGGTTTGTTGGGAATCAAGATGAACGTTCATCATTTTGATCATCAACTGCATCATATCTTGACTAGCCATCTAGCGCAAGCAAAAGATCTAAGTTAATATTCGCCAAGATTCTAGGTCAACTTCGCCAAGATTCTAAGTTGAAATTCGCCAAGATTCTAAGTTGAAATTCGCCAAGATTCTAAGTTAAAATTCGCCAAGATTCTAAGTTAAAATTCACCAAGATTCTAAGTTCTCTACATAAAAGAGATGCAATATGCAAATGCAAATGATGATTTCCCCCCAAAAATTATTTAATGCACTTTATATAATTTTTTTTCCATGAGTTTTAAAAAAAATTTCTCCATGGAAATTAGACTTTAAAATTTAAAATAATAGTCAAAATATTAATAGTAGTTTAAAAATAATAATGGTTTAAAAATAATAGTTAAAAAATAGCCGGGCTCTGATACCAACTTGTAACACCCCGATTTTTGGTCACCCAGGTCGGGATGTCACCGCCACACCTCCCTAGTAAGACACGGTTTCTCCGGCTTACTAAAGAGATGCAAGGCTAGGTATTTCAGTATTTAAAAGCATTTAAAACATTTGCAAACAGCCCATACAATATAGTCTCGAAAATAATAATATCATAACGCAGCGGAAATAATATTTAAGTATAATATTGCAGCGGAAATGTAAATACGACCAACATGGTCAAAACACGGGTTAACAGGCCCGTTTATTCTAATGTCTAATGCAAGAATTTAAATAATAAAGTTTGCAAAAATATAGTTCCCCCATGCATGAATGTGATCATGATCATTCCACATACTCTGTAAGGAAAAAGGAAAATAAATGGTTTGGTCAGCACAACTTGCTGAGTAAGTTAACACATGCATGATCGTAGGGTTTAAAAGCCATTAATTTAATGTTTACATAAAAGCATGATAATATTCATAGCTAATTTAAATAAAACCATAATTAATTTAAATAAAGTATTTAATAATTTAAAAGACAACAATTAAATATTTAACTATCCCCATTACACCCAAGATTTAGTATTTCAAGAGTTTCACGATTGCATCGCGATATCAACAAGTTTAGCCGGAAAAACCGGCGGCCGCAGCCGTATCTGCCATACCCAGTACCACTCCGGAGCCTCGAGAAACCCATAAGGATATTCACGAGAGTGTAGGCCATATATCTCATGCCGTTTTGGCAACATATCTCAAATATTTCGTGCGGGTCACCATCGTCCATAAAGGCACGAAGTGAATCGTTAGGAGGGCACCCTGCAGAGCACTCATCCCCTAATTTTAAAGATCAAGTTTGTAAAGGGGATTTCCTAATTCCATATTTCATATATTTATTTCAAAGAGTCTTCTACTCGTTTAAACCTTAAAGGCTAGTTTCACCGTTTCAACAATATTTCAAGATTTGACTCGGTCAACCACAATTTACTCTAAAATTTATTAAAAATCGAGTTTAATTCCAAAAATTCTGAAATTTTACCACTGACTCAGAAACACCGAGATGAACAACTTTCGTGTTTTATGTTTTTCAATCCGAGATACCGAAACAGGTCAAAAACATCAATTTTCGTCATAACATTAATCTGTCCGAATTTTGTATACAGCAGTTCAAGATTATCCAGATCTACCATAGTAAACCAACTCCAAACTTAATGAAATTTTACAGAGACCTTCTTAAGACATTTATCTACAACTTTCATATTCGGCTAAAGATCTAAATCGGTTTGGAACTAATGTAAAAAATGTGATCAAGATCGGACCTAAGTTCTGTCAAGAATTTCAAGATCCAAGTTTCAGCAGTTCGGTTTCGGGTGGATTTGAAATCTCAAAACGTCTCTAACAATTCTGAAACTTTTACAGTAGATGGATCTAAGCCTTAGGAACATTTTTTGTGTTTTAAGTTTTTCCGTTTGAAGTTGTTTTAAGGTTCGGAAAAATTCGACAAAACTGTTGCGCCGGTAAAAATCATACGTTGACAGATTTTCGAAATCTTGTTTAAACTTTTAGGTTTGAATGTTTTAGTTACTCCCAAAACCATGTAAGTATTAACTTACAGATTTATAGATGTCCGGGATCGTCTATTTCGAAGGCGTGGCTTCCAGTCCACCTTTTATCCTCTCCGTTCGTCGGGTTCTACGTTCTAGATCCGATTCGGGGTGTAGAAAGAAAAAGAAGAAGGTTAGGATTCGTTTTCGAATCGTTTATGGAACAAGGATCGGATCGAAGCTTACCACGACGCTGGAGATCTTCAAATTTTCGTCCAAACAGTCCTCGCCTTGGTTTCGTGCCTCCGACGACTCCGGAATTAGGGTTTTCGAACGTATAGAGAGTTGTAGGGTTTTGGAAAAGTGTTCGGAGCTTTTAAGAGGGCTTATTTATAGGTAAATAAGACCTAGGGGCGTCCAAGGTCTGCCTCTAAGAGTCTTGAGCCGAATGGTGTTCAACCGAAGTCGAAAAATCTGGATTCGGGCGAGTGAATCTCGCATGGGCGAATCTGTCCAACGGCGCGGTCGTGGCGCGCTTTCTTCCCTTTGACCACGCGGCCACCGTGCGGCACTCGCCTGGACTTCGGTCCGGGCGGGTCGTGCGATCCGTCGTGCCTTTCCTCTTCTCTTTCGGACTTCTATCCCCCTATGCTCCCGGATTCCGATTTCCGGGATATCTTCGGGTTTACGGAAATAGAAACCCCGTATAATTTATGTTTGGACTCGAGTTCTCGAGTTCATTGGTGTCGGGTTTCGGTGTACAATTTATTTATCTTTAATAATTCTTTTTATTTAATTAATTTCCTTTTAATTCCTTTTTAAGTTAAATATCGTTTCTCATTTCCTTATCCTTATTTATTTATTTGCTGGATTTATTTATTTATTGTATTTATTTTATTTATTATTTATTTATTTAATTATTGTTTATTTATTTAATTATTGTTTTATGTTGCAAAATTCTCGGGTATTACAGTCTACCCTCCTTAAGAATCAACTTTGTCCTCGAAGTTGTGTTGCGGCTTTTCTCGTGCTAAGGTCTTTTGTTTGTTTTATTGTTTTGTGACTGAACTTAGAATTAAAACTTCTAAGCTGCCTACGTACCCTATAAAGGGATCAAGCCATAACGTAGTTCAAAATTGTTTGTGTACAAAAATGCATGAAAAATGGATGGTATGACAGGGATAAATATGGCCGTCTTCGTTAGTCTATCCAAAATCACCCAAATCTTGTCATGCCTTTAGGTGATCGGGGTAATCCCGAGACAAAGTCCATCGAGATGCTATCCCACTTCCAACTTGGAATCTCTAGTGATTGCATCAGTCCTAAGGGTTTATGTCTCACTGCCTTAACCCTTTGGCAGGTGAGGCACTTTGCCACGAAGTCTGCCACTTCCTTTTTCATTCCCGGCCACCAGATCTTCTTCAGGTCCTTGTAAAGTTTGTCACCTCCGGGATGCACTGAATATGGTGTATTGTGCCCTTCATTCATCAACCTTTGCTTCAACTCGACATACTTTTGAGGCACACACCATCTCCCTTTGAAGCGAATGCTTCCATCCTCATGGACAGCAAATCCTATTAACTTACCCTCGGAAATATACTCCTTTATCCTCTCCAACTTCGCGTCGCCCGGTTGAGCGAGCCTAATTGTAATACCCGAGAATTTTCCAACATAAAATAAATACAATAAATGAATAAATACAACAAATAAATAAATAAAGGTAAGGAAATGAGAAATGAAACTTAACTTAAAAAGGAATTAAAAGAATTTAATTAAATAAAAAGAATTAAATAAAGATAAATAAATGATTACACGTGTACCCGACAACAATGGGCTCGAAAACTCGAGTCCAAACATAAATTTAGATCCGAGGGAAATGACGATACAGAATAGGAACCCGAAGATGGCCCGGAAATCGGAATCCGGGAGCATAGAGGGATAGAAGTCCGAAAGAGAGGAGGAAAGGCACGACGGATCGCACGACCCGCCCGGACCGAAGTCCAGGCGAGTGTCGCCGGTCAAAGGGAAGAAAGCGCGCCAGGCCGGGAGCATAGAGCATAGAGGGATAGAAGTCCGAAAGAGAGGAGGAAAGGCACGACGGATCGCACGTGTAACACCCCGGATTTGATAACCTAGGCCGGGATGCCACCGCCACACCTCCCTAGCAAGACACGTTTTCTCCGAGCTTGCTAAAGAGATGCAAGGCTATGGTTTTTTGGTATTTAAAACATTCAAACAGCCCATTGTAATATAACTTAAAATTAATAATATCAAAGTTACAGCAGAGAATAATATTTTAATACATGTATTGCAGTGGAATTTAAATACAAGGCCGACATGACCAATACACGGGTTAAACAGGCCCGTTCATGCAAGTCGTAACTAAATGCAGGAATTTAAAATAGAGTTTTTCCCCAATGTTCCCCAATGCAGGAATTTAAAACGGTTTGGGTCAGCAAAACGTGCTGAGTAAGTTAACACCAAGCATGATTTAGGGGTTTCAAAGCCTTTAATTAAATTTAATAAAAACATGCTTGTAGGTAATACACAATTTAAGTTAATCATCCACTAATAAATAAATGGCATAATTTAAAACAAGGATTTTCACGTGATCATAATTCAACTTACATGGTAAAATAAATGTAAGGCATAATCTAAAGGCATAATTTAAACAAAGAAAATATTCAAGTCTTTTAAATTTTCTCGTGACTTCAGGATTTGGTATTTTCAGGATTTTACTCTTTCACTATCGTTCGATATGATCTAGTATAATTTGTTCTTGGGGAATCGAGCCCGCAAGAATTTAAACGCATCCTAGGGAATTGAACCCATAGGAATCAACACACATCCTGGGGAATCGAACCCGCAGGAAAACAACAATCGCCCTTGGGGAATTGAACCCGCAAGAACTCAAATACATCCTAGGGAATTGAACCCATAGGAATCAACACACATACTGGGGAATCGAACCCGCAGGAAAACAAACAATCGCCATTGGGGAATCGAACCGGCAAGAACTCAAATACATCCTAGGGAATTGAACCCATAGGAATCAACACACATCCTGGGGAATCCAACCCGCAGGAAACAAAAAATCTCCATTGGGGAATCAAACCCGCAAGGTAAGAACACATTTGCAAATTTCACAAGTTTCTCCAAAATATAACTTTACACAAGTCGCTGTCTTACTCCGTAATTATTTAAAAATTTATTTTCAGTCCGAAAATTTTGAAATTTCACCAGTAACTCGAAAACACAGAGAGGAACAAGTTTCGTGTTTTATGTTTCTCGGTCCGGGTGAAGGAAACAAGCCAAAAATCAAGTTTTTCACCAAGGTAGTATGCTCTCAGGTTTCAGATTTGACACAGTTTCAAAACTCGACATTTTGACACATCAAATGGACTCCAAAGATCTTGAAATTTTATATGCACATACTAGACATGATTTCCTACAACTTTAATTTAGATTGTAAAGATCAATTCGGACTAGAAAGTATAGAAACATGCTCACCAAATTCGGACCATTGCACTGTCCAATTTTCGGAAACATTTTTCAAGGCAGTTTATGTTCGGATCGATTTGGGATAGCAAACATTGATGAAAATGGCTGAAATGTTTACACAACATAGATAAATGTGTTAGGATCAAAAGTCTAGTTTTGAGTTTTTTGGTTTGAACTCTTGAATTAAGGGTTTTGGTCCGATTTCAAATCTGTCACAGTTTCAAGTTCGACTTTTAGGGCAGGTTCGTTGGAGGCCGTTTTCGGATATCAAAACACAATGAAAAATTATGAAAACTTTTACACGAACTAGAGCTATGTCTTAGGAATGTTTTTCATGTTTTGAGTTTTTCCGTTTGAGCAGTTTTAAGGGTTCGAAAAATTCGCACCAAATCGCTGCGCTGGGGGTTTTTCGTGTTGACAGATTTTAGAGTTATTAAATCCCTATGTTTGGTTGCATTTTAAGTCACCCAAAACCAAGTAAGCATTAACTTACAGTGGGGATGATGTCTAGGACGTCTCTGGATCGATCGGGGCGCCCACGCTTGCTACGAACACGTCCCAATTACTCCGTCTCACTCCGTTGGCCCCGAAACGAAACCGAAAGTAAAAATCTAGGGTTAGATCGGATTTTCGGACTCGAAAACTTAAAAGAAAACCGATGGAAGACTTACCACAATCTGGAACACTAAAGGTGTTGTTCTCCACGCCTCCTTCGTTGATTTTCATCGCCGGAAAGTGATCGGAAAGTCGTCGGATCGGTTTTGGATGAACAAGGGAGAAGTTTTGAGAGTCTGGGAGGAATGGGGGCTGCCAACTTCAAAAATTAGGGTTAATTATGAGTGTCCAATCCCCTCAAACCCGTCCATATACTCCTTCCCTCGACCGGGATTGAGTTACCAAAGTCGGGGGCCGAAAATAAGGTAAGAAATCGTCGAAATCCACAATACGATCGCATACTTCTACTTGGCGCGGTCGTGGCGCGGTTTGTGGATTAGGACCACGCGGCCACCGCGCGGGTCCCGGCTGGGCTGCGGTCCGTGCCGAGCCGTGCGTTCCGTCGGGCCTTTTCTCCTCTCTTTCGGACTTCTGTCCTCCTACATTTTCGGGTTCGATTTTCCGGGTCATTCTCGGATTATGATTCCTATATTAATCTATTTCGACTTGAAATTGATTTTGTGATTGAAATCTTAAGTCCGTCGGTTTCGGATTTGTCGGGTTCCAATTCGTCGTCTTTTCGCTCCCGTGCAATAATTTATCTAATTCAATTATTTCCGACTTCACGGGTTCTTGGACTTAAAATTCTTTTCCTTCTTGAATTTAATTCCAATTCTTTTGGCTCGATTCATGGAATGTCTTCGGGCTTCCTTTCCATCTTTTATTCCATTTTGAATTTTTGAATCTATCGGCGTTTCATTTCCGAGCAATAATTTATTGTGATAAATTATTTCCTTCTTCTCGGAGATATTTCGACCTTGATTGGATTAAGAAATAAATTTTATTCCCTTGGACGCCGATAAAAATCCCGGGTATTACAGTCTACCCCCCTTAAGAATCAACTTCGTCCCCGAAGTTGCGTGTTAGCTTCTCGCGAGCTTGGAACTAAGGTCCTTTCTATTTTGTGCTATTGTTTGATTGCGTGATTGTATCATTATGTGGTGTTGTTCTTGATTTGTTTGTATTATTTTATTATATCGTTCGACTGAACCCAGAATTGAAATTTCCAAGTTGCCTACGTACCCGGTGAAGGGATCAAGTCATTACGTAGTTCAAAACAGTTTAAATTTGTTTATTTGAAATACAAAATATTCGGATTAGAATATTCGGGTCGTTACATCCTCCCCCCCTTAAGATTAAAGTTATGTCCCCATAACTGCCTATGTATTATTCACAAACAGGTTCGGGTATCGTTGCCTATGATCCTTCCTCATTGAGCTGGCAAGTCAGCTTGATCGATGCCGTTCAATCATCCTATGGCTCTCCCTTGATTTCCTTGTTGAGGGTTTACCAGATCTAGCCTTTTCTCAATCATCTCTTCACGAACATCGCATCCTCTAATCATGTGGTCTTCCCCACCACATCTATAACAAGTCCCGCGCCTTGGGCATTCGCGCACCAGATGGGCTTGGTGGCACTGCGGGCAACGTGGTATGGTTGTACGACGTATGCCATTTCTCCCTTTATTGAAATCTTTATTCTTATTCTCCTTTGGCTCATTGTACCCAGCTTGACCATTATTCTTCCTAAAATTGCCATTGCTATTGTTTCGATTCTTTTTCTCAAATTTTTGCGAGTCCTTGCTCGACTCCCCATTTCCTTTGCGCTTTAGTTGTTGGACTCGATCAATTGCTACAGCTCGATCATAAACCGTTTGCAGGTTTGTGAATTGTCCTACTGCAAGTATCTCCCGGATACTAAGGTTCAGACCCATCTCGAATTTCCGAGCCTTGTTAGAGTCGGTTGGTACTATCCTCGTAGCAAATCGCACCAATTCCTTAAAATTTGGTGTAGTACTCTTGTACTGTTTGCGCACCTTGTCTGAGGTTGATTAACTCCTCGTATTTCGCAGTCTTGGTGCTCAGTGGGTAGAATCTTTCCCTCGGGGATTCTTTAAGTTCTTCCCAGGTGTAGGCTTCTTCGTCTTCCTCTGAATTCGTTCGAAGGTTTTGCCACCACTCATCGGCTTCGCCCCCTAAGTAGTAGGTCGCTATGTGTATCTTCTCCTCATCGGGGCATTTGATAGCATTCAAGAGCTTATCAAAGGTACGGATCCAACCTTCCAACTTGGCCGGATCCTCTTGGCCGTCATAATGGGGTGGGTTGTAGGGGTTTACCAATGCCAAGTAGTTGACTTGGGCTACTGGCGGGGGTACTGCTGCTTGTGCTCTATGCACCTCAGCATTTCCTAATGCTACAAGGACTTCCTCCATAGTCCTTAGACGTTCTTCCATGTTGTTGGGTGCAGGAGGTCCTCGTTCTCCTAGGTTTTGAGGAGTCTCATTATTGTTGGGCACGTTGGGGAGGTCAGCGTCAGTGCCGTTTGGACTTACCTTTCTTGGTTTTCTCCTGGGTGCCATTTCTCTGTTATTAAGCACGCGAAGATGAGTTTCTAAGTGATCAAGATCTAGGACTAAGGTAAAGTTAGTCTTTAGCAGCTCCTAAGTCAAGGTCATGTCGAATACTGATTTAAGAGTGTTTTCTTAGAGTCGATGATTCTCATAAAAAGAGTTAGTGCAATTATGTATGTAAGCATATGCAATCCCCCCAATAAAAATTTAATTTGTGCATGCATTTATCCATGGGTTTAAAATTTTATGCCATGAATAATTTAAAGACAACGATAAGATATTTGGACCACTATATAAGGCCAAAAGTAATAAATCTTGGGCTAGAGAAAACATTGGGCTAAGTAAAATTTTGGGCTAAAATTTTTTGGGCTAAAAAATTTAGGATTTTAATAATAAATAAAATGATTGGGCTAGAAAAATTTTAGGCTCCACAATGATAGTTTTAAAATAATAATGGGTTTAAAAATAGTACTAGTTTAAAAATAATAATACTAAAAATAGTCCGGTCTCTGATACCACTCTGTAACACCCCGGATTTGATAACCCAGGCCGGGATGCCACCGCCACACCTCCCTAGCAAGACACGGTTTTTCCGAGCTTGCTAAAAAGATGCAAGGCTATGGTTTTTCAGTATTTAAAACATTCAAACAGCCCATTGTAATATAACTTAAAATTAATAATATAAAAGTTGCAGCAGAGAATAATATTTTAATACATGTATTGCAGCGGAATTTAAATACAAGGCCGACATGGCCAATACACGGGTTAAACAGGCCCGTTCACGCAAGTCGTAACTAAATGTAGGAATTTAAAATAGAGTTTTTCCCCAATGTTTCCGTGTATGCATATGAGATGCATAATCTTCATACTCTGAAAGAAAAGGGGAAAAACGGTTTGGGTCAGCAAAACGTGCTGAGTAAGTTAACACCTAGCATGATTTAGGGGTTTCAAAGCCTTTAATTAAATTTAATAAAAACATGCTTGTAGGTAATACACAATTTAAGTTAATCATCCGCTAATAAATAAATGGAATAATTTAAAACAAGGATTTCCACGTGATCATAATTCAACTTACATGGTAAAATAAATGTAAGGCATAATCTAAAGGCATAATTTAAACAAAGAAAATATTCAAGTCTTTTAAATTTTCTCATGACTTCAGGATTTGGTAGTTTCAGGATTTCACTCTTTCACTATCGTTCGATATGATCTAGAATAATTTGTTCTTGGGAATCGAGCCCGCAAGAATTTAAACGCATCCTAGGGAATTGAACCCATAGGAATCAACACACATCCTGGGGAATCGAATCCGCAGGAAAACAAACAATCGCCCTTGGGGAATCGAACCCGCAAGAACTCAAATACATCCTAGGGAATTGAACCCATAGGAATCAACACACATCCTGGGGAATCGAACCCGCAGGAAAACAAACAATCGCCCTTGGGGAATCGAACCCGCAAGAACTCAAATACATCCTAGGGAATTGAACCCATAGGAATCAACACACATCCTGGGGAATCGAACCCACAGGAAACAAACAATCGCCCTTGGGGAATCAAACCCGCAAGTTAATAACATATTTTGCAAATTTCACAAGTTTCTCCGAAATATAACTTTACACAAGTCGCTGTCTTACTCCGTAATTATTTAAAAATTCACCAAGGTAATATGCTGTCAGGTTTCAGATTTGACATAGTTTCAAAACTCGACATTTTTGACACAGCAAATGGACTCCAAAAATCTTGAAATTTTATATGCACATACTAGACATGATTTCCTACAACTTTCATTTAGATTTTAAAGATCAATTCGGACTAGAAAATATAGAAACATGCTCATCAAGTTCGGACCATTGCACTGTCCGATTTTTGGAAACGTTTTTCAAGGCAGTTTATGTTTGGATCAATTTCGGATAGCAAACGTTGATGAAAATTGCTGAAATATTTACACAACATAGAGTAATGTGTTAGAATCAAAAGTCCAGTTTTGAGTTTTTTGGTTTGAACTCTTGAAGTAAGGGTTTTGGTCCGATTTCAAATCTGTCACAGTTTCAAGTTCGACTTTTAGGCCAGGTTTGTTGGAGGCCGTTTTCGGATATCAAAACACAATGAAAAATTATGAAAATTTTTACACGAACTAGAGCTATGTCTTATGAATGTTTTTCATGTTTTGAGTTTTCCCGTTTGAGCAGTTTTAAGGGTTCGAAAAATTCGCACCAAATCGCTGCGCCGGGGGTTTTTCGTGTTGACAGATTTTAGAGTTATTAAATCCCCATGTTTGGTTGCATTTTAAGTCACCCAAAACCAAGTAAGCATTAACTTACAATGGGGATGATGTCTAGGATGTCTTTGGATCGATCGGGGCGCCCACGCTTGCTACGAACACATCCCAATTACTCCGTCTCACTCCGTTGGCCCCGAAACGAAACCGAAGCAAAAATCTAGGGTTAGGTCGGATTTTCGGACTCGAAAACTTAAACGAAAACCTATGGAAGACTTACCACAATTTGGAACACTAAAGGTGTTGTTCTCCACGCCTCCTTCGTCGATTTTCGTCGCCGGAAAGTGATCGGAAAGTCGTCGGATCGGTTTTGGATGGTCCATATACTCCTTCCCTCGACCGGGATTGAGTTACCAAAGTGGGGGGCCGAAAATAAGGTAAGAAGTCGTCGAAATCTGCAATACGATCGCATACTGCTACTTGGCGCGGCCGTGGCGCGGTTTGTAGCTTAGGACCGCGCGGCCACCGCGCGGGTCCCGGCTGGGTTGCGGTCCGTGCCGGGCCGTGCGTTCCGTTGGGCCTTTTCTCGTCTCTTTCGGACTTCTGTCCTCCTACGTTTTCGGGTTCGATTTTCCGGGTCATTCTCGGATTATGATTCCTATATTAATCTATTTCGACTTGAAATTGATTTCGTGATTGAAATCTTAAGTCCGTCGGTTTCGGATTTGTCGGCTTCCAATTCGTCATCTTTTCGCTCCCGTGCAATAATTTATCTAATTCAATTATTTCCGACTTCACGGGTTCTTGGACTTCAAATTCTTTTCCTTCTTGAATGTAATTCCAATTCTTTTACCTCGATTCATGGAATGTCTTCGGGCTTCCTTTCCTTCTTTTATTCCATTTTGAATTTTTGAATCTATCGGCGTTCCATTTCCGAGCAATAATTTATTGCGATAAATTATTTCCTTCTTCTCGGAGATATTTCGACCTTGATTGGATTAAGAAATAAATTTTATTCCTTTGGACGCTGATAAAAATCCCGGGTATTACAGCACGACCCGCACGGACCGAAGTCCAGGCGTGGCCCGCGCGGTGGCCGCGCGGTGAAAGGCCAATTGGCGCGCCACGACAGATTCGCCGGTTGCGAGATTCACTCGTCCGAATCCGGATTTTCCGACTTCGGTTGAACACCTTTCGGCTCAAGTGTAACACCCCGGATTTGATAACCCAGGCCGGGATGTCACCGCCACATCTCCCTAGCAAGACACGGCTTCCCGAGCTCACTAAGGAAATGCAAGGCTTATGGGTACGTAAAAGATTTAAAAACATTTCAAGATTGAGTCCGGAAATTATATTACTTAATTCAAAATACGAGAGCAACAATCATCATGCACGAATAAAGTAATGCAGCGGAAAAGTAATCACGGCCAACACGGCCAAAACCTCGGGTTTAACAGACCCGGTAAAACAGTAGTACGATGCAGAAATTGAAAATGTTCATAAATGTTTCCCCCCAAGTGCATGTGTATGCGTCACTCGACATACTCTGTAAAAGAAAAATGACAACGGTTTATCAGTATAAAAATATACCGAGTAAGTTAATCCCTAACTAACAATTTAAGGGGTTACTTGTGTTTAAACTAAAGATTACACTTTTCATGCATTAATTTAAAAATCCATATTTTATTCGCAGCGGAAAAACATGAGTAATTTATTCAAGACGAAAATGCATAACTAAAGGACTTAATTTAAAAGCGTAATTTAAAGGCATAATTTAAGAACGTAATTTAAATGCATAATTTAAAAACATGATAAATAGGATTTAAGCATAATTAAACACTCACACAAGTCTTTTATATTTTATCCCGCAAACTAAGAAGAGGACACCATACCGGGGGATCACTAACGAGGCAATCTCAAACGTAGGACCACTAACGAGGCAGTCCAAAATAATGGGAGACCACTAACGAGGCAGTCTCAAAAGATAGTAGGACCACTAACGAGGCGATCCAAAACACAGCGCGCGAGATCACTAACGAGGCAATCTCAGATAGTAAGGAGACCACTAACGAGGCAGTCTCAAAGATAATGTTAGCATGAAGATCGGCTCAGCCTAGTGAACGGGATTTTTTGAAAGTTCGTATTTCAATGTTATCAAAATATTCGATATCGCGTTTCGTAGTTCGAGTTTTCCCAAGTTCGAAAAATCCGATTTGACGCAGTTTACGCCTTTCTTAATTAAAAATTCATCTTTACACCAAAAATTCTGAAATGTACACAGTAGCTCAAAAACACACACACGAACAACTTGCATGTTTCAAGTTTCTGGAAATAAGGTTTCGAAGTGAGTCAAATTTCGAGTTCTTTGCAAAAGATAATTTCTGTCTCAAAAACTGATTTCGTCACAGGTTCGTGCGACGCCGATTAAAAATTCATTTCAAAGCCAATTGATCCGAAATTTTTATAGGAGATACAAAACACATTAATGAACAACTTTTATGTTTTAAGAATTTGGAAATAATGAATTTTAGATGTTCAAAAATCGACCACAACACGCTGTATACGCGCGGACTCAACGGATGGTTTAAAACAGTTCTAAAAATCGGCCATTTTGACATATCAAATGAACTCCAAAATTCATGAAATTTTGTATGCATAATCTAGACATAATTATCTACAACTTTTGTTTAGAAATGCAATGTTTACTCATTCTAGAAATGGGTGAAAAACATGCAACAAGTCGAGTAAGTAAATCTGTCAACAGTTTTAAACGTTCGGTTTGTCACATAAAGTTTACGTCGCGATTTGGAATAGCAAATCTTAATGTCAATGGCTGAAATTTGGATACAAGGTAGATTAAAGTCTTAGGAACAAAATCTATGTTGAAAAGTTTTCTGTTTCAATTCCTGAAGGTCGAGTTTTAGGCGAGTTTTTTGAAATTGGACAAAAATAGGATTTTTGAAAACCGATTTTTGTTACGGGTCCAGATCTTAAGTTTTAAACAACAATAAACCACAAAAATTGGTGAGTAAGGTCTTAACTTGCTTAGTTAGAGATTAGGGTTGCTGGAAAGGGTTTCCGGACGTCCTAAGGTCGCGACGAATGGCCAACTTCTCCGATCGCTTTTTGTTCGTTCCCCGACGTGAAATCGTAGCAAAGGAAAATGGTTAGATTTCGAGTTTGTTAAAGCTTATGGAAGATTCAAACACTGTAATACTACTTACCAAGGTTCTAGAGGGTAGAGGCTTCGTCCCGTTTGCCTCGTCGTAGCCGGAATACTCGCCGGAAAGTGGAGTCGAAGGAGTTTTGAACTTGGAGAGAAAAGATGGGAGTGTCTAGGGTTTGTTTACTGAAAATATGGGGTAGGGGGCCCCCAATACTGACTTTATGCCCTTTACAATTGTTGTGATCGACTTGCCACCGATTGAGGTCGGATTTTTGGCAAGAAAATCGCCATAGAAGGAAAGTTTACACCTTCTGCATCTCTGGCGCGCTGGTGACGCGCACCTATGGCTTTGCCCGCGCGGAGCACGCGTATCCAGGCCTGGAGACGCGACTCCACCTTCCGCGCGGTGGCCGCGTGGCGGCGCGCGGCGAGCGCGGGCCTGCCGGACCGGCCGGTTCGGCGGTCCGCGTGGTTCGTCGGGTTTTTTCTTCCTTTGCTCTATCGGTTTTCTATCTCCTATGTGTTGGCTCGACTCCTCGGGTCGTTTCCGGTTCGAAATCTTTACCTTAAACTTGTTACGAGTTCGGGCTTAACGCTCGTAACATTTCCGTGCCCTAATTAGTCTAGTTAAGTTAGTTCCATTTCCTCCTATAGTTTTGGTGATTGATCTTGTGATTTATTTTGTGATTTGTTTTATGATTTAATTTGTGATTTATTTTGTGACTGAACTTAGAATTTAGTTCCAAGCTGCCTACGTACCCTGTGAAGGGATCAAGTCATGACGTAGTTCAAAACAATTTGAATTTATTATTTTTTTTTCTCGGGTGTTACATCCTCCCCCCCTTAAGAATACGGTTATGTCCCCATAACTGTGGCCGGTTCATCTTGGAAGAGGGTTGGGTAACGTTGTTTCATGTCAGCCTCCAACTCCCACGTTGCCGTCTCCGTCTCGTGGTTGGACCAAAGGACCTTGACCTTTCTCACGGTCTTATTCCTCGTTACTCTCTCTTTCGTGTCGAGTACTCGCATCGGAACTTCCTCGTAACTCAAGTCATCCTCAAATTCAATTTCTTCCCGTTGGAGTACATGGGTCGGATCGTGCACATACTTCTTCAATTGGGAGACGTGGAATACATCGTGAACACGAGCAAATTGTGGTGGCAACGCTAGCCGATACGCGAGATTTCCCACTCTTTCCAGGATTTCATATGGTCCTATCTACCGTGGACTCAGTTTTCCTCGTTTGCCGAAGCGCATCACCCCCTTCATTGGTGATACCTTCAGCATGACTTTGTCGCCGACTTGAAATTCCAAGTCTTTCCGTCTCACGTCCGCGTAACTCTTTTGCCGGTCCTGAGCGGCTTTCATCTTCCCTTGGATGACCTTGATTTGTTGAGCCATGTCCTCAACAAGTTGTGGTCCCACTATTACCGCCTTATCATTCTCTTCCCATCTTAATGGACTTCGGCACCAACGTCCATATAGTGCCTCGAAGGGTGCCATGCCGATGTTAGCATGGTAACTGTTGTTGTAGGAGAACTCTATCAAAGGTAGATGATTCTCCCAACTTCACTTAAATTCTAGCACACAGGCCCGCAACATGTCCTCCAGCGTTTGGATCATTCGCTCCGTCTGTCCATCCGTCATGGGATGGAACGCGGTACTCATCTTTATTTGCGTACCGAGTGCTTCTTGCAGTTTGGTCCAGAATTGAGAGACAAATCTACTGTCTCTATCTGAGATGATGTCATGTGGTATCCCATGCCGGCGCACCACATTGTCGACGTACGCCATTGCCAATTGGTCCATTGACCAGGTACCCTTCATTGGGATAAATATGGTGGCTTTTGTCAATCTATCCACGATCACCCAAATTTTATTCATTCCCTTCGGTGAGCGTGGTAACCCCGAAACAAAATCCATTGAGATACTATCCCATTTCCAGCTTGGGATCTCCAATGGTTGCATTAGTCCTAGGGGTTTTTGTCGTATTTCCTTGATCTTCTCGCAGGTAAGGCATCTCGCCACAAACTCGGCTACCTCTCTCTTCATGTTCGGCCACCAATAGTTCTTATTCAAGTCCTTGTCAGCTTGTCCCCTCCGGGGTGAACCGAGTAGGGGGTGTTATGGCCCTCCTCCATCACCTTTTCCTTCAGATCCGCAGATTTTCATGGTATTCACCACCTTCCCTTGAAGCGGATGCTTCCGTCCTCATGAATTTTGAAATCCATTGCCTTTCCTTCGGCAATGCCCCTCCTTATTTCTTCCAACTTCTCGTCACCCGTTTGGGCGAGTCGTATCTCATCAAATATGGTCGGTCCCACCACCATCACGTTGACGACCTCGGTTACCGTGCCAGGATGCACCAGTTCTAGACTTAATTTCGCCAAGTCTTTGTACAATTCGGTCGGTATCACAAGTGAGTTCGCGGCGTGTTGAGTCTTTCGACTCAAGGCGTTGGCCACGACGTTGGCCTTTCTTTCGTGGTACGTGATCTCCAAGTCATAATCCTTAATCAGTTCTAACCATCTCCTCTGCCTCAAATTCAGCTCTTTTTGCGTGAATATATACTTGAGGCTCTTATGGTCGGTGAACATTCGACACCTTCGCCCATAGAGATAGTGTCTCCAAATCTTTAAGGCGAACACGACCGCGGCCAACTCCAGGTCGTGCGTCGGGTAGTTTTCCTCGTGTGGTTTTAGTTGGCGCGATGCGTACGCTATAACCCTTTGATCTTGCATTAGCACGCATCCCAATCCCTCCTTCGAGGCGTCACTGTACACCTCGAAGTCTCCATCCTCTGAGGGTAATGCCAATACTGGCGCTGTGGTAAGTCTTTTCTTCAGATCCTGGAATGCGGCTTTGCACTCGCTGGTCCAGTCGTACTTTGTCCCTTTCTTCAACAGTTGAGTCAACGGGCGGGCGATCTTCGAGAAGTCCTTTACAAATCGCCTATAGTAACCCGCCAGTCCAAGAAAGCTTCTTATCTCCGTTGGATTCTTCGGTGGCACCCACTCGGTCACTGCCGAGATCTTTGCTGGGTCTACTGCCACTCCGTTGGCGGATACTATATGCCCGAGAAATGCCACTTCCTTAACCTGAAGTCGCACTTGGACAGTTTACCATACAGTTGGTTCACTCGTAAGATCCCTAGCACTTTGTGCAAGTGCTCGGAATGTTCCTCTTCACTTTTTGAGTAGATCAAGATGTCATCTATGAACACCACCACGCATTGATCTAACAATTCTCGAAATACGTTATTCATGAGATTCATGAACATTTCTGGGGCGTTCGTTAGCCCAAAGGATAGCACCGTGAACTTGTAGTGCCCGTAATGAGTCCTGAACGCCGTTTTTGGAATGACCTTTTCGGCGATCCTCAATTGGTGATATCCCGAGCGTAAGTCGATCTTTGAGAATACCGTGGCTCCCTTTAGTTGGTCGAACAGATCTTCGATCCGGGGCAACGGGTACTTGTTCTTGATGGTGACTTGATTGAGTCCTCTATAGTCGATGCACAGTCGTAACCCTCCATCTTTCTTCTTGACGAACAAGACCGGTGCTCCCCATGGGGACGTGCTCGGTCTAATGTATCCCTTCTCTAGCTGCTACTCGAGTTGCTCCTTTAGTTCCTTCATTTCCAGTGGCGCCATGCGGTAAGGAGCTTTCGAAACAGGCTCCGTCCCCGGAATGAGGTCTATTGTGAATTCAAGATCCCTCTTGGGTGGCATATCGGGAACGTCTTTAGGGAACACATCTGGGTATTCCCTCACCACTGGGATGTCGTCTATCTTGACTCCTTCAGCTTCCAGGTTGTGAATGTAGCATGCGTGTAGCGCGTAACCCTTCCGCACTAAGCTACATAACTTGAGGGCGTTGACTATTTTGTTAGACTTCTTAGGGGGTTGGGGGTAGAAGATGAATCTCCTCCCCCTACTCTTTGACAGCGTGATCTTTTGCTTTTGGCATTCGATCACGGCCTTATAACGGGTTAGCCAATCCATCCCTATTATGACGTCGAAGTCTCTGACGCCAAACTCTACCAAGTTTGCAAAAAACTCTACGTTTTTTATTACCACAGGTATTCCGTTATAACGCTTAGAGCAGGCTATTACTTCTCCCGAAGGCAGTTGGATTCCTAAGCTAATCATTTCGCACTTAGGTAGATCTAGTTCAGCTACAACTCTCGAAGATAATATGGAACAACTGGCTCCGGAATCAAATAAAACTCTAAGCGGAGTACTTAGGACATGAAAGGTACCTGCCATCACATCACCCTGCGCAGGTATGTCAGCCTGGTTGATCACGTTCAACCTTCCCATCGGCCTCCCTTGATTGGCCGGCTGGTTCTGATTCGGATTTACGTTTTATTGCTGGTTCGGAGGGCACTGGTTTGGGTTTGGAGGAGGTCGATATCCCTGATTGTTGCCGTTCCTGCCTCCTTGATTGAACGGCTCATTGGGTCCAACGACAAATCTTCTCTATTTGTGATGTTCTCGAGTCGGGTTCGACATTCCTCCCTCCCATGGCCCATACGGCTGCACCGGAAACATTCGCCCACCTGAGGACATCTCCTCACCTGGTGCGGCCTGCCGCACCTTGGACACGGTGGCACTCGTCCTCCTTGGTTGAAATTCCGACCATTGTTGTTCTGAACATTCCTGTTCGGCCCTCGCCGAAAGTTGTCCCCACCAGTAGTGTTGCCCGTCCTATTGTCCCGGTTTCTTTTGGCTGGTCCTTGTACCCCTCGGCTAGATTCCCCTACAGTCTTTCTCTTTAGCTGTTGTACTCGTGCGACTGCCACCGCATGGTCGTAGACAGCTTGTAAGTCCGGGTAGTTAACCCCGGTGATCACCTCCCGAATTGACAAGTTCAACCCCATTTCGAATTTCTGCGCCTTCTCCCCGTCTGTGGGTACCATCCGAGGCACAAATCTCACCAACTCCTTAAACCGAGCATAGTTGTAACACCCTGGATTTGATAACCCAGGCCGGGATGTCACCGCCACATCTCTCTAGCAAGACACGGCTTCCCGAGCTCACTAAGGAAATGCAAGGCTTGTGGGTTTGTAAAAGATTTAAAACATTTCAATATTTAGTCCGGAAATTTATAATACTTAATTCAAAATACGATAGTAATAATCATCATGCACGAAAGTAAATAGAGTAAATGCAGCGGAAAGTAATCACGGCCAACATGGCCAAATCATCGGGTTTAACAGACCCGGTAAAAACAGTACGATGCAGAATTTAAAATGTCCATAATGGTTTCCCCCAAGTGCATATGCATGCGTCACTCAACATACTCTGTAAAAGAAAAATGACAACGGTTTATCAGTATAAAAATATACCGAGTAAGTTAATCCCTAACTAACAATTTAAGGGGTTACATGTGTTTAAATCCAAAGTTTCACTTGTCATGCATTACTTTAAAAATCCATATTTTATTCGCAGCGGAAAACATGATTAATTTATCCAAGACGAAAATGCATAATTTTATAGACTTAATTTAAGAGCGGAATTTAAAAGCATAATTTAATGACGTAATTTAAATGCGTAATTTAAAAACATGGTAAATAAGATTTAAGCGTAATTAACACTCACACAAGTCTTTTATAATTTATCCCGCAAACTAAGAAGAGGACACCATACCGGGAGATCACTAACGAGGCAATCTCAACATAGGACCACTAACGAGGCAGTCCACAACAATGGGAGACCACTAACGAGGTAGTCTCAAAAGATAGTAGGACCACTAACGAGGCGATCAAAAACACAGCGCGCGAGATCACTAACGAGGTAATCTCAGATAGTAAGGAGACCACTAACGAGGCAGACTAAAAGATAATGATTAGCATGAAGATCGGCTCAGCCTAGTGAATGAGATTTTTTGAAAGTTCGTATTTCAAGTAATCAAAAGATTCGATATCGCGTTTCATAGTTCGTGTTTTCTCAAGTTCGAAAAATCGATTCGACGCAGTTTACGCCTTTCTTAATTAAAAATTCATATTTACACCAAAAATTCTGAAATTTACACAGTAGCTCAAAAACACACACACGAACAACTTTCATGTTTTAAGTTTTTGGAAATAAGGTCTCAAGTGAGTCAAAATTCGAGTTCTTTACAAAAGCTAATTTCTGTCTCAAAAACTGATTTCGTCACAGGTTCGTGCGACGCCGATTAAAAATTCATTTCAAAGCCAATTGATCCCAATTTTTTAAAGGAGATACACAACACATTAATGAACAACTTTCATGTTTTAAGAATTTGGAAATAATGAATTTTAGATGCTCAAAAATCGACCACAACACACTGTTCATGTGCGGACTCTAAAGGGGTTTTAAAACAGTTCTGAAATTCGACCAATTTGACATACCAATGAACTTTAAAATCCATGAAATTTTATATGCATAATCTAGACAATTTATCTACAACTTTTGTTTAGAAATGCAAAGTTGAATCATTCTAAATATGGGTGAAAAATATGCATCAAGTCGAGTATTAAAATCTGTCAACAGTTTCAAACGTTCGGTTTGTCACAGAATATTTACGGCGAGATTTGGGATAGCAAATCTTAATGTCAATGGCTGAAATTTGGACACAAGATAGATTAAAGTATTAGGAACAAAATCTATGTTGAAAAGTTTTCGATTTGAATTCCCGAAGGTCGAGTTTTAGGCGAGTTTTTGAAATTGGACGAAAATAGGGTTTTTGAAAATCGATTTTTGTTACGGGTCTAGATCTCGAGTTCTAAACAATAATAAACCACAAAAATTTTTGAGTAAGGTCTTAACTTACTTAGTTAGAGATTTGGGTCGCGGGAATGGGTTTCCGGACGTCCTAGGGTCGCGACGAACGGCCAACTTCTCCGATCGCTTTTTGTTCGTTTTCCGACGTGAAATGGTAGTAAAGGAAAAGGGTTAGATTTCGAGTTTCTAAGTTGTATGGTCGAACTAAAACATTATACCATAGCTTACCAAGAGTCTAGAAGGCAGGGCTTAGTTCCTTTCGCCTCGTCGTCGCCGGAATGCTCGCCGGAAAGTGGATTCGGAGGGATTTTGAACTTGGAGAGAAAGAATGGAGGGGAGGCTTGAGTGTTTCTGTGAATTATGGGGATTTGGACGCCCCATTACCGTCCTATAGCCTTCCCTAAGGCCGGGATTCGGTTGCCATGGTTAGGGGTGTTGTTTTTGGCAAGAAAATCGCCATGGAAGGAAAGTTTACACTTTCAGCCCCTCTGGCGCGCTGGTGATGCGCACCTACGCCTTTGCCCGCGCGGAGCACGCGTGCCAGGCCTGGAGTCGCGACTCCGCCTCCCGCGCGGTTCGGCGGTCCGCGTGTTCCGTCGGGTCTTTTCTTCCTTACCTCTATCGGTTTTCTACCCTTTACGTGTTAGCTCGACTCCTCGGGTCGTCTCCGGTTCGGAATCTTTACCTTAAACTTGTTACGAGTTCGGCTTATCGCTCGTAACATTTCCGTGCCCTAATTAGTCTATTTAAATTAGTCCCAACTCCTCCTATCGTCCTTGCGATTGATCTTGTGATCTATTTTGTGATTTATCTTATGATTTATTTTATGATTTATTTTGTGACTGAACTTAGAAATTAGTTCCAAGCTGCCTACGTACCCTGTGAAGGGATCAAGTCATGACGTAGTTTAAAACAATTTGAATTTATTTTTCTCGGGTGTTACAATAGTATTCTTGAACAAACTTTTCCCCTTGTTTCAGGGACGAGAACTCTTCGTACACTGCTGCCTTAGTAATCATTGGGTAGAAGCGCTCCCGGAGTAACTCCATGAACTCGTTCCACGAGTACAGTTCGTCGTCTTCGCCAAGTTTCCCCTGAGTCGCTTGCCACCATTCGTCGGCCTCGCCACCCAGATAGTACGAAGCCACATGAACATTCTCCCCTTCCGGGCATCTCACCGCATTCAGTAATTTGTCGAAGGTCCTCAACCACTCCTCGAGCTTAGATGGATCTTCCTCCCCTACATAGTAGGGAGGTCGGTAGGGGTTTACCGAAGCCAAGTAATTGATCCTTGCTTCCGGCGGTGGTGCCGCGGCAGCTCCGCCCTGGTTAACGTAAGCATTGCCCAATGCGATCAGTAGTTCATCCATGTTCCTCATTTGCCCTTCCGCAGGGTTGGGCATCGGGCCTGCTGGATTTGGCGCCTCAACGTTAGGTGCCTGCTCATTGTGTTGTCCAGGCGTGTCGCGGGTGTTGGGGGTGGTAGGGAAGGTCCTTGCTCGTCCTCTAGGTACCATCCTGTTATCACCATGCGAGCACAAGTAGGTTTAGAGTTATGGGGATTTGATGGAGTGTTGGGAGAAAGTGTTTTGCTAAATTGAGCGACGCCTACTAATAGTTGGTTAAGATTTGTATTTATTCGTTCAGTTGTTTATGTTAAGGGTGTATAGGTTGAAACGTTGAGACCCTGGGTTTTAGAATTTAGGGTTCGAGGTACCTTGCCGATTTGTTATGCATATATGGATATGTTGCTTGTTTATTGTTGTCTTGTTCCCTTGGTTTATTGAGTTTCAATGAAATAAAACGTAAAGACTGCGTATAGAGTAGATGTTTGTGAACTTATTGCTTAATAGGGAACTTTATTCGGTACAAGCGATATGAATCAAAATGTTGAGAATAGTTCGGGAAAATAGAAAGGAGAACAATAGGAATAATGTAGCAAAAATCTCTAAGCCTGGGGAGGATAGGTGGTCGGGTCCTCCATGGGGTCATCCTCATCACTCGAATCCTCGACGGTGCCCGTGCCAAGGGGCCCATGGAAAACTGGGCTTGCTGGTCAATTGGGCCCAGCAGCAGGAGCAGGATCAATGATAGCAACTGGAGTTTGGACGGCTGCAGGGACAGCGACAGGATCAACAACGGGGCTAGCTACAGGAGGAGCTCGCGGGTCGAGCGGGGCATGTGGGAGCAGATCATCCTTCAGATGAAGCAGTTGATGTCCTAAGACCCCTGCTTGGGTCTCTACGTCGTCAATCTGGGTCTGAAACTTAGTCTCGCGGGTCTGGAGTTCGTTGATTTGAATTTGGAGTTGGGTTATATCTTGATGCCCTGCTTGGCCCAGATTAGTTAGGTGGCCCAGGTTAGCCTCCATTTGTTCTACCCTTAGCCTGAAGTTGTTCACGTTTTGAGGGGATTCGAGGTATGCTTCAATCAATCTCATTAGTAGGTTGATCATGTTCACGTTTGGTGCGGCCATCTAATGTTAACAAGGTAGGTTAAGGTTACAATATGTTTTAGGCAATATTAGTCATGCACAAATTTAAATCTATATGCAACATGCAAGTGCAAGTCCCCCTTTCCCCATTAAAAATTTTAATTTATCCATGTATTTAAAATAAATCTACTACATGGGTAGGAATAAAAGTTGGGCCTCTATAGTGGACCAAAAATTTAATATTTCTTTGGCTAAGATTTTGGGCTACGTAAAAATAAGCTTTTGGGCTAAAAATAATACTAGTAGTCAAAAATAATAAATTTAAAAATAATACTTGGGTTTAAAATAATGGTTTAAAATAATAGTAGTAGCTTAAAAAAATTTCCGGGCTCTGATACCAACTTGTAACACCCCGGATTCGATAACGCAGGCCGGGATGTCACCGCCACATCTCCCTAGCAAGACACGGCTTCCCGAGCTCACTAAGGAAATGCAAGGCTTATGGGTACGTAAAAGATTTAAAAACATTTCAAGATTGAGTCCGGAAATTAATATTACTTAATTCAAAATACGAGAGCAACAATCATCATGCACGAATAAAGTAATGCAGCTTAGGACCGCGCGGCCACCGCGCGGGTCCCGGCTGGGTTGCGGTCCGTGCCGGGCCGTGCGTTCCGTTGGGCCTTTTCTCGTCTCTTTCGGACTTCTGTCCTCCTACGTTTTCGGGTTCGATTTTCCGGGTCATTCTCGGATTATGATTCCTATATTAATCTATTTCGACTTGAAATTGATTTCGTGATTGAAATCTTAAGTCCGTCGGTTTCGGATTTGTCGGCTTCCAATTCGTCATCTTTTCGCTCCCGTGCAATAATTTATCTAATTCAATTATTTCCGACTTCACGGGTTCTTGGACTTCAAATTCTTTTCCTTCTTGAATGTAATTCCAATTCTTTTACCTCGATTCATGGAATGTCTTCGGGCTTCCTTTCCTTCTTTTATTCCATTTTGAATTTTTGAATCTATCGGCGTTCCATTTCCGAGCAATAATTTATTGCGATAAATTATTTCCTTCTTCTCGGAGATATTTCGACCTTGATTGGATTAAGAAATAAATTTTATTCCTTTGGACGCTGATAAAAATCCCGGGTATTACAGCACGACCCGCACGGACCGAAGTCCAGGCGTGGCCCGCGCGGTGGCCGCGCGGTGAAAGGCCAATTGGCGCGCCACGACAGATTCGCCGGTTGCGAGATTCACTCGTCCGAATCCGGATTTTCCGACTTCGGTTGAACACCTTTCGGCTCAAGTGTAACACCCCGGATTTGATAACCCAGGCCGGGATGTCACCGCCACATCTCCCTAGCAAGACACGGCTTCCCGAGCTCACTAAGGAAATGCAAGACTTATGGGTACGTAAAAGATTTAAAAACATTTCAAGATTGAGTCCGGAAATTATATTACTTAATTCAAAATACGAGAGCAACAATCACCATGCACGAATAAAGTAATGCAGCGGAAAAGTAATCACGGCCAACACGGCCAAAACCTCGGGTTTAACAGACCCGGTAAAACAGTAGTACGATGCAGAAATTGAAAATGTTCATAAATGTTTCCCCCCAAGTGCATGTGTATGCGTCACTCGACATACTCTTTAAAGAAAAATGACAACGGTTTATCAGTATAAAAATATACCGAGTAAGTTAATCCCTAACTAACAATTTAAGGGGTTACTTGTGTTTAAACTAAAGATTACACTTTTCATGCATTAATTTAAAATCCATATTTTATTCGCAGCGGAAAAAACATGAGTAATTTATTCAAGACGAAAATGCATAACTAAAGGACTTAATTTAAAAGCGTAATTTAAAGGCATAATTTAAGAACGTAATTTAAATGCATAATTTAAAAACATGATAAATAGGATTTAAGCATAATTAAACACTCACACAAGTCTTTTATATTTTATCCCGCAAACTAAGAAGAGGACACCATACCGGGAGATCACTAACGAGGCAATCTCAAACGTAGGACCACTAACGAGGCAGTCCAAAATAATGGGAGACCACTAACGAGGCAGTCTCAAAAGATAGTAGGACCACTAACGAGGCGATCCAAAACACAGCGCGCGAGATCACTAACGAGGCAATCTCAGATAGTAAGGAGACCACTAACGAGACAGTCTCAAAGATAATGTTAGCATGAAGATCGGCTCAGCCTAATGAACGGGATTTTTTGAAAGTTCGTATTTCAATGTTATCAAAATATTCGATATCGCGTTTCGTAGTTCGAGTTTTCCCAAGTTCGAAAAATCCGATTTGACGCAGTTTACGCCTTTCTTAATTAAAAAATCATCTTTACACCAAAAATTCTGAAATGTACACAGTAGCTCAAAAACACACACACGAACAACTTGCATGTTTCAAGTTTCTGGAAATAAGGTTTCGAAGTGAGTCAAATTTCGAGTTCTTTGCAAAAGATAATTTCTGTCTCAAAAACTGATTTCGTCACAGGTTCGTGCAACGCCGATTAAAAATTCATTTCAAAGCCAATTGACCCAAACTTTTTACAGGAGATACACAACACATTAATGAACAACTTTTATGTTTTAAGAATTTGGAAATAATGAATTTTAGATGTTCAAAAATCGACCACAACACGCTGTATACGCGCGGACTCAACGGATGGTTTAAAACAGTTCTAAAAATCGGCCATTTTGACATATCAAATGAACTCCAAAATTCATGAAATTTTGTATGTATAATCTAGACACAATTATCTACAACTTTTGTTTAGAAATGCAATGTTTAATCATTCTAGAAACGGGTGAAAAACATGCAACAAGTCGAGTAAGTAAATCTGTCAACAGTTTTAAACGTTCGGTTTGTCACAGAAAGTTTACGTCGCGATTTGGAATAGCAAATCTTAATGTCAATGGCTGAAATTTGGATACAAGGTAGATTAAAGTCTTAGGAACAAAATCTATGTTGAAAAGTTTTCTGTTTGAATTCCCGAAGGTCGAGTTTTAGGCGAGTTTTTTGAAATTGGACAAAAATAGTGTTTTTGAAAACCGATTTTTGTTACGGGTCCAGATCTTAAGTTTTAAACAACAATAAACCACAAAAATTGGTGAGTAAGGTCTTAACTTACTTAGTTAGAGATTAGGGTTGCTGGAAAGGGTTTCCGGACGTCCTAAGGTCGCGACGAACGGCCAACTTCTCCGATCGCTTTTTGTTCGTTCCCCGACGTGAAATCGTAGCAAAGGAAAATAGTTAGATTTCGAGTTTGTTAAAGCTTATGGACGATTCAAACACTGTAATACTACTTACCAAGGTTCTAGAGGGTAGAGGCTTCGTCCCGTTTGCCTCGTCGTCGCCGGAATACTCGCCGGAAAGTGGAGTCGAAGGAGTTTTGAACTTGGAGAGAAAAGATGGGAGTGTCTAGGGTCTGTTTACTGAAAATATGGTGTAGGGGGCGCCCAATACTGACTTTATGCCCTTTCTAATTGTTGTGATCGACTTGCCACCAATTGAGGTCGGATTTTTGGCAAGAAAATCGCCATAGAAGGAAAGTTTACACCTTCTGCACCTCTGGCGCGCTGGTGACGCGCACCTATGGCTTTGCCCGCGCGGAGCACGCGTGTCCAGGCCTGGAGACGCGACTCCACCTTCCGCACGGTGGCCGCGCGGCGGCGCGCGGCGAGCGCGGGCCGGCCGGACCGGCCGGTTCGGCGGTCCGCGTGGTTCGTCGGGTCTTTTCTTCCTTTCCTCTATTGGTTTTCTATCCCCTATGTGTTGGCTCGACTCCTCGGGTCGTTTCCGGTTCGAAATCTTTACCTTAAACTTGTTACGAGTTCGGGCTTAATGCTCGTAACATTTCCGTGCCCTAATTAGTCTAGTTAAGTTAGTTCCACTTCCTCCTATCGTTTTGGTGATTGATCTTGTGATTTATTTTGTGATTTGTTTTATGATTTAATTTGTGATTTATTTTGTGACTGAACTTAGAATTTAGTTCCAAGCAGCCTACGTACCCTGTGAAGGGATCAAGTCATGACGTAGTTCAAAACAATTTGAATTTTTTTTTTCTCGGGTGTTACATCAAGACTCACCAAGGCCGACCTTGGACGTCCCTAGGTTGTGTCTACCTATAAATAACCCCTCTTGAGAGCCCCGAACACTTTTCAAAACATCCATACTCTCTATACGTTCGAAAACCCTAATCCCGGAGTCGCGGAGGCACGAAACATGGGATTTTTACCGGCGCAGCAGTTTTGTACGATTTTTCCGAACCCTTAAAATCTTCAAACGACAAAACTTAAAACACAAAAAACATTCCTAAGGCTTAGACCTATCTCCTGTAAAATTTTCAGAATTTTTCGTAATGATTTGGTGTATGAAATCAACCCGGAATCGAACTGCTTAAATTCGAATCTTGAAATTCTTGACAGAACTTAGGTCTGAACTTGATGACGTTTTTGACTAGGGTTCTAGGCCGATTTAGATCTTTAGCCGGACATAAAAGTTGTAGATAATTGTCTTAAAAAGGTCTCTGTGAAGTTTCATTAAATTTGGAGTTGATTTGCTATGGTAGATCTCGAAATCTTGAAACTGTTGTACATGAAATTCGGACAGATTAATGTTACTATGAAAATTAATGTTTTTGACCTGTTTCGGTATCTTGGATTGAAAAAGTTAAAACACGAAAGTTGTTCATCTCGGTCTTTCCGAGTCAGTGGTAAATTTTCAGAATTTTTGGATATAAATCTGATTTTAAATTAATTTTAGAGTAAACAGCGGTTTACCGGAGTCAAATCTTGAAATCTTGTTGAAACGATGGAATTAGCCTTTAAGGTTGAAACGAGTCGAAATCTCCTTTTAATAAATTTAGTGAAAACAGAATTTTCGAAATAAATCCCCTTACAAACTTGATAAATTAAAATTAGGGGTGTGTGCTCTGCAGGGTGCCCCCTAACTGCTTCACTTCGTGCCTTTATGGACGATTGTAACACCCCCATTTTCCCTAAAGATACAGTGGAAGAAAAGTGCGGGAACAATGGGTGCGGGGTGCTACCGCCACGTATTCTGGTCCGCCAGAAATACATTAAGGCTAGAATAAATATTACAACTGAATGTATATGCTAACCACGTTCCGGACAAGCTAGCATATAACTCACAAAGAAGCTTATAATACTGGTAAAGTATAAAATAAGCTTAATACAAACGGTTGGAATGTTCAACCGAAACAGAGGAACGCATTCCTCGAAATGAGCTCAACGGTAGAAATGGAATAAATCCATGGAAGTTTTTGTTTTAAAAGAGGGTGTACCTCGCATTTGAAAAATATTATAGAAAAGGGTTGTCTAACTCGCACTTCAAAAATAACACTGTTGAACGCGCAATACATTGTTTAAACAGTAGGGCACAAGGTTTGCACGAACGGGATAAAACCCAAATATTTGTTTATGCTCGATAATTAACTTCCAATGCTTCATAAAAATTATATTTGCCTCATAAAATTCTTATCTATGCCAAGTAATATACTTCCATCACAAAAAGGATTTAAAAATACATGTCCTTATAAGTAATACCCCATACCGTGCCCCGTGCAAAATATGATCTATCGAACCTTGCAGATCTGAAACCTGAAAGGAAATGGTGACAAGTGTAGAGTCAGCAAAAACAATCGCTGAGTAAGTAGACGTTTACTCCCGGAGGAGGTAGGGTTGCAGAAATAATTTAAAGACAACAGTTATGGTAATGGTATGCTAAAAATGAGGATTAATTTATGCATAGACAAAATCCATATAAATCTAAACCCGGAAAAGATAATATGATACTATGCGTTACCAAGAAATAAATTTCTCAGCCAACATGATGTGCAGGTTCCCTGTCGTAGGGCCCAGATCTCACATACATTCAAGGGTAGTGGTGGAGGTAAGAAATTCCCTCAGGCCACGCGGAATCAGGTAGGTGGCATCGGCGCAATGTCCCCAGGTAGCTTTGAACTGCTTACAACCGGGGGTCTAAGGCCCCGGGTAGCTTTGAACTGCTTACAACCGGTGGAGGTGGTCCGACCCAGTACTCAGAAACCACCCCGTAACAATGAGCTCAAAATCCGTATGAGTTTGTAGATAATTGCAGGAATTGTAAAGCACAGTAAAAGAGCATACCAATAATCCAAAAGCAGTAGGCAGCTATAAGCATAAAATATAAAAAGTAATAAAATGTTTTTTCTTGAAACTTATGCTTAAGCTAAATAAATTTTGGGCTTAACTCCAAAGAGTAAAAATCTACTTACCGTCACCGTAGATGGAATGGGTACGACACACGCGTAGGCTACGAGCAGATATCCCTTTACAACTATTTAACTAGCAAAAATTATAATATTAACATTGTATGCTATAATAGTATTTTAATAAAATAATAACTAAAATTTTTTTAACTTACTAAATCTTACCCGGAACACTGCACTGCTTCTATTAGTTATGATGGCAACTAAACTTTAAAAATCTGTTAGGGAACTTATGGCAAAAGGGGGGGTAGAGAAACATAAAGAATCGGAATAGCAATAAATTCAAAACAGAACAAGAAAAGAAAGGAACAAGCCGAAAGAGGAAGATAAAAAGAAACAGATAGGAAGAAATTTCACTTGGTTGAGGGACGAGAGTGTAGGGGGCATGGGGATTTAAATAGGCAACTAAACAGCTTCTCTTTATCTGGATAAAACACATCTCCCCTAACTTATCCCATTAACCCCTCAGATATCCATTTCTGTAACCTTCCCTTCCAACCCATATCCCTTTCTGTACGCCACCTCCTCCTTTCCCCTTCTAAAGATTTCTCAATCAATCCCCTCAATTGTCTCTCCATCCTCAATCAACTCCCATCAATCCCAACACCTCGGCGCGATTCCGGGCGGCGTCGGCAGGCGGCGGTTGTTGGCGAGTGGCGACAGGACATGCTCCTGTCTCTCCTCTCTCTCATCTCATTATTTCCTCGTCCCCTCAATTTCTTCTTTTTTTTTTTTTGATTTTAGTTTTCCCTGATCTTGGTGTTGTTTGGTGCTTGAGTTTTGGGGGATCTGGAGGAAAGGGGGAAAATGGTTGTGGTGGCGGGATGGTGGCGGAATGAAGTAGGCAGTGGTGGTTCGGTGGTGGTGGTAGTGATGAGGCGGTGGGGGTGGCAGTGGCGATTTGTGGGGGGGGGGGGGGTTGTGGTGATGTTAGATTTGGAGGAGGATGAAAGGGTGGCTCGGTGGTGGTGTGGGCGAGCCACGGCGGTGGAGAGGTTTGGGATCCGAGGGTGGATCGGAGACCGTCGATTGTGGTGGCGCAAAAGTGGCCGGAGTTGATGGTGAAGGTGGCGTGGGTGGCGGAGCAAGGGTCGAGGGTTGTGGCGATGAGGCCGGGAATGGAGTGGGGAGGGTGGTCCGGTGGCGAAAATGGAACGGGGAGGAATTTTGGTGGTGGCCGGAGGTGGTGGCCAGCGACTCACCGCCGGCGAAGGCGGCGCCGGAAAACGGCGACAGGGGCAAAAATTTAGGGTTAGGGTTGGGGTTTAGTTTTAGGGTTGGGCTAGGGTTTTGGATTGGGCCCAATTGCTTCGGGCTCAAATTATTTGTTCAAATCTTCATTGGACTACTAATTCGATTGGCCCAATCATTGGACTTAAATTAACTAATAAATCTTGATTATGGCCTTAATAGTTTAATAAGCCGATATCGTTAATTGGGTAATTCGAGACTACTTTCTCCAATTCGGGATAATCACAATTTAACGATGGGGCAATTCCCGATAACTAAATGAGTTAATTATTTTAAGTTAAATTGTGAGAATTTGATTAAATTTTAATTGCATTTAATTGTGAGAATATTTTTAATTGTAAGGGTTTAATTTTCATAATCTAATTCATGTTTAACATTTAATCCAATCCCTTTAAACACATCAATGGATTTGATTAAACTCCTGATGACATAAGTATTACAATTTTAAGCTAAGCCAATATTCAATTTACTTAAATTAATTAATAATTGGTCTTACTTAGCAAAGAAATCAAGTCTTGGAATAATTGGGCCTCAATGATTCTTTTCGTACTAATCAAGTGTTTACTTAGCGTCCATTAGTCTCTGGATTCAATTATTTTAACAATGGCCTAATTCTCACAATTCCTCCACTAGCGTTGTGTATCTTTAGAATAATTAATCTAAGTCTCCAATTATCTTATACTCCTACTTTTATTTAATACTCCCTCCGTTTTTTTAAAAATGTAACATTTGAATAGTAATTACTATTCATCAACTAATTTTAATTCAATTTTTAACATAGTTATATAAATTAAAACATAATCAAGTGAGATCTTGTTGGATTCGTCTAAGCGTGTAGTTTTATAATATCTAAGTTTTATAATTTTTACTTTTATACAATTTGAGATATTATGCGTTAAATATGTGCATTGGATTGCGTGAAATAACTGATTGTTTCAATTTTTAAAAAACGGAGGAAGTAGATTTTAGTATATGCATAATCATTCTATTAGCAAAAATTCTCCAAGTCTTCAAATCCTTCAAGTTTGATGCAAATTGCTAATTACAATTCGGGTCGACTTTGCATCCAATAAATTGTTAGTCTGAGTGCTTTTACTTAAGTCATGGTGACTAATTCTGATAACTCAATTCGTATTCATAAATTGGTGGACTTAAGTAAATCCTTGATAATCTATAGGTTAATACTCATAAGCTAATTTAATAGTCTCGGACTTAAAAGTTTTTAATTCCTTAAAGTTAGTTCTTAACAAAGATCGATTTAAACTCACACTTTGAAAATAAATACTATTTCCTTTCATCTTCTAAAAATTTAATTTATGAGAATTTTTGAATATTTATTTATTAGAATCTAGATTTTTATTTATAAATTTTACGGGGTGTTATAGTCTACCCTTCTTAAAATAAGGCTTCGTCCTCGAAGCCTCACGACAAAACTAATAGTAATTCATAATTAGATGCATATTTCCTAACACCTGTATTCATTTACTTATTTTATTTTATTTATTTATTATCTTTTTATTTATTTATTTATTTATTTATTTATTATTATTATTATTATTTTTTTGTGGAAAACTTTCAATGGGTTATCGATCAGTTATGAATCTCTTCAAACGACCACGGATATTTATCCTTAATACCCGTGCTAACTCCTTTAGTTGCATCTTTTTTTTTCATGGCATGTATCATGTACCTTTATTAGCAAATTCTAATCTGCCGATTGACTAAAATGATTTCCCCTTGGTCCTTAATTATTGAGGTCAAACTTGGGTTGGCTCATCATTCCTTGATGACACAGTTTTTTTTTTTGTCATATCCTAAGGTATCTGGGATAAGTCTAGGACAAAAACCTATTAATATGTTATCTTATTCCCGTTTTCCGGTTTCCAATTATTCAGTTAAATTGGTAGTCTTCTTTTGAGTATTCCATAATCCTTAGTAAATCTCACTTTTCCTTGTTGGTAACGTTGCTCTTTGGAGAAATTGCTTAGTGATCTAATAAGGTATATTAGAACATGGTTTAGACAAATGATGATGGCGCTGTCCAGTTAAGCATTCTCTACCAAATTTGATAAGTAAACGTTTTACTGGATATAATAATTTACTGACCTTGAGATAAACTTTACTTTTGATGGTTCCATATTTTTAGTTAGGCATGGGCAGTCCATCTAAACATTTGGTTATAGGTCAAAGAAATCCTTTCAAAGGAGAAGAAATTTTAATTATTACATCAGCGAGTATCATTTAGGCGGAAGCTTAAAATGCTTCGCAACAAAAGGGAATGCCTTGGTTATACTTCTCGAGTGCGTTACTAGGTTCAAAGGTTGGGATATGATCACTCCACTTACATATCATTTTACTATGCCAGATTGGCCAATAAACAGGATGGTTGAAATCTAAGCTGACATATCAGGGGCTACATTCCCAAAGCGAAAGTCAAAACGTCTTCCGAGGAGTGTGCCCGAGCTCCCCTATTTTATCCTTTTCAAGGATTGCCCGAGTTGACCTTATGCAACCTTCCTTGCTTCTTACCGCAGGCGGTGGGGTTCCTAGGTTTCCCATTTAGAAATGTTTCCGTTACGTAGCGACCATCCCTCTTCAGGTCCTCCCGCAACATGCTGACATTCAAGCGAATGCCGCATTTCCTGACCACATGACCGTCAAGACCACACCTAAAACAGACTCCGTATTGCGGGCATACTTGCATCCAATGTCGTTTTTCGCATTTCTGACAGGGTGGCGGAATAATGGTGCGATTTTCGTTCCTCACGTTAGGTCCATTGGAGTTTAGTTGGCGGTTCGGGTTTCCTCTGTCTAGTTTCCTCTCAAAGCATCCCATCTTATGGGTTGTAAAGGTCTGCTCTACATGTTCCTCTCTCCGCTTGGGCTGCCGGACTCGCTCAACCGTCATTGCCCGATCATATAGCTTCTGTAGGTTACAGAATTATTTCCCACCTAACCCTTCTCGAATCTCTCGGTTCAATCCGAGTTCGAATTTTTGGGCCTGGGAATGTTCGGTGTTCACTAACCCTGGAGCGAATCGGATGAGGTCATTGAACTTGTTGTAGTACTCATGGACAGAGAAATTGCCTTGTGTTAAGGTGACGAACTCCTCATACTTAGCGTTTTCACACTAGTTGGGTAAAATCTCGCCCGCAGGCTTTCCTTATACTCTGGCCAACCAGTGTCTCGATTCCCGTGGTTTTGCCACCAGGTGTTTGCCTGGCCTTCCAAGAAGAAGGTAGCCACCTCCACTTTCCTTTCATTGGGGCACTGGACTGCCTCTAACAGTTTGTCGAATTTCTCGATCCACTCTTCTAGCTTATCCGGGTCCCCTTGTCCGGTATAGCTCGGGGGTTGATACTCATGTACAGCCTTGATGAAATCCGTGGGTGATTCCCCTTGTGTATCGTCTCTTGCCAGCTGTCGCTCTACTGCGATACCAATAGTTAACATTACTTGTTCTAATCGAGCTTGTCGTCCCTCTATAGCGTCTTGCCTATCCTCCATGGGATCAGGTGCATGTAGGGGGTCGGCCGGACGTTTTTCTGGGCGTCCTCGTCGTGGCATCTGTAACATAATCATAGTCTTGAGAGAAACTTATTTGCTCTCACTTTATCATTTATCAAAATTTTAATTATTTTCCAAATGATTTGGAAATTTTGAAATTTTATTTATTTATTTTTTTATTATTATATTTATTTATTTATTTATTTATTTTCGGTTGGAAAATTTCACTGTAACACCCCGGATTTGATAACCCAGGCCGGGATGTCACCGCCACACCTCCCAAGCAAGACACGAGTTCATTCGAGCTCGCTTGAGAGATGCAAGGCTAAAGGTATTTCAAAAATAAATTAAAAGCAAGCCCAAAAAGATTTATTTTAAAGTTACATAGTATAATCCACACAAAATAAAATAAGTCGCAGCGGAAAATTTAAATATAGGCCGACATGGCCAAAACGCAGCGGGTAATTTAAGTCTAACAAGATACAACATTCACAACTATTAATTTAATTCCCGAGCCCCCAATATGCGTGCATGCTCATGCCATTTCTTCATACTCTGTAAAAGAAAAATGAAACAACGGTTTTATCAGTATACAAAATACTGAGTAAGTTAATTCTTAACATAACAATAATGGGTTTTAAAATATACTTAATAAAAATTCTCCTTTTTACTCATGCACATTTTATAATATAAAAATGTATTTGAACAACATTAATAATAAGAATTTAACTGCATTGATTCTAAACGTAAAGAGACGTACACAAATACTAAGTATATAAATTTCTAGAAATTTAACAAAAGGAATTTACTATAAGTCAAAGTTTCATAAATCATGGGATAGATTATATATTTTCGCATAGCTAATATTTCATTCTTCTACTTTTGTTTCCACTTGGGCACTTATGTCCACAAGTCTTACAAATCACCATTCACTAGGGCACTTATGTCCACAAGCCTCATGGTCGATATTTCACTAGGGCTCTTATGTCCTCTAGTCGTACACTTGGGCTCTTATGTCCACAAGCCTCATGGTCGATATTTCACTAGGGCTCTTATGTCCTCTAGTCGTACGCTTGGGCTCTTATGTCCACAAGCCTCAAATCAATATTCCACTAGGGCTCTTATGTCCGCTAGTCGTATGCTTGGGCTCTTATGTCCACAAGCCTCATAATTAATGTTTCACTAGGGCTCTTATGTCCGCTAGTCGTACGCTTGGCTCTTATGTCCACAAGCCACATAATCAAGATTTCATAGTTCCCAATTCAATCATAAATCATAAGGTTTTCAAAATTTCATAAAACGAATTTTCGACACGGCTTCACAAATTCCGCCAAAATTCATATTTTTCCGACAAAACCAATTCAACCATAGTTTACGCCAAATCGAAATAAAAATCCATTTGATACCTGATGGTTACGAAATTCACACAGTATATGCATAGCACATAGACGAACAACTTTGTAGTTTTACACTTTTCGAAATTCTACCGGGAAAGGGCTCAAAAATCGTCTTTACAGTGGAACATAAGAAATGCATTTCAAGGCATGACTTCCAATAACGAACAGTAGATGTTTTAGGCGTGGAAACTTAGCAAATTATTTTTAAAAATTCTGAAAAATTTACAGTAGCTAGGAAACGTCCCAATAAGTAATTTTCATAGAAATAGCCATTTCAAAATTCAAACTCCTTCTAGGCCAAACGGGCCGATTACAGAAACCCTGATTTCAAAAACTCCACTATTCAGCGATTCACGGGCAGTGGTTAAAATAAAATCCATAACTTTCACACAACACTTCTAAAAATCGTAATATTTGACAGGGACATCCTAGACACATATATGAACAACTTTTATTTATGTTGCAAAGATTAGTTTTGATCGAAAGCTATAGAAAAACACTGATTTAGTTCGATTTTGAAAGCTGTCAGTTTTTCTTGGATTTTAATAAGAACGCAGGAGCATCCAGAGCAAATTTGAGGGTTTAAACGTCGACCAAAATTTATGAAATTTTGCAGGCACGATCTAGATAACATTATCTACAACTTTTGTTTTTATGAAAAAGGCTGATTACGCTCGGATCCAATAGGAAAACACCGATCTAGATACAATACCAAATCTGTTCGGGATCTCAGATTAGAAACGGAAACGCAGAACAACCAGATCGGATTTGACGGACCAAACATCAACGAAAATTTCTGAAAATTTAACACAGTATACTTTAAGTCCTTAGGAACAATTTTGTAGTTTTAAGTTTCTCCGTTTGAAAGCTCGAAAAGGGTCTAAAAATTGGATTTCAGAAACTGCGCGAAGGAGTAGTTGCTGTCAGTTTTGCGAAAAGTCAAAGAGAAACCAGATCGAATTTGGGAAATCAAACGTTGATCAAAACTCCTGAAATTTTAACACAATATAGTTTAGGGTCTTAGGAACAAGATTGAAGTTTTACAATTTTCCGTTTGAACATCCGAAGGGGTCCGAATTACTAGATTTCAAAAATTGCGCAGGGAGAGTTTTCTAGTGTCCGTTTTTAATGTGTTGCTTTAATCCTATGGTTTGCTCGAGTTCATGGCACCAAAATGGTTATATTAAGAATCAACTTACTTGGATGAGTTCTAGGATGATTTGGGATGGTCGGCGGCGCCTGGAATCTCGCTCCACACGTCTTCCTTGTCGGATTCCTTCGTCGGGTGGCCTTTGGATGCACAAGAACTAGGGTTTTCTTAGAGTGGTTGAAGGTTGGAAGAGAGGGTGGCGGTTTTGGATCAGTTTTTGGGGTTATAATGGCAGCAAAATCACCAATATAATGTGTCATAACTCCCCTACATCTCTAAGGTAAGTTACCATGGCTAGCGAATGAAGAAAAGGGAAAGAAATCGCCTAAAACGTGAAGGTGTGCAGCTGCCTGTTTGGTGGCGCGGTGGTGGCACGGTCATAGGCCATTGGCCGCGCGACGAGCGCGCGAGCTCGGCCTTGGGACGCGTCTTTCCCTTCTCGCGCGGTGGTGGCGCGGCCACCCTTGGTAGACCGCGCGAAGGCCGCGCGGCCTCCGGTCCGGGACGGTTTGTGTGACTCGTCGGGTCTTTTCTTCTTTTCTCTTTCGGGTTTCTATTTTGGATTATAATTCCTATCTTAAATTTATTTCGAGCTTGGATTAATGTTCGTATTTGAAATTCTCAATTTGCACTCCCGTTCAATAATTTATTTATTTAAATTATTTCCGACTTCATGGGTTCTCGGAATTTTAAATTCTTTTGCTCTTCGAATTTTAATTCCATTTCTCTCGAGCTTGGTCCATGGAATATTTTCGGGCTTCCTTTCCCTTTTTCATCCCATTTCGACTTGACCAAAATTTAGGTTCGAATTCTTGAATTTATCGGTCATACCATTTCCGAGCAACAATTTATTGTACCAAATTATTTTCTTCTCGGAAATAAATTTATTTTATTTGTTGAGCGCTATAAAAATCCCGGGTATTACAGTCTACCTCCCTTAAGAATCAACTTCGTCCCCGAAGTTGCGTCCTCACTTTAACTTTTTTGATTCAACTTTATTTGTTGGGGTATTTCCATTTACCCTCCTCAAGGATAAACATCTTCCAAAATTTTGAAAAATTAATTCCATTCCTTTGAACGTGAATTAAATTTCTCGGGTGTTACATTCACCGTCCTTTATCAGAACCTTAGCCCTTAATAGTTCATACTCTTTCTCGAAAATGGGGATGAAATCATTGTTATGGGCTCTTGTGTCCTTATCAAGGGAAAAACCATAGGAACAACATATTTGGGACAACTATTGAGGTAGACAAAAATCATACGAAGGGCGATTGGGAGAAGTATTCTTACTACCGGGCTTCTATCTCAACCAACCCTTAACTGCATCCTTATCCAGAGATCGAATTCAAAATTTATAAAGCTCAAAGGAATAGGAGGAATGATTTAAGTTATCCTTTAGGCGCACGATTGTTGGTAATAATTCCTTTAAGAATATTTCCAAGAAAATGTTCAACTGTCTTTGTCAAATTGGTATATGGATTTGAGGGAAAATATTCGTTGTGAGTTTAAAATCTTTTGGTGCTCTTTCGTAGCACCCGCGTCTTATCTTTAAGACATATATAATTAGAAAAATTCTTAGTTCCAATTATTCGCACGATTATCGTGTTAACGTTTAAATCGTACCCTTATAAGTCTAAGACATAATCTTATATTCACTAGGGCAAAAAAATGCGTATAACACTAAGGTTGTCGCATATGTAGGCATCTTCCTGCGTAATCAGGCAACTTAACTGAGAAACCAAGAAACTAGTACAACACTAGCAGATAATCCAAATTACGTCTAGAGGTAGATACTAAGGCAATACTTAGCAAAACAATCATAAGATATCAGAGAGAGACTCTAGCTCGGAGTCCGATACATAGGAAAATCCTTATCAAGAATTACATAATAATCCAAAATTCTGCTCGTGCCTATATGCATATGTGTGTGTGTCCCCATCCCAAAATTTAATTGTTAAAAATACTTTGCATAGTCTTTTCAAAATATTTGTGCAAAATTTCAATAATTTAAATGCACTACTTCTTAGAGCAAAAATGGCTCTTCAAAAATATTTCTCGTGCAAAAATTGCAATAATTTATATGCACTAATCCGAATGCTTTCAAATATTTTTCGTGTAAAATTTTAATAATTTAAATACACGACTTGCATAGCCACCTGGCTTTAAAAATAATTTTTGGTGCATGAATTTTGACAATTACAGATACACAATTCCAAGAGCAAAAACGCTCTGATACCAAACTGTAACACCCCCATTTTCCCTAAAGATACAGCGGAAGAAAAGTGCGGGAACAATGGGTGCGGGGTGCTACCGCGACGTATTCCGGTCCGCCCGAAATATGTTAAGGCTAGAATAAATATTACAATTGAATGTATATGCTAACCACGTTCCGGACAAGCTAGCATATAATTCACAAAGAAGCTTATAATACTGGTAAAGTATAAAATAAGCTTAATACAAACGGTTGGAATGTTCAACCAAAACAGAGGAACGCATTCCTCGAAATGAGCTCAACGGTAGAAATGGAATAAATCTATGGAAGTTTTTGTTTTAAAAGAGGGTGTACCTCGCATTTGAAAAATATTATAGAAAAGGGTTATCTAACTCGCACTTCAAAAATAACACTGTTAAACGTGCAATACATTGTTTAAACAGTAGGGCACAAGGTTTGCACGAACGGGATAAAACCCAAATATTTGTTAATCCTTGATAATTAACTTCCAATGCTTCATAAAAATTATATCTGCCTCATAAAATTCTTATCTATGCCAAGTAATATACTTCCATCACAAAGAGGATTTAAAAATACATGTCCTTATAAGTAATACCCCATACCGTGCCCCGTGCAATGTATGATCTATCGAACCTTGCAGATCTGAAACCTGAAAGGAAATGGTGACAAGTGTAGAGTCAGCGAAAACAATCGCTGAGTAAGTAGACGTTTACTCCCGAAGGAGGTAGGGTTGCAGAAATAATTTAAAGACAACAGTTATGGTAATGGTATGCTAAAAATGAGGATTAATTTACGCACAGACAAAATCAATATAAATCTAAACTCGGGAAAAGATAATATGACACTATGCGTTACCAAGAAATAAATTTCTCAGCCAACATGATGTGCAGGTTCCTGTCGTAGGGCCCAGATCTCACATACATTCAAGGGTTGTGGTGAAGGTAAGAAATTCCCTCAGACCACGCGGAATCAGGTAGGTGGCATCGGCGCAACGTCCCCAGGTAGCTTTGAACTGCTTATAACCGGGGGTCTAGGGCCCCGTGTAGCTTTGAACTGCTTACAACCGGTGGAGGTGGTCCGACCCAGTACTCAGAAACCACCCCGTAACAATGAGCTAAAAATTCGTATGAGTTTGTAGATAATTGCAGGAATTGTAAAGCACAGTAAAAGAGCATACCAATAATCCAAAAGCAGTAGGGAGCTATAAGCATAAAATTTAAAAAGTAATAAAATGTTTTTTCTTGAAACTTATGCTTAAGCTAAATAAATTTTGGGCTCAACTCCAAAGAGTAAAAATCTACTTACCGTCACCGTAGATGGAATGGGTACGACACAAGCGTAGGCTACGAGCAGATATCCCTTTACAACTATTTAACTAGCAAAATTTATAATATTAACATTGTATGCTATAATAGTATTTTAATAAAAATAATAACTAAAATTTTTTTTAACTTACTAAATCTTACCCGGAACACTGCACTGCTTCTACTAGTTATGATGGCAACTAAACTTTAAAAATCTGTTTAGGGAACTTATGGCAAAAGGGGGGGGGGGGGGGGTAGAGAAACATAAAAGAATCGGAATAGCAATAAATTCAAAACATAACAAGAAAAGAAAGGAGGAAGCAGAAAGAGGAAGATAAAAAGAAACAGATAGGAAGAAATTTCACTTGGTTGAGGGACGAGAGTGTAGGGGGCATGGGGATTTAAATAGGCAACTAAACAGCTTCTCTTTATCTGGATAAAACACATCTCCCCTAACTTATCCCATTAACCCCTCAGATATCCATTTCTGTAACCTTCCCTTCCCCCCATATCCCTTACTGTACGCCACCTCCTCCTTTCCCCTTCTAAAGATTTCTCAATCAATCCCCTCAATTGTCTCTCCATCCTCAATCAACTCCCATCAATCCCAACACCTCGGCGCGATTCCGGGCGGCGTCGGCAGGCGGCGGTTGCAGGCGAGTGGCGACAGGACACGCTCCAGTCTCTCCTCTCTCTCGTCTCATTCTGTCCTCGTCCCCTAAATTTCTTCTTTTTTTTTATTTTGGTTTTCCCTGATCTTGGTGTTGTTTGGTGCTTGAGTTTTGGGCGATCTGGAGGAAAGGGGGAAAATGGTTGTGGTGGCGGGATGGTGGCATAATGAAGTAGGCAGTGGTGGTTCGGTGGTGGTGGTAGTGACGAGGCGGTGGGGGTGGCAGTGGCGATTTGGGGGGGGGGGGGGTTGTGGTGATGTTAGATTTGGAGGAGGATGAAAGGGTGGCTCGGTGGTGGTGTGGGCGAGCCACGGCGGTGCAGAGGTTTGGGATCCGAGGGTGGATCGGAGACCGCCGATGGTGGTGGCGCGGAAGTGGCCGGAGTTGATGGTGAAGGTGGCGTGGTGGCGGAGCAAGGGTCGAGGGTTGTGGCAATGAGGCCGGGAACGGAGTGGGGAGGTTGGTCCGGTGGCGAAAATGGAACGGGGAGGAATTTTGGTGGTGGCCGGAGGTGATGGCCGGCGACTCGCCGCCGGCGGTGGCGGCGCCGAAAAACGGCGACAGGGGCAAAAATTTGGGGTTAGGGTTGGGGTTTAGTTTTAGGATTGGGCCCAATTGCTTTGGGCTCAAATTGTTTGTTCAAATCTTCATTGGACTACTAATTCGATTGGCCCAATCATTGGACTTAAATTAACTAATAAATCTTGATTATGGCCTTAATAGTTTAATAAGCCGATATCGTTAATTGGGTAATTTGAGACTACTTTCTCCAATTCGGGATAATCACAATTTAACGATGGGGCAATTCCCGATAACTAAATGAGTTAATTATTTTAAGTTAAATTGTGAGAATTTGATTAAATTTTAATTGCATTTAATATTTAACCCAATGTCCTTAAACAAATCTATGGACTTAACTGACTAATTTATTTAAGTTATGGACTTAATAATTTAATTATCCGGTATCGTTAGTTGAGTAATCCAAGATTCCACATTCCCCAATTTGGGATCATCATTAACTATAAATCGGACAATTTCCGATAATTAAATGGGTTGAATATTTTTAATCGTAAGGGTTTAATTTTCATAATCTAATTCATGTTTAACATTTAATTCAATCCCTTTAAACACATCAATGGATTTGATTAAACTCTTGATGACACAAAGTATTACAATTTTAAGCTAAGCCAATATTCAATTTACTTAAATTAATTAATAATTGGTCCTACTTAGCAAAGAAATCAAGTCTTGGAATAATTGGGCCTCAAGGATTCTTTTAGTACTAATCAAGTGTTTAATTAGCGTCCATTAGTCTATGGATTCAATTATTTTAACAATGGCCTAATTCTCACAATTCCTCCACTAGCGTTGTGTATCTTTAGAATAATTAATCTAAGTCTCCAATTATCTTATACTCCTACTTTTATTTAATAGATTTTAGTATATGCAGAATCATTCTATTAGCAAAAATTGTCCAAGTCTTCAAATCCTTCAAGTTTGATGCAAATTGCTAATTACAATTCGGGTCGACTTTTCATCCAATAAATTGTTAGTCTGAGTGCTTTTACTTAAGTCATGGTGACTAAATCTGATAACTCAATTCGTATTCATAAATTGGTGGACTTAAGTAAATCCTTGATAATCTATAGGTTAATACTCATAAGCTAATTTAATAGTCTCGGACTTAAAAGTTTTTAATTCTTTAAAGTTAGTTCTTAACGAAGATCGATTTAAACCCACACTTTGAAAATAAATACTATTTCCTTTCATCTTCTAAAAATTTAATTTATGAGAATTTTTGAATATTTATTTATTAGAATCTAGATTTTTATTTATAAATTTTACGGGGTGTTATACGATGGTGACCCCGCGCGAAAATTGAGATATGATATTGCCAAAACGGCATGAGATATATGGCCTACACTCCCGAGAATGTCCACATGGATTTCCCGAGGCTCCGGAGTGGAACTGGGTATGGCAGATACGGTTGCGGCTGCCGGGCTACCGGCTAAACTTGTCGAGATTGCGATGCAATCGTGAAATACTTGAAATTACTAAATCGGGGATGTAATGGGGAATTTAAATTAAATTAGATTATTTATCGTTGTCGTTTAAACTGTTAAATGCTTTATTTAAATTAATTATGGCTTTCATTTTAATTTGTGCTAAATGTATTCTTGACTAGTGCCATGAATTAATTATGCAAATTGGTTAGATAATTAAATTGAATTATTTATGGATTATTATCATGTTTTTATATAAATATGAAATTAATGGCTTTTAAACCCTACGATCATGCATATGTTAACTTACTCAGCAAGTTGTGCTGACCAAACCGTTTATTTTTCCTTTTCCTTACAGAGTATGTGTAATGAACATGAGCACGTTCATGCATGGGGGAATTATATTTGCGAAACTTTATTTTTAAATTCTTGCATTAGACTATAGAATAAACGGGCCTGTTTAACCCGTGTTTTGACCATGTCGGTCTTATTTACATTTCCGCTGCAGTATTATACTTAAATATTATTTCCGCTGCATTATGATATTATTATTTTCGAATTTATATTGTATGGGCTGTTTGCAAATGTTTTAAATATTTTAAATACTGAAATACCTAGCCTTGCATCTCTTTAGTAAGCCGGAGAAACCGTGTCTTACTAGGGAGGTGTGGCGGTGACATCTCGACCTGGGTGACCAAAAATCGGGGTGTTACAAGTTGGTATCAAAGCCCGGATATTTTTAAACTAGTATTTTTAAACCCATTATTATTTTTAAACTACTAGATTATTATTATTTTTAAACCATTAGTGTTTATATTATCATAGAAGCCAAAATTATTATTTTAAACTTTTCTAGCCCAAAATTATTTTTAGCCCAAATTACCCAATATAGAGGTCCAAAGATTTTAAATATTATTTTAAATTTTTAAGCATTAATTCCATGGAAATGAATTTTTATTTTAAAAACCCATGGAAAAAATATATATATTGCATGAATTATTTTTGGGGGGAAATCATCATCTGCATTTGCATATTGCATCTCCTTTATTTAAAGAACTTAGAATCTTGGCGAATTTTAACTTAGAATCTTGGCGAAGTTTAACCTAGAATCTTGGCGAATATTAACTTAGATCTTTTGCTTGCGCTAGATGGCTAGTCAAGATATGATGAACTTGATGATCAAAATGATGAACGCTCACTTTGACTCCCAACAAACCCTAGAACAAATGAAACATCGTATGGCTAAATTGGAGGCCAATCTGCACCACATGGGCAACTTAAGAGAGGCGGATCACCACCGCATAAACCAACTCGAACGCCAAGTCCAAACCCTCACTACGCAAAACCTAATACTGAAGGAACACATCGATGCTCATGGACAAGACTTGAACACCATCTTTGACGATCTACTGCCGCCAAGTTCGGAGGAGGAAGACCCGGAGGAGGATCCCGCTACCTCACCGGAGGACGTCTTGAGACGCTAGGGATTCTATTTATAGTAGATACTATTTTGCTAGGAAAATATTTCTACTTTTGTACACCTTCCCGCTTGTACAAAAATTTCCTTTAAGGAAATCAAATGCCCGATTTATTTATAATAAATCGAAAAAAAAAAATCTGGACAGACCTGTCCGAACCAAAAAAAAATTCGAATTAAAACAAAATAAAATAAAACCCAGAAGAGTACGACGCTTCTTAGTTCGATCGAGCACCACGTGTGAAATTACAAACACATACACATTTATAAAAATCGTTTAGACTATATGTTAATTTCACAAGTCCTAATCCACCCTATTTGTAACAGAATGGCACCCAGAGGAAGAGGAAGAACTCAACCCGCTCCCCAAACCACTACTGAACCACCTCCAAATGTCACGGAACCGGCTCAACCTGTAGAGAAACAACCCCAAGGTGCGCAGGACGCCCCCGCACCGAACAATGTGGGCGATCGTCTTCGGACGATAGAAGAGGTTTTGGTTGCGCTAGGAAACGCGCAAGTCAATCAAGGGCAAGCTGCGGCGGTACATCCGCCTCAGGCTCGCCCCAACTACTTGGCAATGGTGAATCCTTACCAGCCGCCCCACTATGCTGGTGAGGAGGATCCAGCCAAACTGGAAGAATGGATCCGGACCTTTGACAAGCTGCTGGGCACAGTCAAGTGTCCGGAAGGAGAGAGAGTGCACGTCGCTTCGTACTACTTGGGAGGCGAAGAGGACGACTGGTGGCAGGCGACTTAAGCAAAACTGACTGAAGATGATGAGCCCTACTCTTGGGCGGAAATGAAGGAGCTACTCAGGGATAGATTTTATCCCTTGAGTACTAAAGCTGCAATGTACGAAGAGTTCCTGTCGCTGAAGCAAGGAGGCCATACTCTGCATGAGTACTACACTCGTTTCAAGGAGCTAGTAAGGTTCGCATCAAGGCTAGTACCCACGGATGTAGAGAAAGCACAAAAGTTCGAGATGGGACTGAACCTGTCTGTTCGCGAGGTGATCGCGGGGGTACACTACCCCGACCTGCAAGCTGTGTATGACCGCGCTGTGGCAGTAGCGCGTGTGCAACAACTGAAGAGAAGGGTGAGTGGGGAGTCCAGCAGGGGTCCCCAAGACAAGAGGAACCGAGACGCGAGAAGTGAGAACAACACGGGAAGGAACGAACAGCGGAGAGGGTCGAATAGGCCACAACAAACCAACAAGGGGAGGAGGCTTAACCAAGAAGAACCGGTACCACCCTGCCCAAGATGTGGACGACCCCATCTGGCAAGGGGATGCCCTCAACAGGGCGCCTGCTTCCGATGTGGTCGAATGGGTCACATTCGTCGGGATTGCCGGACGAGGATCGAGAATATAACAAGGAGGGAAGATTTGGTCTTGGGGCCGGAACAGCCTCAGAACCAAAACGGGCGGAACGGAAATAACCAGGGGTATAGGCCCCCTCAGAACCAATTTAGGCCTCCGAATCAGAACCAGAACCAACGACCTCCGCCACGGCAGAATCAAAACCAACAGGAAAATCAGCAGCCGAATGCGAATCAGCAGGGCAATCAAGGACGCCCTATGGGGAGGCTCAACGTGGTTAACCAAGCGGACGTGCCTGCACAAGGAGAAGTGATGGCAGGTACATTTCATGTTTTGAATACACCCCTTAGAGTTCTATTTGATTCTGGAGCTAGTTGCTCAATCATAGCATCAAGAATAGTGCCCGAGTTAGATCTACCTAAGTGCGAGAGAATTAGCTTAGGAATTCAATTGCCTTCTGGAGAAGTAGTATCTTGCTCTAAACAATATAACGGAATTCCTATAGTGATAAAGAACGTAGAATTTTTCGCGAACTTAGTAGAATTTAACTTAAGAGACTTTGACATCATACTGGGGATGGATTGGTTATCCCAGTATAAGGCGGTGATCGAATGCCAAAAGCAAAAGATCACCTTGTCAAAAAGTAAGGGAAAGAGAGTCATCTTTTACTCTCAGCCCCCTAAGAAGAGTAACAAAATCGTTAGTGCACTCAAACTAAGTAACTTGATGCGTAAGGGGTATGAGCTATATGCGTGCTACGTGCACAACCTTGAGGCGGAAGAGAACAAGGTTGACAGCATACCAGTGGTAAGAGAATACCCGGATGTGTTTCCTGAAGACATCCCGGGAATGCCACCTGAGAGGGATCTTGAGTTCACTATAGATCTCATCCCGGGCACAGAGCCTGTCTCAAAAGCTCCATACCGGATGGCACCATTGGAAATGAAGGATTTAAAGGACCAACTCGAGGAGCTGTTAGGAAAAGGGTACATAAGGCCGAGTACTTCCCCCTGGGGAGCACCGGTTTTATTTGTTAAGAAGAAAGACGGAGGATTACGTCTTTGCATAGATTATCGAGGATTGAACCAAGTGACTATCAAGAATAAATACCCTTTGCCGAGAATTGAGGATCTATTTGATCAACTGAAGGGAGCTTCAGTATTCTCGAAGATCGACTTACGATCTGGGTATCACCAGTTGAGAATTGCCGAGAAAGACATTCCGAAGACGACGTTCCGAACTCGATATGGCCACTACGAGTTCACAGTGTTATCCTTTGGGTTAACAAATGCTCCAGCCATGTTCATGAACCTCATGAACAATGTATTTCGAGAGCTGTTAGATCAGTGTGTAGTGGTGTTCATTGATGACATCCTGATCTACTCGAAAAGCGAGGAAGAGCACGCCCAGCACTTGCACCAAGTGTTAGGGACCTTGCGAAAGAACCAGCTATACGGCAAATTGTCCAAATGCGATTTTTGGTTGAAGGAGGTAGCATTTCTAGGACACATAGTATCCGCTGATGAAGTTTCAGTGGATCCGGCAAAAGTTTCTGCCGTAACTGAATGGGCAACTCCAAAGAGCCAAACTGAGATAAGGAGTTTCCTTGGATTAGCCGGGTACTATAAACGGTTCGTGAAGGATTTTTCAAAAATCGCACGACCTTTGACCCAGCTATTGAAGAAGGGAGTAAAATACACGTGGACAGAGGCTTGTGAGATAGCGTTTCAAGAACTGAAGAAACGACTCACAACCACACCCGTATTGACACTACCATCAGAGAATGGTGACTTCGAAGTTTACAGCGATGCTTCAAAGGAAGGCTTAGGTTGTGTCTTGATGCAAGACTCGAGAGTCGTAGCGTATGCATCACGCCAGCTAAAACCTCACGAGGAAAATTATCCGACACACGACTTGGAGTTGGCAGTGGTCGTTTTCGCTCTAAAGATATGGAGACATTATCTTTATGGGCGGAAATGTCGAACGTTCACCGACCACAAGAGCTTGAAGTATATATTCACTCAGAAGGAGTTGAATTTGAGACAGCGAAGGTGGTTGGAACTTATTAAGGACTACGATTTGGAGATATCATACCACGGGGGGGAGGCGAATGTGGTAGCCGATGCCTTAAGCCGGAAAACCCAACATGTGACAAACTTGTTGGTAATTCAGCCGGCATTGTACATGGATTTAGCGAGATTGGACGTGGAACTTGTGCATCCTGGCACAGTGACTGAAACGATCAACGTAATGGTCGTAGAAACTCCAATATTGGATGAGATTAAGCTCGCCCAACCGGGCGACGCGAAGTTGGAAAAGAAAAAGGGGTATATTGCCGAGGGAAAAGCAATAGGATTTGTTGTCCACGAGGATGGAAGCATTCGCTTCAAAGGGAGATGGTGTGTGCCCCATAAATGTGCCGAGTTGAAACGAAGGTTGATGGAGGAAGGGCACAACACGCCATATTCAGTGCATCCCGGAGGCGACAAGCTTTACAAAGATCTAAAGAAGATCTATTGGTGGCCGGGAATGAAAAAGGAAGTGGCAGACTTCGTGGCGAAATGCCTCACCTGCCAAAGGGTTAAGGCAGTGAGACATAAACCCTTAGGACTGATGCAACCACTAGAGATCCCAAGTTGGAAGTGGGATAGCATCTTAATGGATTTTGTCTCGGGATTACCGCGATCACCTAAAGGCATGAATAAGATTTGTGTGATTGTGGATAGGCTAACGAAGGCAGACATATTTATCCCGATGAAGGACACGTGGACTATGGACCAATTGGCCCGAGCCTACGTTGATAATGTGGTACGACGACATGGAGTACCACATGACATCATTTCCGATAGAGACAGTAGATTTGTCTCTCACTTTTGGACGGAATTGCAAAAAGCTCTCGGTACTCAAATCAAAATGAGCACCGCATTCCACCCTATGACGGATGGTCAAACCGAGAGAACAATCCAAACACTAGAAGACATGCTGAGAGCATGCGTGTTGGAATTTAAGGGAAATTGGGAAACCCATTTACCCTTAATCGAATTTTCTTATAATAATAGCTACCATGCTAGCATTGGCATGGCACCATTCGAGACGTTGTATGGACGAAGGTGCCGAAGCCCGTTGAGCTGGGAACAAAACGATAAGTCTGTGGTAGTGGGACCACAACTTATCGATGACATGGCTCAACAAATCAAAGTGATTCAAGAAAAATGAGAGCCGCTCAAGACCGTCAGAAGAGTTACGCTGACGTGAGACGACGAGACCTAGAATTTCAAGTGGGAGATAGGGTCATGCTAAAGATATCACCCATGAAGGGGGTGATGCGCTTTGGCAAACGAGGAAAGTTGAGTCCTCAATACATAGGACCTTATGAAATTCTAGAACGAGTCGGAAATTTGGCCTACCGACTGGCTTTACCGCTACAATTAGATCGAGTTCATAATGTCTTCCATGTCTCACAACTAAAGAAGTATGTGCCAGACCCGACACATGTACTTCAACCAGAAGTAATCGAACTCGATGAGGATCTGACTTATGAAGAAGTCCCAGTGCGAATTCTAGACACTAAGGAGCGAGTAACGAGGAACAAAACCGTCAAAATGATCAAGGTCCTTTGGTCAAACCACGAAAGTGAGACGGCAACTTGGGAGGTAGAATCCGACATGAGAGAACGCTATCCGACACTGTTCCAAACCGACACCGACACAGTTATGGGGACATAACTACAATCTTAAGGGGGGAGAGGATGTCACACCATGTATTTTTCGTGCATTTTTTTGTAAACAAGCAAACAAATTCAAATTGTTTTGAACTACGTTATGTCTTGATCCCTTCACAGGGTACGTAGGCATCTTAGAAGTTTTAACTCTAAGTTCAGTCACGAAATAATAAAACAGCCAAAAAGACCTTAGCACGAGAAAAAGCCGAAACACAACTTCGAGGACGAAGTTGATTCTTAAGGAGGGTAGACTGTAATACCCGAGAATTTTCCAACATAAAATAAATACAATAAATGAATAAATACATCAAATAAATAAATAAAGGTAAGGAAATGAGAAATGAAACTTAACTTAAAAAGGAATTAAGAGAATTTAATTAAATAAAAAGAATTAAATAAAGATAAATAAATGGTTACACGTGTACCCGACACCAATGGGCTCGAAAACTCGAGTCCAAACATAAATTTAGATCCAAGGGAAATGACGATACGGAATAGGAACCCGAAGATGGCCCGGAAATCAGAATCCGGGAGCATAGAGGGATAGAAGTCCGAAAGAGAGGAGGAAAGGCACGACGGATCGCACGACTCGCCCGGACTGAAGTCCAGGCATGGCCCGCGCGGTGAAAGGCCAATTGGCGCGCCACGACTGCGCCACACGACAGATTCGCCGGTTGCGAGATTCACTCGCCCGAATCCGGATTTTCCGACTTCGGTTGAACACCTTTCGGCTCAAGACTCACCAAGGCCGACCTTGGACGTCCCTAGGTCGTGTCTACCTATAAATAACCCCTCTTGAAAGCCCCGAACACTTTTCAAAACATCCATACTCTCTATACGTTTGAAAACCCTAATCCCGGAGTCGTCGGAGGCACGAAACGAAGGCGAGGACTGTCGTGGACAAATTCGGAAGATCTTTAACGTCGTGGTAAGTTCTGATCCAATCCTTGTTCCATATACGATTCAAAAACGAATCCTAACTTTCTTCTTTTTCTTCTCTACACCCCGAATCGGATCTAGAACGAAGAACCCGACGAACGGAGAAGATAAACGGTGGACTAGAAGCCACGCCTCCAAAATTGACGTTCCCGGATGACTGAAAATCTGTAAGTTGACACTTACATGGTTTTGGGAGTAATTAAAACACCTAAATCTAAAAGTTTAATCAAGAACTTCGAAAATCTGTCAACTTGGGATTTTTACCGGCGCAGCAGTTTTGTACGATTTTTCCAAACCCCTAAAATTCTTCAAACGAGAAAACATAAAACATGAAAAACGTTCCTAAGGCTTAGACCTATCGCCTGTAAAATCTTCAGAAGTTTTCGTGATGATTTGTTGTATGAAATCAACCCGGAACCGAACTGCTTAAATTCGAATCTTGAAATTCTTGACAGAACTTAGGTCTGAACTTGATGACATTTTTGACTAGGTTCTAGGCCGATTTAGATCTTTAGCCGAACATGAAAGTTGTAGATAATTTTTTTAAAAAGGTCTCTGTGAAATTTCATTAAATTTGGAGTTGATTTGCTATGGTAGATCTCGAAATCTTGAAACTGCTGTACATGAAATTCGGACAGATTAATGTTACTATGAAAATTGATGTTTTTGACCTGTTTCGATATCTCGGATTGAAAAAGTTAAAACACAAAAGTTTTTCATCTCGGTGTTTCCGAGTCAGTGGTAAATTTTCAGAATTTTTCAACTTAAATCTGAATTTAAATTAATTTTAGAGTAAACAGCGGTTTACCGGAGTCAAATCTTGAAATCTTGTTGAAACGATGGAATTAGCCTTTAAGGTTGAAACGAGTCGAAATCTCTTTTTAATAAATTTAGTGAAAACAGAATTTTTGAAATAAATCCCCTTACAAACTCGATAAATTAAAATTAGGGGTGAGTGCTCTGCAGGGTGCCCCCTAACTGCTTCACTTCGTGCCTTTATGGACGATGGTGACCCCGCGCGAAAATTGAGATATGATATTGCCAAAACGGCATGAGATATATGGCCTACACTCTCGAGAATGTCCACATGAATTTCCCGAGGCTCCGGAGTGGTACTGGGTATGGCAGATACGGTTGCGGCCGCCGGGCTACCGGCTAAACTTGTCGAGATTGCGATGCAATCGTGAAATACTTGAAATTAGTAAATCGGGGATGTAATGGGGAATTTAAATTAAATTAGATTGTTTATCGTTGTCGTTTAAACTGTTAAATGCTTTATTTAAATTAATTATGGCTTTCATTTTAATTTGTGCTAAATGTATTCTTGACTAGTGCCATGAATTAATTATGCAAATTGGTTAGATAATTAAATTGAATTATTTATGGATTATTATCATGTTTTTATATAAATATGAAATTAGTGGCTTTTAAACCCTACGATCATGCATGTGTTATCTTACTTAGCAAGTTGTGCTGGCCAAACCGTTTATTTTTCCTTTTCCTTACAGAGTATGTGGAATGAACATGAGCACGTTCATGCATGGGGGAATTATATTTGCGAAACTTTATTTTTAAATTCTTGCATTAGACTATAGAATAAACGGGCCTGTTTAACCCGTGTTTTGACCATGTCGGTCTTATTTACATTTCCACTGCAATATTATACTTAAATATTTTTTTCGCTGCATTATGATATTATTATTTTCGAATTTATATTGTATGGGCTGTTTGCAAATGTTTTAAATATTTTAAATACTGAAATACCTAGCCTTGCATCTCTTTAGTAAGCCGGAGAAACCGTGTCTTACTAGGGAGGTGTGGCGGTGACATCCCGACCTGGGTGACCAAAAATCGGGGTGTTACACTAATCTCATCCAATGTTGGAGTTTCTACGATCATAGCATTGATCGTTTCATTCACTGTGCCCAGATGCACAAGTTCCAAATCCAATCTTGCCAAATCCATGTACAATGCCGGCGGAATTACCAACGAGTTTGTCACGTGTTGGGTTTTCCGGCTTAGGGCATCGGCTACCACATTTGCCTTCCCCTCATGGTAGGATATCTCCAAATCATAATCTTTAATAAGTTCTAACCACCTTCACTGTCTCAAATTCAACTCCTTCTGAGTGAATATATATTTCAAGCTCTTGTGGTCGGTGAACATTCGACACTTTCGCCCGTAAATATAATGTCTCCATATCTTTAGAGCAAAAACGACCGCTGCCAACTCCAAGTCGTGTGTAGGATAATTTTCTTCGTGAGGTTTTAGTTGGCGTGATGCATATGCAAGGACCTTCGAGTCTTGCATCAAGACACAACCTAAACCTTCCTTCGAAGCATCGCTGTAAACTTTGAAGTCACCATTCTCTGATGGTAGCGTCAATACGGGTGTGGTTGTGAGTCGTTTCTTCAGCTCTTGAAACGCAGTCTCACACGCCTCTGTCCACACGTATTTTACTCCCTTCTTCAGTAGCTGGGTCAAAGGTCGTGCGATTTTTGAAAAATCCTTCACGAACCATCTATAGTACCCGGCAAATCCAAGGAAACTCCTTGTCTCAGTTGGGCTCTTTGGCGCTGCCCATTCTGTCACGGCAGAAACTTTCGTCGGATCCACTGAAACTCCATCAGCGGATACTATGTATCCAAGAAATGCTACCTCCTTCAACCAAAAATCGCATTTGGACAGTTTTCCGTATAACTGATTCGTTCGCAAGGTCCCTAACACTTGGTGCATGTGTTGGGCAGGCTCCTACTCGCTCTTCGAGTAGATCAGGATGTCATCAATGAACACCACTACACACTGATCTAACAGTTCTCGAAATACATTGTTCATGATGTTCATGAACATTGATGGAGCATTTGTTAACCCAAAGGATAACACTGTGAACTCGTAGTGGCCATATCGAGTTCGAAACACCGTCTTCGGGATGTCTTTCTCGGCGATTCTCAACTGGTGATACCCAGATCGTAAGTCGGTCTTCGAGAATACTGAAGCTCCCTTCAGTTGATCAAATAGATCCTCAATTCTCGGCAGAGGGTACTTATTCTTGATGGTCACTTGGTTTAACCCTCGATAATCTATGCAAAGACGGAATCCTCCGTCTTTCTTCTTAACAAATAAAACTGGTGCTCCGCATGGGGAAGTACTCGGTCTTATGTATCCTTTTTGCAGTAACTCCTCGAGTTGCTCCTTTAACTCCTTCATTTCCAGTGGTGCCATCCGGTACGGAGCTTTTGAGACAGGCTTGGTTCCCGGAATGAGATCTATCGTGAATTCAAGATCTCGCTCAGGTGGCATGCCCGGAATGTCTTCAGGAAACACATCCGTGTATTCTCTTACCACTGGTATGCTGTCAACCTTGTTCTCTTCCGCCTCAAGGTTGTGCACGTAGCACACATATAACTCGTACCCCTTACGCATCAAGTTACTTAGTTTGAGGGCGCTAACGATTTTGTTGCTCCTCTTAGGGGGCTGAGAGTAAAAGATAACTCTCTTTCCCCTACTTTTCAACAGAGTGATCTTTTGTTTCTGGCATTCGATCACCGCTTTATACTTGGACGACCAGTCCATCCCCAGTATAATGTCAAAGTCCCTTAAGTTAAACTCCACTAAGTTTGCGAAGAATTCTACGTTCTTGATCACTATAGGAATTCCTTTGTATCGTTTAGAGCACGCTACTACTTCTCCTGAAGGCAATTGAATTCCTAAGCTAATTATCTCGCACTTAGGTAGATTTAACTCAGGCATTATTCTTGATGCTATGATTCAGCAACTAGCTCCAGAATCAAATAAGACTCTAAGGGGTGTATTCAAGACATGAAATGTACCTGCCATCACTTCTCCTTGTGCGGGCACGTCCGCCTGGTTAACCACGTTAAGCCTCCCCATAGGGCGTCCTGGATTGCCCTGTTGATTCTGATTCGGTTGCTGGTTTGGCTGCTGATTTTGATTCTGAGGTGGTGGAGGACGTTTGTTCTGATTCTGATTTGGGGGCCTATACTGATTTTGAGGGGGTCTATACCCCAGATATTGCTGTTCCGCCCGTTTTGGTTCTGAGGCTGCCCCGTAACCAAATCTTCCCTCTTCGTTATGTTCTCCATCCTCGTTCGGCACTCTCGACGGATGTGGCCCATTCGACCACATCGAAAACAGGCGCCTTGCTGAGGGCATCCCCATGCTAGATGGGGTCGTCCACATCTGGGGCAGGGTGGTACCGGACCCTCCTGGTTAAATCGTCTTCCATTGTTAGATTGTTGTGGCCTATTCGGCCCTCCTCGCTGTTCGTTCCTTCCCGTATTGTTCTCGGCTCTTGCGTCCCGGTTCCTCTTGTCTTGGGGACCCCGGCTGGACTCCCCACTCACTCTCCTCTTCAGTTGCTATACTCGCGCCACTGCCACAGTGCGATCGTACACGGCTTGCAGGTCAGGGTAATGCACCCCTGCGATCACCTCGCGTACTGCCAGGTTCAGTCCTATCTCAAACTTTTGAGCTTTCTCCGCATCCGTGGGTACTAGTCTCGGTGCGAACCTCACCAGCTCCTTGAACCGAGTGTAGTACTCTTGTACGGTCTGGCCTCCTTGCTTCAGCGACAGAAATTCCTCGTACATTGCTGCTTTAGTACTCAGGGGATAGAATCTATCCCTGAGCAGTTCCATCATTTCCGCCCAAGAGTAGGGCTCGTCATCTTCAGTCAATTTTGCTTGAGTCGCCTGCCACCAGTCGTCTGCTTCGCCTCCCAAGTAGTACGAAGCGACGTGCACTCTCTCTCCTTCCGGACACTTGACAGCGCCCAATAGCTTGTCAAAAGTTCGGATCCATTCCTCCAGTTTGGCGGGATCCTCCTCACCAGCGTAGTGGGGTGGCTGGTAGGGATTCACCAATGCCAGGTAGTTGGGGCGAGCATGGGGCGGAGGTACCGCCGCAGCTTGGCCCTGATTGACTTGCGCGTTCCCCAGCGCAATCAAGACCTCCTCTATCGTCCGAAGACAATCGCCCACATTGTTCGGTGCGGGGGCGTCCTGCGCACCTTGGGGTTGCTCTCCTACAGGTTGAGCAGGTTCAGTGTCGTTTTGCGTAGCCCGGGACCAATTCTTGAGCAAAATGCAATAATGAAACCGAAATGAGGAATGGAGGGGGAGACCGATGGGATGGAGATGAATGAAGTGAGGAACAACCAAAATAAATGAGGATAGCTCAAACCTCAACCGAAGGGGACCCGATTTTGCTTAAAGGATGGAACTTAATCAACCCGAAAAGCCTCCTTCAAGTGCATCGATTGTGTGTCCATTGGAGTCGGTTTGCAGACAACAATGGCGTGAGGATTCCCAAGGGTATGGTGTCACGAAATTGCCGAGAACACTTGGTGCTCTCGGGAGAGGAAAATGACTTTGAATAAAGAAAGATTGGATTCAAATGATTCAAAGTGTTTTATAAGAGCTAGGGTTCCCAAATATATAGGGAAACCATTAAACAATCAAAACAAGGATTTAAAAAACCCTACTATTGTTCTCAACAATCGGGAATTAGAAGGGAATAAAAACTGATACTGGTGTCGCGAGACGTGAGCCTATCGCGATCCTCGTCTCGCGCCATGAAGCGGTCTGGCGACAGGAACTCGGCTAGCGAATGGGAGAAGGCTGAGTCCTGGAGGGCTCGTGGCGCGAAGCTGGAAGGCATGTCGCGAACCATGTCTCGCGCCATGGTGCGGTCTGGCGCCACGGGCTGACTGGGCTGGTGACTCGTGTCGCGAGACTGGAGGCCGTGTCGCTAGGTTGGGCTTCGCGATAGGTGGTTCCGCGCCACGGAGTCTCGCGATAGGGTTCCTCGATTGGAGCTTCGGGACTGGTTTGGGCTGGGGTCCACGGCCACTATTCCGGCGTTGACCTCCATTGACCGGCGACCTTTCCGGCGAAGTTCCGGTCAGATTCCGGCCAAGTTCCGACAACCTCGCCGGAGCTCCGGCGAACTTTCCGGCGACGGCGACGACAGCGACGGCGACAGTGGAGCCCTCCATTTTGACCTCCTTATGCTAATTTGGTCTGTATTTGCATCTTGAGGTCATTCTGCATCTGATTTCAGTCGGAAGAAGTGGGACCCAGATGAATGGGTCCCGGCTCCTTCCGGTATTCCTCCAGCTGGATTAGTAACAGCATCTTTTCAGCCTTTCTGGGTTCAGTTTCATCCGACTCCTGCAACAGAAAATGATAAACATAATTAATGAACTTCTTAATCCGTTATTGACTTACCGGTCCGTCCGAAATTATAGGAATTATCAGTCCGTTTGATCCGGCGACCACGCCATCCCTACCCCCTTGGGGAGGTTGATCCATCAACCGATCAGATTCAAGCTCCTCGTCTCGCTCGTACAAAGATAGATCGGCAACATTAAAAGTCGGGTGGATATTATAAGAATCAGGCAGTTCTATCTTATAAGCATTATCATTAATTTTCTCAAGGACTCGAAATGGCCCTGTTCCGCGAGGTGCGAGCTTTCCGTGTCGTTGTGCAGGGAATCTTTCTTTGCGCATATGAACCCAAACCCAATCTCCGGGTTTCAGGAGCAGCTTTTTGCGGCCCTTAATGGCCTGTCGGGCGTAATTTTCAGACGCCTTGTGAAGACTTTCACGCACATCTTGATGAAGATCTTTGATCGCTTTGGCTCTGTCCCTACCACTTAAGTTCATGTGCTCACTACGAGGTAGTGGCAGAAAATCGAGAGGGGTTTGCGGATTAAAGCCATATACTATCTCGAAGGGTGACATGTGTGTTGCACGATGAATGTGTCTATTGTAAGCAAATTCAATATGAGGTAAGCATTCATCCCAGCTTTTCAAATTTGTAGAAGTAATGATACGCAAGAGGTTACCCAACACGCGGTTCACTGCTTCTGTTTGACCATCCGTTTGAGGATGATACGAAGTGGAGAATAAAAGTTGTGTGCCCATTTCACGCCAAAATCCCTTCCAGAAATAGCTGACAAAATTGGCATCGCGATCAGAGACGATTGACTTGGGTACTCCGTGTAGACGTACCACTTCTCGAAAGAATAGCTTTGCTATATGGCTGGCATCATTCGTTTTCGCACAGGGAATAAAGTGAGCCATCTTCAAAAATCGATCGACGACTACAAAAATTGAATCCTTTGCTCTCGCAGTTTGAGGCAAACCCAGTACGAAGTCCATCGAGATATCGAGCCAGGGTCCTGTTGGCACTGGTAATGCTTGATATAAGCCATGTGGTTTGGCAGTGGATTTGGCCCTCAGACAGACCAAACACTTGGCTATGTAATCAACAACCTGCTTCTTCATGCCAGGCCAGTAGAACCGTTCTACAAGGATTCCCATGGTTGCATCCTTCCCAAAGTGTCCCATGAGGCCACTGCCATGTGCCTCTTGAATCAACAACTCTCTGATAGATCCTTTCGGGATGCACAATCTGTTTTCAAAATACAGAAATCCATCTGTTTGGGAAAATTCTTTGAACCCATTTCTTACAGTCTTCTCAAAAATATCCTTAAAATCACCGTTAGTAGCATACTGACTTTTCACATGCTCAAAACCTATGACCCTAGTTGCAGCGAATGTTGCTAATGCAGCTCTCCTCGAAAGTGCATCCGCTACAACGTTGTCTTTTCCTTTCTTATACCGGATCACATACGGAAAGGCCTCAATGAATGTGCTCCAACGAGCATGTCTCTTGCTGAGCTGGCCTTGCTGTCGGATATGTTTCAAGGTCTCGTGATCGGTATTGATTATAAACTCTCTTCCACGAAGGTAATGCTGCCATATCTTTAAGGCCCAAACGATAACGTACAACTCCTTGTCGTACGTTGAGTAGTTCAACTGTGCTCCACTGAACTTCTCGCTGTAATAAGCTATCGGACGTCCTTCTTGCAGCAGAACTGCTCCCATTCCAGTACCTGACGCATCGCTTTCCACTTCAAATGGTAGCTCAATTTGGTAATGCAAGAACAAGTGCATGGGTCAGTTTGTCTTTCAGATCACCAAACGCTTTCTGTTGGCTCGGCCCCCACTTGAACTGATTCTCCTTCTTTAGCAACGAAGTGATTGGGGCCGCTATCACACTGAACTGGGGCACGAATCGTCTGAAGAAACCACTCAATCCCAAGAAACTGCGAACTTCATGCACAAAAGTGGGTGGTTTCCATTCTGATATGGCACGGATCTTCGAATACACCCGGCTCAATCTCGACCATTGGTCTTTGGTCCTCCCCCGTATGGAGGACAGCCACTCTCTTTGGCGGATTAGGACATGTGGTAGCATAGTAACCCTTTTTCCCGCACTTGAAACATATAATGTCTCGTGCGTCTCTGGCGGGTGGCCTCTGCTCTCTGCCCTGAGCTGATGTTGGGGCTCTATTCCTTTCCTCTTGGTTATAGGCTTTGAAGGCTTGGCCCAAATCAAATCCTCTCTGTCGATCCCGACCATGTTGCTGCTGCGGCTGCTATTGTGGCTGCCGGTAATTGGGTGGTGGTCGGATCAACCATGGCTTGTTGGGATTGTAATTGTAGTGCCCTGTGGGAGTGGTACGATGGGATTTCCTCTTCAATTGTGTCTCATACCTTGCAGCTTTCCTGACCAGATCGGTGATGTTGATGTAACCCCGCATTTCCATTTCTTCGTGGATTTCGGGTCTAAGATACTTAGCAAATCTGGCTAGGGTGCCCTCATCATGAGCATGAGCAGTTCCATTTCTTCGTGGATTTCTTTGTTGATGTAGTGCCCTCATCATGAGCATTTCCATCTCACGATAGTACTCTTCGACCGTCTTATTACCTTGCTGAAGACCCACTAATTTCAAGTATGTATCCGACTTATAGGTAAGCGGTACAAAACGATGTTCTATGATGTCCAACAATTGTTCCCAATCTGTTATTTGAGCTCTTCCCGCAGCGTATAGATCAGAACAATATTTCTTCCACCATAGCTGCGCATAATCCTTGAATTCGGTTACCGCTAACTGGACCTTCTTGAAGTATGAATAGTGATGGCAGTTGTAGATCATCTCCATCGAATGTCTCCAATCAAGAAATTCAGTAGGATCACTCGTTCCTTTGAAGGCAGGAATGGTGAACTTAATGATTTTCAGATTGTCGTCCATTCGGATTCCTTCTTCCACGTCAGTAGCTGGTTCGAAATTCAATCGGTGCCTTGCTGGTGGAGTGTTAGGCGGCACAGGTGCTCCGATAGGAGGAGGAGGCGGCTAGCCAATTGATCTACTACTGGAGTCCCGGGTTGATCCGTAGGCTCTGTTTGCAATGGAGGATGTAAACGGTGACGTGCACTGGATCGAGGTCCTAGGCTCCTGTTGAACTCACCGAATTGCAGTTCTTGTTCGGCTATGGCTTCGTGTGCCGTAGTCATATCAGCTCGAGAGACTCCGCTAGTTCCTTCTTGTACAATTCTCGGAACAGTAGGTGCTACTGTCGGAACTGAAGACGGGTTGTTTTGAGGTGTGGTACCCTGAGACGGGGCCTTTGAGGTGTCGTGTTCTGTGGTGAAGGAGTAGGACAGAATGCTTCCTCCAATCTCCGTTCAAATCGGTTCATGACTAGCCTCTTAATTGCTTCATTTTGGAATCGTACCCGAACTGTAAAATCATCAACAACCTCATCAACACGAGCATTGACTTCTTCTACACGCTTATTGACAGTTTCAATATTGGAAGAGTTGATATTTAAAGACTGTGTAAGCGTGTCGATGTCTGTCTTCTTAGCATTGGTCTCATGCAGAGTTCGCATCATCTCCATTAAGTTAGACATCATTGGTTCAGTGCGTCCTGCCATCTCACAGATAAAATTATTTATAGATATAAAGAAGTCAGAAAAATATAGACAGAAAATTTGTAGAGTGAACTCCCCAAAGTGTATCTCTCTCTCTCTCTCTCTCTCTCTCTCTCGCAGCTTCCTTGGTTCCAAAACACCCTGTCGAAATTCACCTGCTCCAAGGAACAATCAGATGCACAAGAACAGATATGATATGTGACGCACAGTCCAAGAGTCAGAATGGACTGTTCGACTCAATCAAATAAAAGCACAGGAATGTGAGCTTAATGCAATCTGACCTATGTTCACAGTTTTAAACAAGTATTTGCAGGCAATGAACAGTGTATATGGACCCGATATGAAAGTGTAAAAATAAAGCTCACAAGAAAAATCACTCTTAGAAATACCCCGATTACTCAAATAACTTCTCGGGCTAGGTTTCACAAACTGCCAGTCTCGATATTCACTTTATTGTGCAAGCACTCAAGTGACTTCTCGCGCTAGGTTTCAGTTTGTGCCAGTCCGATATTTACTTTATTGTAATCCTCAAACACACAAAAATATGGAGATTCCCACGCGCGCGCAAAGAATGAGTTGGTTGCACTCGCGTGACACGTGGCAGTTGCGTAGTGGATGGTGGAATTCCCAGGTTTCAACAATCAGCTTCAATTCAACAATTGGTGGAAAATGTTGGAGCTGGTCGTGAGACTGATCTTGTGGCGCGAGAGTGGTCTGTGGCGCGAGAGGGTGTCACGCGACACGAGGTTGGCGACACAGATTGGAGACTCGCACTTCCTCAAACTTTGGAGTATTGTGTCGCTAGACTGGACCGTGTCGCGATACTTGGTCTAGCGACAGTCTTATGTTCCACGACAGAGGTGGATCACGACAGCCTTGACTAGGCTTCTTTAAATGTTGTGTCGCTAGCCGTGGGCTCGCGACAGGAGTTTTCTTTCGCGCCAAGGGGGTTTCACGACAGGGTCTGACCTTGTAAATCTTCTTCTTTTAGGTGGTGTCGCTAAGCGTGGCCTAGCGACAAGAATGGAGGATCGCGCCAAGGGTTTCGCGACAGAGATGATGCGTTTGACTTTACTTGAGAATCTCTTGATAGTGACCCACTAGCACTCCTCCAACAACTTTTGGCAGACCCGTACAGTACAATTAAAACCCCAAAAAGTAGCATGTGGACACGTATAACTTTGTCCCCAAGAAACCCTAATAACATGTACTACCTATTACAATATCTCGATCAAATAGTACACTTCCAAGAACAATATGATGTTCATACGAAATTCATCAAGTTCAAACAAACACCAAGAACATCAGCAATATTGCTCCCTAACCAAATCTCACTCAAACTCTAATCCCAAATGAACCCTAACCTGTCCAAACCCTTAAACACCCATTTAAGCATGTAAACATTAATCAAATAGGCAAATAAGCTCACGGTATGGACAACAAGATCCGATGAGAAGGATTTAAACAAGAAAGTGGGAAGAACACAAAATCTCCAGCCAAACCGAAGGCAAACCCGAGATAAACAACAAGAACACAATATTTTTATGTTTTTCGATAATAATGGCGGAAAAACAAAACAAAAATATGGAGAAAATTGCAAATGCCAAGAATTCGCTCTGATACCAAATTTTATGTCGTAGCCCGGGACCAATTCTTGAGCAAAATGCAATAATGAAACCGAAATGAGGAATGGAGGGGGAGACCGATGGGATGGAGATGAATGAAGGGAGGAACAACAAAATAAATGAGGATAGCTCAAACCTCAACCGAAGGGGACCCGAACTTGCTTAAAGGATGGAACTTAATCAACCCGAAAAGCCTCCTTCAAGTGCATCGATTGTGTGTCCATTGGAGTCGGTTTGCAAACAACAATGGCGTGAGGATTCCCAAGGGAATGTTGTCACAAAATTGCCGAGAACACTTGGTGCTCTCGGGAGAGGAAAATGACTTTGAATAAAGAAAGATTGGATTTCAAATGATTCAAAGTGTTTTACAAGAGCTAGGGTTCCCAAATATATTGGGAAACCATTAAACAATCAAAACAAGGATTTAAACAACCCTACTATTGTTCTTAACAATCGGGAATTAGAAGGGAATAAAAACTGATACTGGTGTCGCGAGACGTGAGCCTGTCGCGATCCTCGTCTCGCGCCTTGAAGCGGTCTGGCGACAGGAACTCGGCTGGCAACTGGGAGAAGGCTGAGTCCTGGAGGGCTCGTGGCGCCAAGATGGAAGGCATGTCGCGAACCATGTCTCGCGCCATGGTGCGATCTGGCGCCACGGGCTGGTGACTCGTGTCGCGAGACTGGAGGTCGTGTCGCTAGGTTGGGCTTCGCGATAGGTGGTGCCGCGCCACGGAGTCTCGCGACAGGGTTCCTGGACTGGAGCTTCGGGACTGGTTTGGGCTGGGGTCCACGGCCACTATTCCGGCGTTGACCTCCGTTGACCGGTGACCTTTTCGGCGAAGTTCCGGTCAGATTCCGGCCAAGTTCCGGCAACCTCGCCGGAGCTCCGGTGAACTTTCCGGTGACGGCACGGCGGCAGCGACGACGGCGACGGTGACAGTGGGGCCCTCCATTTTGACCTCCTTATGCTAATTTCGTCTGTATTTGCATCTTGAGGTCATTCTGCATCTGATTTCAGTCCGAAGAAGTGGGACCCAGATGAATGGGTCCCGGCTCCTTCCGGTATTCCTCCAGCTGGATTAGTAACAGCATCTTTCAGCCTTTCTGGGTTCAGTTTCATCCGACTCCTGCAACAGAAAATGATAAACGGAATTAATGAACCTCTTAATCCTTTGTTGACTTACCGGTCCGTCCGGAATGATAGGAATTATCAGTCCGTTTGATCCGGCGACCACGCCGCGTTTGGTGGCACTTCAGTAGTAGTTTGGGGAGCAGGTTGGGTTCTTGATCTACCTCGTGGTGCCATTTTGTAACAAACGGTGTAAATTAGAATGTAATATATTATCTAGGCCAGTTACTATGAATTTGCTTGTATTTTCACACATAATGCTTGATTGGACTTTAAAAGTAACGCAAGGTTTTGTTTTATTTTGTTTAAATGAATAAATCTTGTATTTTATTCCCTTAAAAGAAGCTTTTAATACAAGTAGGAGGATGTACAAAAATAGCAACGTTTTCTTGGCAAAAATAATATCTACTAAAAATAGAATTCCTAGCGTCTCAAGGCGTCCTCCGGCAGGGTAGCGGGATCATCCTCCGGGTCTTCCTCCTCTGAGCTTGGCGGCAGTAGGTCGTCAAAGATGGTGTTCAAGTCCTCTCCATGAGCATCGACGTGTTCCTTCAGTATTAGGTTTTGCGTAGTGAGGGTTTGGACTTGGCGTTCGAGATGGTTTATGCGGTGGTGGTCCGTCTCTATTAGGTTGCCCATGTGGTGCAGATTTGTCTCCAACTGAGCTATGCGATGTTTCATTTGTTCTATGGTTTGTTGGGAGTCAAAGTGAGCGTTCATCCTTTTGATCATCAAGTTCATCATATCTTGACTAGCCATCTAGCGCAAGCAAAAGATCTAAGTTAGAATGTATCACACTTCTAAGTTCTCTAAGTTTAGGCAGTGCAGTATGCACATGCAAATGATGATTTCCCCCCAAAAATAATTCATGCACTATATATATATATATTTTTTCATGGGTTTTAAAAATAAAAATTTAATCCATGGAATTAATGTTTTAAAAATTTAAAATAGTATTTAAAATCCTTGGACCTCTATATTGGGTCAAAATAATTATAATTTGGGCTCAAAATTAATTTGGGCTAGGAGATTTTAAAATAATAATTTAAAAATAATCATAGTTTAAAAATAATAATCTAGTACTTTAAAAATAATAATACTAATTTAAAAATAAGCAGGGCTCTGATACCAACTTGTAACACCCCGGTTTTTGGTCACCCAGGTCAGGATGTCACCGCCACACCTCCCTAGTAAGACACGGTTTCTCCGAGCTTACTAAAGAGATGCAAGGCTAGATATTGCAGTGTTTAAAATATTTAAAACAATTAAAATAGCCCATACAATATAAGTTCAAAATAAATATTATAATGCAGCGGAATAATAGTATCTAAGTATAAGTATTGCAGCGGAATAATAGTATCTAAGTATAAGTATTGCAGCGGAAAATATAAATAGGGCCAACATGGCCAAAACACGGGTTAAACAGGCCCGGACATACTATAGTCTAATGCAAGAAATTAAAATGTAAAGTTTTCCAAAAATTCCCCCATGCATATACGTGCTCATGCTCATTCCACATACTCTGTAAGAAAAAATAAATAAATGGTTTGATCAGCACAACTTGCTGAGTAAGTTAATACATACATGATCACGGGGTTTCAAAGTCATTCATTAATATTTAAATAAAAGCATGATTATAATTCATAAACAATTTAATTTAATTAACTAACCAACTTGCATAACTAACTCATGGCATTAACTAATAACACATTTAGCATAATTTAAATAAAGACCATAAATAATTTAAATAAAGCATTTAGAAATTTAAATGGACAATAAATATTTTAACTATCCCCATTCCATCCAAGATTTAGTATTTCAAGTATTTCACGATTGCATCGCAATCTCGTCAAGTTTAGCCGGTAGCCCGGCGGCCGCCGCCGTATTTGCCATACCCAGTACCATTCCGGAGCCTCGGGAATCCCGTATGAATATTCACGAGAGTGTAGGCCATATATCTCATGCCGTTTTGGCAACATATCTCAAAATTTTGCGCGGGTCACCATCGTCCATAAAGGCACGAAGTGAATCGTTAGGAGGGCACCCTGCAGAGCACTCACCCCCTAATTTTAATTGATCAAGTTTGTTCTAATAACCTGATCAGAACAAAACTTAAATAAAAAGGGGTCATCCCAGTAGTATTTCTGAATCTCTCTGAAAAATCTCGACTTCTAATGTGAGTCTTTAAACTTTGGAATAATTTTACAAGCCAAATAATTGGCAAAGTCAGAAAACCAAGGACAATCAAATTGATGTAGCTGCAAAGCATACAATTGTTCATCTGGAAATTTGTCATTTACAACTTCCTCCTTTTCTGTTCTTTCTTCCAATCTTGAAAGATGATCTGCTACTCCATTGTCTTTCCCTCTTCTGTCTTTAAAGATAATATCAAACTCTTATAGAAGTAAAACCCATCTTATCAACCTTGGTTTGGCTTCTTGCTTTGAGAAAAGATATCTTAAAGCAGAATGATCTGTGTAAACTATAGTCTGAGCTCCAATAAGATATTGCCTAAACTTATCAAAAGCAAACACTACAGCATACATTTCCTTTTCTGTAGTGGTGTAGTTTATCTGAGCATCATTAAGAGTATGACTGGCATAATAAATAACATGGTGTTTGCCTTCTTTATGTTGCCCCAAAACTGCACCCACTGCATTATCACTGGCATCACACATGAGTTCAAAAGGTAGATTCCCATCAGGAGACTGAACTATAGGTGCAGTGATAAGTTTCTCCTCCAGAGTTTTGAAAGCAATTAAACAATCTTCATCAAAGCTGAATGAAACATCCTTATGAAGAGGGTTGCACAAGGGTCTTGCTATTTTAGAAAAATCCTTGATAAATCTTCTATAAAAACCAGCATGACCAAGGAAACTCCTTTTTGCCTTGATTGTTTTAGGAGGTGGCAAATTTGCTATCACAGAAACTTTAGCTTTGTCTACTTCTATTCCTGCTCTAGATACTTTGTGTCCTAGGACAATCCCTTCTTGAACCATAAAGTGACACTTCTTCCAATTGAGAACCAGGTTAGTGTCTTCACATCTCTGACAATCTTTCTAACATTTGATCAATAAAAGGTAAAGGGAAATGATCTTTCCTTGTGGCAGTATTCAATTTTCTATAATCATGCAAACCCTCCAACCAGTTACTGGTCTTGTGGCTACTTCATCACCATGTTCATTAGTCACAATGCAAATTCCACTCTTTTTAGGTACAACTTGTGTTGGACTTACCCATTTGCTATCAAAAATAGGATAGATTATACCTGCATCAAGTAGCTTGATTACCTCCTTTCTGACAACTTCCTGCATTGGTGGATTTAGCCTCCTCTGTGGTTGTCTGGATGGTTTATACTCATCTTCCATTAGAATCCTGTGCATACAGATGTGAGGACTAATGCGTTTAATATCGGCTATAGTCCAAGCTATTGCATGAATATGACTCTTAAGAATGTCTACCAGAGCTTGTTCCTATTCTTCATTCAATTTGGATGAAATTATTACCGGAAGCATCTTTTTATCTGCCAAAAAGGCATATTTAAGATGTTCTGGTAATACTTTAAGCTCAAGCTCTGGTGGGCTTTCTACAGATGGAATTAATTTGCTTCGAATTTACTTCCAATTTTAAATCAGATCCTTTTTTTGTAAGATCTATTTTGTCAATGTCATCCTCAGATTGCTCTGAAGATGCCATATCCTCACTTTCTGATCCGTCTTTGATTTCACCAGTCTCAGGATCAGCGAATCTAACCGCGCACTAGTAAGATAAAGTAGCATCTTCAGCATTTGTGAGTGGGGTGAGATTGTTCTCAGTTACATCAGTAGTTAAGAGATCAAAGCTATCTAAAACATTTTCTACCTCTATAGTACTAGAGTCTATTCCCATCCCAGTTACATTGGATTCAAAAGCGTTAAAAGGATATGTTGCCATTTTCATCATATCAAAGGTGACTTCTTGGGCATCAACATGAAGCTTAACTATGCCATTCTTTGCATCAATCATAGCCCCTGCAGTCACCAGAAAAGGTCTCCCTAGTATGATAGGAATTCTGACATCTTCATCAATATCCAAAATGACAAAGTCAGCTGGAAAACATAGGTCTCCTGTTCTTACTAGAACATCTTCAATAATTCCTTCTGGCCTGGTACTTGACTGATCAACAAAGAAGAGCGTCATATTCACTGGCCTCATCCTTCCTAAGTCCAACCTTTTGGCCATAGCAAGTGGCATTACATTGATGCTGCTTCCTAAGTCACAAAGGCCTCGTCCAGCTTCTTTGTAGTTGATAATCAGTGGTAAGGTAAAGCTTCCTGGATCTTCAAGCTTTGCAGGTATCCTTTGTTGAAGAACCATGTTGCAATTCTGATCTAGGACCACCATTTGCTGCTCTCCCGTACTTCATTTCCCTGAAATCAATTCTTTCAGAAACTTAGCGTAAGTGGGCATTTCTGCAATTAATTCAACCAAAGGGATTGAGATTTTAATGGCCTTAATCTTTTCAAGAAATTTCTTCAATTTAGTTTCTTGAAGATCATTTTTGAGTCTCCCAGGATATGGTACTCTGGGCATGTGTTCATCCAGTAGGTCCCTTTTGTTAAACTGGTTCCATAGGTGTGGGTTGAAGAATCATCATTGGTTGTTGTTGATGATGCTGAATTTGTAGACTACTTTATGGGCTAGCTGTAATTCTGTAATCTGTTTTGTGAGTGCTGCAAACTTCTCTTCATTTTTGTCTGTATGAATGACAAGACTCTTTCTTGTCGGTGAGGGTGGATCATCATCCGGAAGTACTGCTCTGCTTGCAGTCATGGTATCTATAGTTGACCAGGCTTTTTCCAATGTCATCTGGAGCAATTCCTCCCCTCCAGTATCATTTATCATCATTTGCCAAGTAGGTGTTAGTCCCGTGAAGAATATTTTCAATAATCTTCTCTCCGAAATACCATGCTGTGGGCATCTTTTGAGCATATCGAAGAATCTATCCCTAGCATCCTTCAGTGATTCTCCCTTCCTCATTTTGAAACTAGAAATTTTGTCTACCCATTCATCTATTTTGCTTTCTGGAAAATACTTGAGCAAGAAATTTTTGACTAGCTCTGGCCAGGTAGCTTTCTGTTGAGCATTCAAAGAATCGTGTCATTCCTTTGCTGATCCATCCAATGAGAATGGAACATTGCTAGCTGAATGCTTTCTCTGAGGCTCTTCCCTTCTTTACTGTCTTGCTCAACTCAACAAACTTTTTGAGATGCAAGTGCGGATGTTCAACACTCAAACCATAAAATGCTCTGGAAGACGCCAAGTTTAATATACCATGTGGTATATCTACCTCTTCATCTGTTCCAGACAAGTACTGGTCAACATTCGGTTGCCATGGTTGATACTGTTCCTCTTGAGGATTTGGAACAGGATTAGCAAACTTAGGTGGAAAGTAGTGCTGATGAACAAATTGTGGTGCAACAGTCCTCTGTGGAGCTTGGAAATGTCCTCGAAGTGGTATGTTATGCTGATTTTCTGGCTGTCCATTTGGTAGGTTTCCGGGTCTGTCATTCTGTCCATTGTTCGCCATTGCAGTTATTTTCGAAAGTTTCCCTTCTGTAAGATCTTTCTGCCTCCTTCTAGCATTTGATCTAATCAGCCTTGCTGTTCTCTCAAGTTCACAATTAAAGGGAAGCAGAGGTTGCTTTGAAGATCGGGTTGTTCTTTCGCTCATAAACTGTTAAGACTACTCCTGTGAACAAAATGATAGAATTAGTGGATTTATAATAACAAAAAGCAAACAATAATTACAAATAAACCAAAGAATATTTTTAGTTCTAAAATTCATAAAGCTACACCCTCCCCGGCAACGGCGCCATGAAGCTTTTAGGCACAAACCTGCTACATAACTCTCAACTCTCTTTAAACTATAATTCTCACAGGATTGTTCAAGAGCATGCCTAATTTGCCTATCGAAAGCGCACAGTATCAAGCTTGCAGTATTTATTTTTAATTGTCGGGATCGTTCTCTGGAGAGTAACATGATAGAAGTGCGTCAATAAAATTGCAAATCTTAGAACACCAATACATCCTCTGCTTCATGATGGAGTAATGATTACCTCTAATAAAAAAAAAATGTTGAGAAATAAATGCATAAAAGCTACAAGAAAATAAAAGAAAGCAGTATTTAAAAGTAAAAATGAATGGAATGAATGCATTTATGGATTCATGAGTTAAAAGATACTGTGGACTTAATGACAATCAAACAAAATAGGACTAAGGTAGAGCAATCATACTTCAATGAAAAACAGTAAAAATGGAAGCTCAATGAGTGAAGATGAATCCTCTAACAAGTTAATCAACTCTTCATGTCTTTGATCACTTTCCCAAGACAAGTACTGGTGATCCAGTGTCATGACATTTTAAGCACTGATATCATGAGATACTATTATTAAGAAATAATTGGTCAGACTCATTTCCTAACAATAGATTTTAGAATTATCACTTAATCTATCTCTTTCAAATTCATATTAAGCCATTGAAAACTCAAGGTCACATCTAAATCATCATGCATTACTCTGAACTTGAAATTGCCCTCTCATTACTTTGAGGATGGGAAGATATCTTATGCTCCTATCTTGGATGTCCTCTACAATAAATGAAAATCTAGTATTTAAATCTATCATCCAAGGGTTGCTCAAGATTCAAACTTCTCAAAGTAATTCCATCAAGTATTTGTAAGAAATAATAGTCCTGTAAGTATATCAAGATGAATTTGCTAATCAAAGTCCTTGACTTATCTGGACTACTCAGATTCACACAGATGTTTTAGCATGAGATTTCCCTGTAAATAAATCTAAATTCCGATGATTTAACTCAGGATTAATGAAAATGAGCAAGTTACCTAACCTCCTACCCATAGCGGATGATTTGGATATCATAAGACTATAAACCCTGGAGGTTAACTCTTCCAAATTCTCATTAATTATTGGGACAAAAGATGGTTTTTGAAACATCTTTCCCTTTTTAAACGACAGGTACTAAATGCCCAACTAAAGAACAAGTTTGTTCTTAATTGTCCTGAGTAAAAGGTGTTTGAGAAAACTTTTATCATCATCTCACTCAATGTGCTTTAGAAAGTAATGATGTATAATACAGATACGAAATGTGAATTTCTGTTAAGAAGTAAGAATACTCATCTTAGTCTGGGAAATACCCCAAAATATCATAGGTAAAACTAGTAATACATGTATAAAGAAACGATGAGGGTTCTGAATCCTCTTACGCAAAATGCTAGGGTGCTCCCAAAATATAGTTTGGGAGCTAGACAGAATTAGGAAATCACTTTCCTATGAAAAAAGATTTAAGGAATAATTCTGCAAAATAAGTGTCCAAGACAGCTCGCAGTAACTTTCTTGGGTTTCAAACTATGAACACTCTAATTTTCCGCGCGATATATCTGTGCAGCATGGAGGGAGCTATTATTCATAGAATGTTCCTCAGATTTGGATAATACCGAAGATTGAGTCCCTCGCAATAAAATTTGTAAAAATACAGCGAGGTTACTTAACTCCCACTTATAAAATAGAGGATATATATGTATAAGGGATAAATCTTTGGCTTCCTTGAAATAGGAACCAATTTTGATGCTACATCAGGATTATTCCCTCGCTTTGTCCAATTGAACATCACGAGGGTCCTAATATAAATTGTTTAAGAGTGAAATAATTAGGATTACTCCTCGCACCAATCTTTGTGATGATTGAAACAAGGATGAGTCCTTTTATGAAGGAAAAATGTCAAATCCTGAGATCGATTATAACTCCTCCTCGCAATATTCATTGAGAATACAGTAAAGACAGAATTTGAAACATCAGAAATTGAGAATTTAGAGTTGTTTAGTTCTTAAAGATTATCACGCTATGATTAACACTGCATGGGTCTTTAGGAACTTCAATTAATTCTGAACATTAATCTTTGCAGATTGCATAAAGAATTAAGATCAAAGTATACTAACAACAGAAGATTTATCGAATCAATAATTCTGCCAGTTCAATACCTAACTCCGTAACAACATTCAAACTTCCTGAGTTGAAAAGATGATACCAGCATGAATATGAAAATCGGACTAACAAATTTATGAAGATTTGAAGAGCAAACATTGCATTCGAGGTTTATGTAATACCCGAGAATTTTACAACATAAAATAAGTAAATAAATAAAATAAATGAATAAAATAAATAAATAAATAAACAATAAACAAAACAATAATAATAAATAAATATAATAAATGAATAAGCATAATACATCGATAAGGAAATGGGAAATGGAATTTAATTTCCAATACCAGTAAAGCCAAAAGAGGATTTAATCAAATATCGGGTTCCCGTGTACCCGATACCAATGGATTCGAGAATTCAAGGCCAATATTAAATCTAGACCCGAGTAAGAATTTAGATAGGGAATAGGAGCCCGAAAGTATCCCGGAAATCCGAATCCGAGAACATAGAGGGATAGAAGCCCGAAAGAGAGGAGGAAATGCCCGACGGATCGCACGTCCCGCCCGGACCAAAGTCCAGGCGGTAGCCGCGCGGTGGCCGCGCGGGGTTTCCACAAACGGCGCGCCAACCCCGCGCCACACGGTAGATACGCCCGTTGCGAGATTTACTCGCCCGAATCCGGATTTTCCGACTTTGGTTGTATTCCTTTCGGCTCAAGACTCACCAAGGCCGACCTTGGACGTCCCTAGGTCGTGCCTATCTATAAATAACCCCTTTTGTCATTCCCAAACACTTTTGAAAAACCCTAAGAATTCTCTCTACACACAAAACCCTAATTCCGGAGTCGTCGGAGGCACGAAACCAAGGCGAGGACAGTCGTGGATGAAAATCGGAAGACCTCCAACATTGTGGTAAGTTCTGATCCGATCCTTGTTCCATATGCGATTCGAAAACGAATCCTAACTTCATTCTTTTCTTCTCTACACCCCGAACCGGATCTAGAACGAAGAACCCGACGAACCGAGGAGATAAACGGTGGACGGAAAGCCACGCCTCCGAATCGACGAACCCAGACGACCAACGATCTGTAAGTTAATCTTACTATGGTTTTGGGAGGATTTAAAATACACCTAATCTAAAGATTTAAACCAAGAACGTAAAATCTGTCAAAACGAAATCTTTAACAGCGCAGTGTTTTTGCATGATTTTTCCGAACCCTTATACCTTTTCAAACGAGAAAAGTTAAAACACGAAAAACGTTTCTAAGACGTAGATCTAGCTACTGTAAAAATTTCATAATTTTTCGTTAAGTTTTGATATCTGAAATCGACCCCAAACCGAACTGTTTTGAATTTGGATCTTGAAATCTTGACAGAACTTAGGTCCGAACTTGAAGACGTTTTTGCCGATAGTTCTAGGCCGATTCAGAACTTTAGTCGAACATGAAATTGTAGATATATGTCTTAAGTATCTCCCTGTAAAATTGCATCAAATTTGGGGTTAGTTTGCTATGGTAGATCTTGAAATCTTCAAACTGGTGTTGAAATTTTCGGACAGAATATCATCCTGTTAAAAATTGACGTTTTCACTTAATTCTGTATCTCGGATCGAAAAACTTAAAACACGAAACTTGTTCATCTCTGTGTTTTAAAGTCACTGGTCAAATTTCATAATTTTTGGAGCTAAACCTAATTTTTAGTAAATTTTGAAGTAAACTGTGGTTGACCGAGTCAAATCTTGAAATCTTGTTGAAATGGTGAAGTTAGCCTTTAAGATTTAAACGAGTTGAAAAGTCTTTTGAAATAAATACATGAAATCAGAATTTAGGAAATCCCCTTAAAAAGTTGATCATTTAAAATTAGGGGGTGAGTGCTCTGCAGGGTGCCCTCCTAACGATTCACTTCGTGCCTTTATGGACGATGGTGACCCGCGTGAAATTTGAGATACATTGCCAAAACGGCATGAGATATATGGCCTACACTCTCGCGAATATCCATATGGGTTTCCCGAGGCTCCGGAGTGGTACTGGGTATGGCAGATACGGTTGCGGCCGCCGGGCTACCGGCTAAACTTGACGAGATTGTGATGCAATCGTGAAATACTTGAAATACTAAATCTTGGGTGTAATGAGGATAGTTAAAATGTTTATTTATTGTCCTGTTAAATTATTAAATATTTTATTTAAATTAATTATGGCTTTTATTTAAATTATGCTAAATGTGTTGTTAATTAGAGCCATGAATTGATTATGCAAATTGGTTAGACAATTAAATTGATTTACCTATGATTTATTATTGTCATGATTTTATTTAAATGTAAATGAACGGCTTTGAAACCCCACGATCATGTATGTATTAACTTACTCAGCAAGTTGTGCTGACCAAACCATTTATTTTCTTTTTGTTTACAGAGTATGTGGAATGAGCATGAGCACGTATATGCATGGGGGAACTATTTTGGGAAACTTATTATTTTAAATTCTTGCATTAGACTATAGTATAAACGGGCCTGTTTAACCCGTGTTTTGGCCATGTTGGCCCTATTTACATTTTCCGCTGCAATACTTATACTTAGATACTATTATTCCGCTGCATTATAATATTTATTTTGAATTTATATTGAATGGGCTACTTGAATGGTTTTAAATGTTTTAAATACTGCAATACCTAGCCTTGCATCTCTTTAGTGAACTCGGAGAAACCGTGTCTTGCTAGAGAGGTGTGGCGGTGACATCCCGACCTGGGTGACCAAAAACCGGGGTGTTACAGTTTATACTTCTCTTAAACAGAATTAAAGAATATCGAATTCTGCTGTAACCATTCGAATTTGCAATCAGAAAGATAAAAACACAAGATTTAACATCTGATCTTCCTTCATAACAAAATTTGCAAAAGAAAATGTAAACGAGTACACCTGGAAATCTGATTTAAAACCAGAATACCGCGAATTCGATCGATGAAGTCGGTAAAAACAAGATGGTGATCGTCGTAATGATTGAACAGAATCATCCTAATAGCAAATCCTCTTTGCATATCACTCTTTTCCATATCACTCTTAAGCTAAACTACTAAACATAATTCAAAGAAATCTATTTGCGAATCGAATTACAAATCTAAAGAACACGAAGATAATCTGCAGAATTAAACCCTAGCTACCCTACCTATGAAAACTCTAAGAACGGGAGAATTTGAGCTATTCTTTTGTCCTCCAGTTAGTTGAGCTGATCTCCCAAGGGTCCTATTTATAGAGGCGCTCGGAAAGTTCTTTCCGCCTGGTTGATAACCGCTCGCGTCAGAGTAGCTCATCTCACGCCTTGTCCCATTCCTTCACAGCGTGAGTTAACATAAAGTACTTTTCATGTTACAGCGAGATAATTCCCAATCTTTCTTCAAGATTTCCTCTCGCTATAACTCTTCTTGCTTCACAACTCGCATAGTCTCCCTCTACTTGCAATGTCAAGTTACTTGTCGTGTAGCCTTCAGTTTTGCACATTTTCTTTGATCAAGTCCGGATCACAGCTCTGAGGTCCTCGCAATGTTCCTATTCCCTCCTCGCAATGTTTATTGTGAGCTTTACAACTTGTCTCCTGCTCAATCAACAAAGCGAGGATTACTTCAGATAAAAACACATCGTGAAATACTTATGTTAAAATCTACAACTTTCAGGCTATTTCTATGCAATTTTCAATTATTTTCGTAATCTTGATCTTCCAAAAATCTTTGCACAAATTCTCCAATTATTCATTAAAAATCTATGAAAACATGATCAGAAACTTATCATCAAGACACTAAATTGGACGAGAATGGTAGTCATGAGTGACTGTCATCACCAACCTCATTTAGAACCACTTGTCCTCAAGTGGTAAGAAACTTGTAAAGTTTCAAAGAACAAGTCCAATTTGAGGCTTCCGAAATTGAGTATTTTTGCAAGATCTTTCCTGGATCATTGCCTTCTCTTTTCTAACTATCTCAAGCTCAACTCATTCAACTGATTGATGCTTCATACCTGACGTCTAATTTACCAGACTTCATAAAAACATTAACAAAAGTGATTTGCATTTTTGTGAATTATTGTTCTGCCCCTTAGTTAGTTAAATTTCTCATTTCACGCTGAATCCTATCCAACTTATGTGCATACCTTGTGCTTCTGAATCCTTAGCCAAAAAGAATAAGATTATTTTTTTTATATATATATATCAAGGGGTGGTTTCTCGTGGCTTTCAATAGCTCGGTTTCACATTATTAGGAGGAGTCGCATGACCTGACATTGCAGATGAAACTTCAACTCCCGTACCCTTGACTTTCCTCTTTTAGAGTTCTTCAACTCGTAAGTCAGAGGGGCAGCTGTGCCAGCTACTTATATCCACATTATTTTACCACGTTTGTTTCTAAACTTTCACTTGTTTTGGCTTTGGACTCATACTTCACTTGATATGCACACTCATCTTTTAAGAGAGACTAGATTGGATCAATCCTTCTAACCTTAGTGCAGTTTTGTTGTTTATGGTATGCAAATCACTCAAGTCAATATAATCACAAAATCTTCAAATTATTCATCCAGTTATGACATCAATCAATCTCAATGTTCAGCTTTCAACAGTTGTCAAGAGCAGCTCTGCATGCAGTCAGAATCTTAAAATTGATGTTTCTGTAATTAGCCACGTAGACTTAATCTTCTACTTCTTCAGTAACTCTCTATCCCACTTGAGGTTCTGGTTCAACTTATTAAAACATTAACATAACATTGAGATTCACCTCACAGACTAATTCTCGCATTAACTCCATCCTAAAACTAATTCACACCTCTAAGAGAGAAATGAAGATTTACGAAAAGAGAAACAATAAAAGGAAAAACTGAGAAGATTAATAAGCAGAAAAGAGAAAGTTTCAGAAACTCCCCTGTGATTTTAGGATGGACCTGCATCACTACTTGGATCTTTAGTGGTACTGAAGGTGGCTTTTTCAAGTCTGAAACTAAGTTAGCAAGGATTTCTACTAGTCTTGAACTATTTTGCTGCTCCTGCTTCCTCAGCTCCATTTGCCTTTCTCATTCATGTCTTCTTTCCTTAACCTCTCAAATCTTTCCGTCTCCTCTCTCCTCATTCTTTCTTGTCTATCCCATTCTTCCTTCCTTATTTTCCCTTGTCTTTCCATCTCCTCTTTCCTGAGTTTCTCTTCAGTTTGAATTCTGGTGTGCTCAAGCTTGATCCTCTTCTGTTCCATCTCCCTTTGGATGTGCTTGTCTTCTGACATAGTTTTCACCAGCATTTCCACGGACTGTGCAAAACTTTGGATTGAAGTACTCATATTCTGAGATTCATCCACTGACACTGTGTTCCTCATTGGTTGTCTTAGAGGTTGAGATGGTGCAGAAGTGTCTTCGAGCTCCTCATCTTCAGGAATGGCATTTAATGCAGGAGATGTTGCTGACATCTATGTCCTCTTCACCGCAGCTTTAGACTGAGATGATTTTGATCTTGAAGGAAGTTTGGGTTGTCTGACCTTAGGGGATGGTACTTTTGATCCTGAACCTTCAGAAGTTTGTTCCTCTAGATCTGGCATCTGATAAACCAATTCTCCCCTTAAGGTGTCCATAGGCAAGGGAATAGGAGGATCTATCTTAATAATTTCTGCTAAGAATTGTGTCATTGACACTCCTTGTTTTTCACAAAGCCTTCGAATTAGATTTGGATAAGCTAATGCTGCATCTTCCCCAACTCTCGACTTGATGACACTGAGCACATGGTGTGCAGCACTACACTTTCTTCCTGACCATAGTAAAGAAAATCCCTCAAAAGTTCCAGCAGAAGGCCCTTGGAAATTAGTAGTGGGCCTGAGCTTTGAGTAATCGAAATCAAGTGTTGGCAAATACTCAGGCTTCAAATTCTTTAATGGGATCTTATTCTACTCAGTTCCTCTGTGTGTTGAACAAAGTCCTAATGCCATTTTCCTAGCATTAGTAAGCTTATTGCCCTGAGTCTTTTTCCTTAAGAGAATCTCATATCTGACTTCTGGTTGTTCCAGTAGAGGTGCCTGTATCAAATCATTCAGAGTCTCTATAGTGACTTGCACTGTTTTACCCCTGATCCATGTTGTTTCAGCCTCTACATCAAAATTAGCATAGAATTCCCTGGTCAACTCCACATAACCACTTTTGTTGTTATGCCTCATGAAGATATCCCATTCATTGATCCTTCTCCAGTAATTAATACACTTGTGACTCAGGTACTTAGGATGACTCCTTTGTTTGGAACAATCATCTTAGACATTCCCAAGTAATTCTCTAGTGCTTCTTTTCTTCCATTAAATTTAACCTTGATTTCCTCCTCAGTGAATTCAGTCCTTTTCTCAATGCTATCAGGAATTGACAACCTCACTTTTGGGCTATTCTTTTGCCTATAACTCAAAGGCATAAGCTCTGGAACTTCTTTTCCGGGTGAAGATCCTTCAGATGTATCTGATTCACTTCCTCCAGATTCCTGTGCTTCGTCCTGATCATTTTCAACATTTTCATTTTCTTCACCTTCTGATTGATTTCCTTCTTGAGCAGGTTCCATATTTTCTTCCTGAACATGTTCTTGATTTTCTTCTTAAACAGGTTCTGGATTTCCTTCTTGAACCTCCTCAGTATCATTGTGTTGAAGGTTACCTATGTCTGACTCATGAATCAATGATGTGCTGGTGTCTATCTTCTCAGTGACCTCTAAACTTTGTTGGTTCAGGGTTTCTGTGGGCTCATCCTATTCATTCAACAAAAACATGACAGCAGAGGGTTCTGAAACGGTAGCTTCCTGAATTCCAAAATGCTCTTCTGCTTTCTTCATCTGTTCTTCGATCCAAACAGGATCTTGCATTCTTGAGATTGCTCTATGAACTACCTCATTCCTAATTTGAGATGGAAGAACCCATTGATTCATTTGGCTCTCAGCAAATGTTTGTGCTTTGGGATGTTGGTTAACAGTCTGTTCCCTCTGCTGTTTCTCCTTGGTATTACCTTCATACACAACCATCTGTTTGTCTTGGTTCTCCTGGATTTCATTTCTTTGAATTTCTTCTCTGTAAGCTTGGAGTGCTAATGGGCTTGGCTCCAATACTTGCTCAGGATTTATCTGTTGTTTCATTGTTTCCAGTTCCAACTCAAGCTTAGCTGCATATTCATTTGCTTGTTCAACTGAAGTATGTGCATTCCCTCCTCTAGCCAACTTTTTGTATTTCTTAATTAGACCTTCCAAAGATGAGTTCATATTTTCAACAGTGATTCCATGCAAATTCAAATCATCAAACTCTTGCAAATCTTGGATCAATCTGTATCTCCCACTAATTCATTGACTAGATCTAGAGCTTCTTGGTCAATTGAATTTTGTGCTGGTGATGCATTATGTTCCAGCTGATCCACTGCTCTAGTAGAATTTTCAGTTTCCTTAGTGAGATCTTCAAAGGTTTCATGTTCATTTCCTTTTTCTGAAAATCCTTCTAGGTCAATCTGACTGTGTATTAGAGTTTGATCAACTTGAGCCTGTTGATCTTCAGGCTGACCTTCCAAATCCTTTTCTGAAATCGCCTCAGTCTGTTGAAATTCAGTGGTTGGATGCACTGGTTCTTGTGCTTCAGGTTGATATTCATCAATACATGACTTTCAGCCCTCGGGATCAATGTCTCCCATTTCCAGATTACTGAAAGGAACAAGTTCTGATCCTCCTGTATAAGGCACTACTCCCAAGGTTGGTTCAACCTTTTTTTCTTCAGAACTGATGTCATGAACTACAAACTTTGGTTTCCTGGCCTTCATTTTAATCCTGAATTTCTTGATAGGTTTATCAGGCTCCTTAGCTTGTTGATTTTCCTTCTCAGGAATAGTTTCTTGTTGTACTAGCTTCTCAGGAGAAGGTTCTTGTTGCTTAAGTTCCTCAGGAATAGGCTCCTGCTGCTTAGAGCGCAACTTACCCTTTCTTTTGTAAATAACAATTTCCTTCTTTCCCTGAGATGGTTGTAACAACTCTATTTTCATCCATCAAATTCCTTGTTTCTGGAGTTCCTGCTTTCAAGTTCATAACTTCTTTAACTGTTAATTCATCTTCATTTTTCCTCTTCTTAGAAGATTGGCTAGTCTTCCCAGACTTGTGTTTCTTCATCCTACTCTGATTCCTTTTCTTTACTGAAGGTGCTTTTTCTGAAGAACTTGAACTGGGAATATGTGACTTCCTTTTCCTGGTAGACACTTTCTTCTTACCCTTTTTCTCATCAGCTTTCATAAATTCATCGAATTCACGATTTTCCTTCTGTATAAGCTTATGAAACTCATAAATAGACTCCTGCTCTTCTGGAGTAAATTCCATAGGTCCATCATTTCCCTCTACAACCCTCGTAATTGCTTCTATCTGTCGTATCCTGTCAAGTCTTTCTTCATCATCTGTAGTATCTGAATCAGAAAGGTTTTTCTTAATAAAATAGGTCTTTCCTAAACCTTTAAGCATCATGTTCATCCCCTTTCTATTCAGATACTTCTCATTCCATACATCCCAATAATCAATGATTATCTGCTGAATCTTTCCTTGTGTCTGATCAGTATAAACTCTATGTTCCTTGTATGCGTTTTCTCTGCATATACTGTCATATCGAATATACTTCTGAATGAATTTCTTCTTTCTCTCCTGAACAAGTCCATGAACTTCTTGTTGGAGAGGTGGAGGTAATCTCTTCATGATCTTATGTGGTCTATCTGTAATGAGAAGGTCTGCATCTGCTGGTGTTATTGCTGGGGCTGAAATCTTCCTGAAATTCTTTGTAGGTTCCAAACCTTCATTTATGACAGAATCTCTGAAAATATTCCTGACTATATTTTGTGGTGTCTGCTTTGCATCTGATCTTTACTTCTTGTTCTTCCCTATTCTCTTAGCTTTTCTTTCCTCTGCATCCTTAACCCATGCCTGCTGTTCAGGCATTAAATCAGCAAAATTCTCTAGTGGAAACTCTTCATCAGGTTTTCTCTCTAACCCTGGCCTGAGGATTCTTTTCTTGAGAATCTCCCCCTTAGCCCATTCATTCATATTTCTTATCCAGATGTTCCTGGCTTCTTGAATGGTCATAAGAACATCTTTCCATTCCATCTTGCCTTGTTTAGCTCTTTGAAAATGAGGCTCAAGGGCGTCTCTGAGATTGATCCGAGCATCAATGATTCTGTCTAATGCCAAATTTGTCAAGAAATTTTGTTCGACAGGTCCCTTCTTGTTTAAAAATGCTGGAGGCATGTATGCAGGGAGTGCCTGCTGAGGATCATAAACTCGGGCATTCCTGATCTCATTAAGCTTGCAGCAATATTTAGTGAGTCTTCTCACATATTTATGCAGTGGCTGGGGATCAAAGTAATCCAATTCTAACCCCATATGGTCCTTTGGGTTGATGATTCTATAGCATTCTTGGTTCCATTCGGCCATACATTACTTCTCCCTTTCAAGAAGCCTTTCAAGTTTGATATCATTAGGGATTAATAAGATTGACCATTTGATCTTTCCAAAAATGGCTCATCCTAAACCAGAATGCTTCTTCTAAGTCAACCATAAATGATTCCTTCTCCTTATCAGGTATATGTTGAATCATCAGCGGATTGACATAAAAGACTGGAGGTGAGATTTCCATTCCTAACCATCCACAGCTTTTCTGAATATCTTTCACCATTTTTTTTGTTCTCTTCATTTTCCAAAATGACTGTTCTTTCTTGTCTGACTCGACACTTCGAGCTTGGAGTTCTTCAAAAGTCATCTTATGGATCCTTTAAAGAAGGATACGATTAAATCATGATTACCATCCTCACATTTAGAGTTTCGCTCTAAATGTGAAGGTAAAAGTGTGAATAGAGAACATAGTATTAGTCTTTTCTCAATTTAGAATTTAACAAATCACCATACTCACATTTAAAGATTTGCTCTAAATGTGAAGGAATTAATCATTAATTAAATTCTTAGTGGAGAAAAATATAATGCATGAAGAATTAAAGCATTAAATCAAGCAAAGTCAAAACATAGCACACCAAATGTCATTCTTACAGAATATGCAGAAGCATTGAAAAATTCAAATATAAAGAGTCCTGTAGATCCAAACTGAAATAAAGGAGGAGGGAATTCAAGTCTATTCCCGAATCTAGTGCAATTACAATGTTCAGTGACCAAACACCTCATACAGTAAATTGTACTAACTCCATATTGGTTTCTAGGCCATTTGTGATTGTTGACAAATAGAGTTCGATCACTGCAAAATCGTTTCTTAGGTTGTCCTAGAAAAGGAGAGTAGAATTCAGCATCATTTGACATCCATCCTCTAATTTGGAACTGGAGATTATTGAGCATGCGTTTACTCTTGCAAAGTGATGCAAAAAGCCAAATTCCTTTCTCTTGCTCCTCAACAGCATCCTTACTTAAAAGCATAAGTGCTTTTATGTAGGTGGATGGAGGATGGTTATCAGAGATAGCAGGATCAAGAAGATCAAATGTTGCTTTCTCATTTTTATCCTCCACAAAAAATCGCAAACCCTCAGTTAACCGGAACATCCAATTTCCTGCATCTCTGCAGCTTTCGAGAAAGTCAATTTTTGTTGGTTCAAATGTTCCCAGTCCCAAAAGAGAGAAATCTTCAAGAGAGGCCTTCTTTAGAACCGACTGATGCTTAGAAGCATCATTCAATGCCTTGCAAACTAGCTTACAGTTAAAGACAGTTTCCAAGTGATCGAATGCCAGCCTTGACAGAATATTACCAAGAATCTCATAAGGAAGATCTGTGATCTGAGTGGCCCCTGATCCAGATTTCTGTCCTGAAATTCTTGGGTTCTTGGAGGAGCTTCCAATTTCAAAACTGAGTATAATTAACAAGATATTGCAATTAAGTTTAATAAAGAGTAATTAAGAAGTTCAATCATTCCATAAAGAGCATTAAAAGCTTGAAAGAAATTACAACTCGAAATCATAAAGTGATTACAGAAGTTATGACAGACCATCTTCCTAACTAAGAAATATAAGCCTACTCAAGGATTGTTAATTTCCTCATCATCTGAATCATTCCACAATTCTACATCAGGAAACACTTCACCACATAATAACCTGAACTGTCTAACTATGTCAAAGAATTGACAGGGAATGCAGTCCATCCTAACATTTGGAGGTAAAAATTCACGTTCAAGCAGAGAATGATCCTTGCAAAAGCTCTTTTCTTCTTGATCATGGAAAGGATTTGGAATTTTTACACAGTGGTGTAGCCAGTGGAAGACATGAATTTTAATGAAGACTACTTCTAAAACGTCTGAGGCGACTGATCTAATCAATTGTATTCCTTCTTCATTGAGTTTATTAGCTTGCTTAGATAACAATAGAAGGCTTCTTAAGAAGATGGAAGGTTGATGCTTATCATCAAGGCCAGGCTTCAAAAGATCATATGCTCTCTTTTCATCCTTGTTGTCAACAAATGCTAAAAGTGCAGGTTCAAGATTAATCATGAAATTTCCTGCATTCCGACATTCTTTGATGAATCTCTCCTGGTTACTGGGATAAACGTTTTCTCTCCACCTCATACAAGTTTCCAAATTAACTCTCTTAAAAACTAGAGGTGATTTGCTTGCTGCAAGGAACGGTGTGGATATCTCTGAGACTCTAAGAAGTTCCCTCACGCTAACCTTTCCCAATCTCGACAGAATGTCTCCCAACAACTCAATGGTTAAGTCAATTAATTGAGTTTCCAAGAGTTGAGGAATTCTAACATTTCTGTTTGAAAAGAAGAGAAACACAAAATTCAGAGAAAGACATTTATTTGAAAAGTAACTCAAAGATTAAAGATCTAATTTTATTATCACTACCATGCTGCCTTACAAAATACAAGTGACTTAGATTACTGGCCAAAATTAAGTCTAGCACTAGAATGACAATTAGAAAAGCTTGTCAAGCCATAACGTAGTTCAGACAATTTGAATTTGTTTGCTTGTTGACAAAAAATGCACGAAAAATACATGGTAAAATACGGATATCACACCGCGTATTACATCCTCTCCCCCTTAAGATTGCAGTTATGTCCCCATAACTGTGTCGGTGTCGGTTTGGAACAGTGTCGGATAGCGTTATCTCATGTCGGATTCTACCTCCCAAGTTGCCGTCTCACTTCCGTGGTTCGACCAAAAAACCTTGATCATTTTGACGGTTTTGTTCCTCGTTACTCGCTCCTTAGTGTCCAGAATTCGCACTGGGACTTCTTCATAAGTCAGATCCTCATCGAGTTCGATTACTTCTGGTTGAAGTACATGTGTCGGGTCCGGCACATACTTCTTTAGTTGTGAGACATGGAAGACATTATGAACTCGATCTAATTGTGGCGGTAAAGCCAGTCGGTAGGCCAAATTTCCGACTCGTTCTAGAATTTCATAAGGTCCTATGTATCGAGGACTCAACTTTCCTCGTTTGCCAAAGCGCATCACCCCCTTCATGGGTGATATCTTTAGCATGACCCTATTTCCCCCTTGAAATTCTAGGTCTCGTCGTCTCACGTCAGCGTAACTCTTCTGACGGTCTTGAGAGGCTCTCATTTTTCCTTGAATCACCTTGATTTGTTGAGCCATGTCTTCGATAAGTTGTGGACCTACTACCACCGACTTATCGTTTTCTTCCTAGCTCAACGGGCTTCAGTACCTTCGTCCATACAACGCCACGAATGGTGCCATGCCAATGCTAGCATGGTAGCTATTATTATAAGAAAATTCGATTAAGGGTAAATGGGATTCCCAATTTCCCTTAAATTCCAACACGCATGCTCTCAGCATGTCTTCTAGTGTTTGGATTGTTCTCTCGGTTTGACTATCTGTCATAGGGTGGAATGCGGTGCTCATTTTGATTTGAGTACCGAGAGCTTTTTGTAACTCTGTCCAGAAGTGAGAGACAAATCTACTGTCTCCGTCGGAAATGATGTCATGTGGTACTCCATGTCGTCGTACCACATTATCAACGTAGGCTCGGGCCAATTGGTCCATAGTCCACGTGTCCTTCATCGGGATAAATATGGCTGTCTTTTTTAGCCTATCCACAATCACCCAAATCTTGTTCATGCCTTTAGGTGATCGGGGCAATCCCGAGACAAAGTCCATCGAGATGCTATCCCACTTCCAACTTGGAATCTCTAGTGGTTGCATCAGTCGTAAGGGTTTATGTCGCACTGCCTTAACCTTTTGGCAGGTGAGGCATTTCACCACGAAGTCTGCCACTTCCTTCTTCATTCCCGGCCACCAATAGATCTTCTTTAGATCTTTGTAGAGCTTGTCACTTCCGGGATGCACTGAATATGGCGTGTTGTGCCCTTCCTCCATCAACCTTCGCTTCAACTCGGCACATTTATGGGGCACACACCATCTCCCTTTGAAGCGAATGCTTCCATCCTCGTGGAGAGTAAATCCTATTGCTTTTCCCTCGGCAATATACCCCTTTATCTTTTCCAACTGCGCGTCGCCCGGTTGGGCGAGCTTAATCTCGTCCAATATTGGAGTTTCTATGACCATGGCATTAATTGTGTCACTCACTGTGCCCGGATGCACAAGTTCCAAATCCAATCTTGCCAACTCCATGTACAATGCCGGCGGAATTACCAACGAGTTTGTTACGTGTTGGGTTTTCCGACTTAGGGCATCGGCTACCACTTTCGCCTTCCCCTCGTGGTAGGATATCTCAAAATCGTAGTATTTAATAAGTTCCAACCACCTTCGCTGTCTCAAATTCAACTCCTTCTGAGTGAATATATACTTCAAACTCTTGTGGTCGGTGAACATTCGACACTTCCGCCCATAAAGATAATGTCTCCATATCTTTAGAGCGAAAACGACCGCTGCCAACTCCAGGTCGTGTGTCGGATAATTTTCCTCGTGAGGTTTCAGTTGGCGTGATGCATACGCTACGACTCTCGAGTCTTGCATCAATACACAACCTAAACCTTCCTTCGAAGCATCGTTGTAGACTTTGAAGTCACCATTCTCTGATGGTAGTGTCAATACGGGTGTGGTTGTGAGTCGTTTCTTCAGCTCTTGAAACGCTGTCTCACAAGCCCCTGTCCACACGTATTTTACTCCCTTCTTCAGTAGCTGGGTCAAAGGTCGTGCGATTTTCGAAAAATCCTTCACGAACCGTCTATAATACCCGGCTAATCCAAGGAAACTCCTTATCTCAGTTTTGGCTCTTTGGAGTTGCCCATTCAGTTACGGCAGAAACTTTTGCCGGATCCACTAAAACTCCATCAGCGAATACTATGTGTCCTAGAAATGTTACTTCCTTCAACCAAAAATCGCATTTGGACAATTGTCGTATAGCTGATTCTTTCGTAAGGTCCCTAACACCTGGTGCAAGTGCTGGGCGTGCTCTTCTTCGCTTTTCGAATGGATCAGGATGTCATCAATGAACACCACTACACACTGATCTAACAGTTCTCGAAATACATTGTTCATGAGGTTCATGAACATTGCTGGAGCATTTGTCAATCCAAAGGATAACACTGTGAACTCGTAGTGGCCATATCGAGTTCGAAACGCCGTCTTCGGGATGTCTTTCTCGGCGATTCTCAATTGGTGATACCCAGATCGTAAGTCGATCTTCGAGAATATTGAAGCTCCCTTCAATTGATCAAATAGATCCTCTATTCTCGGCAAAGGGTATTTATTCTTGATAGTCACTTGGTTCAACCCTCGATAATCTATGCAAAGACGTAATCCTCCGTCTTTCTTCTTAACAAATAAAACCGGTGCTCCCCAGGGGGGAGTACTCGGCCTTATGTACCCTTTTCCTAACAGCTCCTCGAGTTGGTCCTTTAACTCCTTCATTTCCAATGGTGCCATCCGGTACGGAGCTTTTGAGACAGGCTCTATGCCCGGGATGAGATCTATAGTGAACTCAAGATCTCTCTCGGGTGGCATTCCCGGGATGTCTTCAGGAAACACATTCGGGTATTCTCTTACCACTGGTATGCTGTCGACCTTGTTCTCTTCCGCCTCAAGGTTGTGCACATAGCACGCATACAGCTCATACCCCTTACGCATCAAGTTACTTAGTTTGAGTGCACTAACGATTTTGTTACTCTTCTTAGGGGGCTGGGAGTAAAAGATGACTCTCTTTCCCCAACTTTTTGACAAGGTGATCTTTTGCTTTTGGCATTCGATCACCGCCTTATACTGGGATAGCCAATCCATCCCCAGTATGATGTCAAAGTCTCTTAAGTTAAATTCTAATAAGTTCGCAAAGAATTCTACGTTCTTTATCACTATAGGAATTCCGTTATATCGTTTAGAGCAAGATACTACTTCTCCAGAAGGCAATTGAAATCCTAAGCTAATTCTCTCGCACTTAGGTAGATCTAACTCAGGCACTATTCTTGATGCTATGATTGAGCAACTAGCTCCAGAATCAAATAGGACTCTAATGGGTGTATTCAAAACATGAAATGTACCTGCCATCACTTCTCCTTGTGCAGGCACGTCCGCTTGATTAACCACGTTGAGCCTCCCCATAGGGCGTCCTTGGTTGCTCTGCTTATTCGCATCCGGCTGCTGATTTTGCTGTTGGTTTTAATTCTGTGGTGGCGTAGGTCGTTGGTTCTGGTTCTGATTCGGCGGCCTAAATTGGTTCTGAGGGGGTCTATACCCCTGGTTATTTCCGTTCCGCCCATTTTGGTTCTGAGGCTGTTCCGGCCCCATGACCAAATCTTCCCGCCTTGTTATATTCTCGATCCTTGTCCGGCAATCCCGACAAATGTGACCAATTCGACCACATGGGAAGCAGGCGCCCTGTTGAGGGCGTCCCCTCGCCAGATGGGGTTGTCCACATCTTGGGCAGGGTGGCACGGTTCTTCTTGGTTAAACCTCCTCCCATTGTTGGTTTGTTGTGGCCTATTCGACCCTTTCCGCTGTTTGTTCCTTCCCGTGTTGTTCTCGCTTCTCGCGTCCCGGTTCCTCTTGTCTTGGGACCCCTGCTGGACTCCCCACTCACCCTTCTCTTCAGTTGTTGCACACGCGCTACTGCCACAGCGCGGTCATACACAACTTGTAGGTCGGGGTAGTGTACCCCCGCGATCACCTCGCGGACAGACAGGTTCGGTCCCATTTCGAATTTTTGTGCTTTCTCGGCATCCGTGGGTACTAGCCTTGGTGCGAACCTTACTAGCTCCTTGAAACGAGTGTAGTACTCTTGCACGGTATGGCCTCCTTGCTTCAGCGACAGGAATTCCTCATACATTGCTGATTTAGTACTCAAGGGATAGAATCGATCCCTGAGCAGTTCCATCATTTCTGCCCATGAATAGGGCTCGTCATCTTCAGTCAATTTTGCTTGAGTCGCCTGGCACCAGTCGTCTGCTTCGCCTCCCAAGTAGTATGAAGCGACGTGCACTCTCTCTCCTTCCGGACACTTGACTGCTCCCTGCAGCTTGTCAAAGGTCCGGATCCATTCTTCCAGTTTGGCTGGATCCTCCTCACTAGCATAGTGGGGTGGCTGGTAGGGATTCACCATTGCCAGGTAGTTGGGGCGAGCTTGGGGCGGAGGTACCGCCGCAGCTTGGCCCTGATTGACTTGCGCATTCCCCAGCGCAACCAAAACCTCCTCTATCGTCCGAAGACGATCGCCCACATTGTTCGGTGCGGGGGCATCCTGCGCACCTTGGGGTTGTTCCTCTACAGGTTGAGCCGGTTCCGTGTCATTTGGTGGCACCCCAGTAGAAGTTTGGGGAGCAGGTTGGTTCCTTGATCAACCTCGTGGTGCCATTCTGTTACGAATGGTGTAAATTAGAACGTGATATATTGTCTAGGCAAGCCACTATGAACGTGCTTGTACATAGTGCTTGATTGGGCTTTAAAAGTAACGCAAGGTTTTGTTTTATTTTGTTTAAATGAATAAATCTTGTATTTTATTCCCTTTAAAGAAGCTTTTAAGGGACTGTCCTGTCCATGAGCATCGACGTGTTCCTTCAGTATTAGGTTTTGCGTAGTGAGGGTTGGGACTTGGCGTTCGAGTTGGTTTATGCGGTGGTAATCCGCCTCTCTTAAGTTGCCCATGTGGTGCAGATTGGCCTCCAATTGAGCCATACGATGTTTCAGTTGTTCTATGGTTTGTTGGAAGTCAAAGTGAGCGTTCATCATTTTGATCATCAAGTTCATCATTCTTGACTAGCCATCTAGCGCAAGCAAAAGATCTAAGTTAATATTCGCCAAGATTCTAGGTTAAACTTCGCCAAGATTCTAAGTTAAAATTCGCCAAGATTCTAAGTTCTTTAAATAAAGAAGATGCAATATGCAAATGCAAATGATGATTTCCCCCCAAAATAATTCATGCAATATATATTTTTTCCATGGGTTTTTAAAATAAAAATTCATTTCCATGGAAATAATGCTTAAGAAAAATTTAAAATAATATTTAAAATCCTTGGACCTCTATATTGGGTCAAAATAATTATAGTTTGGCTAAAAATAATTTTGGGCTAGCAAAGTTTAAAATAATAATTTTTGGGCTTTTATACTAATATAAATACTAACGGTTTAAAAATAATAATCTAGTAGTTTAAAAATAATAATTTAAAAATAATATTGGGTTTAAAAATACTAGTTTAAAAATAAACCGGGCTCTGATACCAACTTGTAACACCCCGGTTTTTGGTCACTCAGGTCGGGATGTCACCGCCACACCTCCCTAATAAGACACGGTTTCTCTGGCTTACTAAAGAGATGCAAGGCTAGGTATTTCAGTATTTAAATATTTAGAACATTTGCAAACAGCCCATACAATATAAATTCGAAAATAATAATATCATAATGCAGCGGAAATAATATTTAAGTATAATATTGCAGCGGAAAATGTGAATAAGACCGACATGGTCAAAACACGGGTTAAACAGGCCCGTTTATTCTCTAGTCTAATGCAAGAATTTAAAATATAAGTTTCGCAAATATAAGTCCCCCCCCATGCATGAACGTGCTCACGTTCATTCCACATACTCTGTAAGGAAAAGGAAAAATAAACGGTTTGGTCAGCACAACTTGCTGAGTAAGTTAACACATGCATGATCGTAGGGTTTAAAAGCCATTAACTTAATATTTACATAAAAACATGATAATAAGCCATAAATAATTCAACTTAGTTATCTAACCAATTTGCATAATTATTTCATGGCACTTGTCAATAATACATTTAGCACAATTTAAAATGAAAGCCATAATTAATTTAAATAAAGCATTTAGCAATTTAAACGACAACGGTAAATAATCTAATTTAGTTTAAATTCCCCACTACATCCCCGATTTAGTAATTTCAAGTGTTTCACGATTGCATCGCGATCTCAACAAGTTTAGCCGGAAACCGGCAGCCGCAGCCGTATCTGCCACACTCAGTACCACTCCGGAGCATCGGGAAACCCATATGGATATTCACGAGAGTGTAGGCCATATATCTTATGCCGTTTTGGCAATATCATATCTCAATTTTCGCGCGGGGTCACCATCGTCCATAAAGGCACGAAGTGAAGCAGTTAGGGGGCACCCTGCAGAGCACTCACCCCTAATTTTAATTTATCAAGTTTGTAAGGGGATTTATTTCAAAAATTCTGGTTTCACTAAATTTATGACGAAAAGATTTCGACTCGTTTCAACCCTAAAGGCTAATTCCATCGTTTCCACAAGATTTCAAGATTTGACTCCGGTAAACCGCTGTTTACTCTAAACTTAATTTAAAATCATATTTAAGTCCAAAAAAATTCTGAAGCTTTACCACTGACTCGGAAACATCGAGATGAACAACTTCGTGTTTTAACGTTTTCAATCCGAGATACCGAAACAGGTCAAAAATATCAATTTTCGTAGAAACATTAATCTGTCCGAAGTTATCATACAGCAGTTCAATATTCTCAAGATCTACCATAGCAAATCAACTCCAAACTTAACGAAATTTTACAGAGACCTTATTAAGACATTTTTCTACAACTTTTATGTTCAGCTAAAGATCTAAATCGGCTTAGAACCCTAGTCAAAAACGTCATCAAGTTCAGACCTAAGTTCTGTCAAGAATTTCAAGATTCAAGTTTAAGCAGTTCGGTTCCGGGTTGATTTCATATACCAAATCATCACGAAAAATTCTGAAAAGTTTACAGGAGATAGATCTAAGCCTTAGGAATGTTTTTTGTGTTTTAAGTTTTCTTGTTTGAAGAATTTTAGGGGTTCGGAAAAATTGTACAAAATTTCTGCGCCGGTAGAAATCCCATGTTGACAGATTTTCGAAAGTCTTGATTAAGCTTTTAGGTTTAAGTGTTTTAATTACTCCCAAAACCATGTAAGTGTCAACTTATAGATTTCCAGCCGTCCGGGAATGTCGATTTTGGAGGCGTGGCTTCCACGATGTTGAATTAAAAACGGGATGAATGAATGGATCAGACTTACCACGATGTTGGAAGACTTCCGACCTCGTCCCAACAGTCTCTGGCTCGGTTTCGGTGCCTCGACGACTCCTCGGTATCGGAGGGTTTTGAAAAGTGTTCGGGGCTTCCAAGAGGTGTTATTTATAGATAGGCACGACCTAGGGACGTACAAGGTCGGCCTTGGTGAGTCTTGAGCCGAAAGCTATTCAACCGAAGTCGAAAAATCCGGATTCGGGCGAGTGAATCTCGCAACCGGCGAATCTGTCGTGTGGCGCGGCCGTGGCGCGCCAATTCCCCTTTCACCACGCGGCCACCGCGCGGCCCTCGCCTGGACTTCGGTCCGGGCGGGTTGTGCGATCCGTCTTGCTTTTCCTCCTCTCTTTCGGACTTCTATCCCTCTATGCTCCCGGATTCCGATTTCCGGGCCATCTTCGTGTTCCTATTCCGTATCATCATTTCCCTCGGATCTAAATTTATGTTTGGACTCGAGTTTTCGAGTCCATTGGTGTCGGGTACACGTGTAACAATTTATTTATCTTTATTTAATTCCTTTTATTTAATTAAATTCATTTAATTCCTTTTCAAGTTAAATTTCATTTCTCATTTCCTTATCTTTATTTATTTTATTTGCTGTATTTATTTATTTATTATATTATTGTATTTATTTTATTTATTGTATTTATTTTATGTTGGAAAATTCTCGGGTATTACACTCACACTTATGTTTTTAACAGCAAAGCGAGAAAAGACTATCAGAATTTCATACACTTAGAATTAATTCAATAATAATCCTGATCAAATTTTGTATATCAAACAAAACTTGAAACTTCCTCCTCGCTTTATAACTTTTAACAAAGCGTGAGTCATTATACTTCAATCTCATCCACGCTCTGTTAATTCGAAACAAGGTGTGAATACTTAGATTGAAAGATAAAAAACTTATGAAAATTTGTTCAATACTCAAAAATCTGATTGAAGAATTCCTTCTTTTTTCCTTCTTAGTCCATCACAGCTTCATTTCTTGAAATCCTGAAAAACACAAAAAAAAAATAGAGATTTAACAATAATCTTAAGAAAAGGGGAATACTACTCAGTTAACCTGGGTAGTACCCCACCCCGTTTTTTTTTTTTTTTTTTTTTTTAGAAATTTAGAGAACTATGGATTATCCAAATATTCAGTTTGAATATTTAAATCTTGTTGACTAATATATTCCTTAAGCTTGTGCCCATTTACTGTCTTTTCTCCTTCATTAAGCATAATTGCGACAACTCCATTGTCATGAACAGCTACAACAGGGAATGGCCCTGTCCACCTTGATCTCAGCTTTCCTGGAAATAATTTCAGACGAGAGTTATAAAGCAAAACCATTTGACCAACATAAAATTCTTTTTATGTTTTATTTTTGCATCATGAATTTTCTTAGTTCGATCTTTATAAATCTTGCTACTTTCATATGCTTCCAGTCTCATCTCTTCCAGTTTCGACAGATCAAATTTCCTCTTTTCTTGTCCCATCTGAACATCCATATTAAGCATCTTAATGGCTCAATATGATCTATGTTCTAACTCAACTGGAAGATGACAAGCTTTACGAAAGACTAGCCTGTAAGGACACATTCCTATAGGAGTCTTGAAAGCAGTTTTGTATGCCCATAAGGCATCATCTAGTTTCTTGGACCACTCTTTTCTTGTAATGTTCACAGAAGCTTGCAGAATATGCTTGATTTCCTTGTGAGATACCTCCACTTGTCCACTTGTCTGAGGATGATATGGTGATCCAACTTTATGATGAACACCATATTGCTTAAGCAACTTCTCAAAGAGTTTATTCACAAAGTGAGATCCTCCATCCGATATTATGGCACGAGGGGCTCCAAACCTGGTAAAAATGTTCTTCTGCAGAAATCTAGTGACTTGTTTAGCTTCATTGTTAGGCAAAGCCACTGCTTCAACCCATTTTGAGACATAGTCCACAGCTACTAAAATGTAGTGATTACCATATGAAGGAGGAAAAGGTCCCATAAAATCAATCCCCCAAACATCAAATATTTCTACTTCTAAGATTCATTTTTGAGGCATTTCCTCCCTCATTGAAACATTCCCCAATCTTTGGCATTTGTCACACATCTTTATAAGTTTTTGGCAATCCAAGAAGATAGTTGGCCAAAAGAAACCACAGTCTAGAACCTTTCTAGCAGTTCTAGCAGGGCCATGATGGCCTCATAAAGGATTCTCATGGCATTTCCTAACAATTTGGAATCCTTCTTTCTCATGGACACAACGTCTAATAACCTGATCAAAACAAAACTTAAATAAAAAGGGGTCATCCCAGTAGTATTTCTGAATCTCTCTGAAAAATCTCGACTTCTGATGTGAGTCTTTAAACTTTGGAATAATTTTACAAGCCAAATAATTGGCAAAGTCAGAAAACCAAGGACAATCAAATTGATGTAGCTGCAAAGCATACAATTGTTCATCTAGAAATTTGTCATTTACAACTTCCTCCTTTTCTGTTCTTTCTTCCAATCTTGAAAGATTATTTGCTACTCAATTGTCTTTCCCTCTTCTGTCTTTAATGATAATATCAAACTCTTGTAGAAGTAAAACCCATCTTATCAACCTTGGTTTGGCTTCTTGCTTTGAGAAAAAATATCTTAAAGCAGAATGATCTGTGTAAACTATAGTCTGAACTCCAATAAGATATTGCCTAAACTTATCAAAAGCAAACACTACAGCATACATTTCCTTTTCTGTAGTGGTGTAGTTTATCTGAGCATCATTATGAGTATGACTGGCATAATAAATAACATGGTGTTTGCCTTCTTTATGTTGCCCCAAAACTGCACCCACTGCATTATCACTGGCATCACACATGAGTTCAAAAGGTAGATTCCAATCAGGAGACTGAACTATAGGTGCAGTAATAAGTTTCTCCTCCAGAGTTTTGAAAGCAATTAAACAATCTTCATCAAAGCTGAATGAAACATCCTTATGAAGAAGGTTGCACAAGGGTCTCGCTATTTTAGAAAAATCCTTGATAAATCTTCTATAAAAACCAGCATGACCAAGGAAACTCCTTACTGCCTTGATTGTTTTAGAAGGTGGCAAATTTGCTATCACAGAAACTTTAGCTTTGTCTACTTCTATTCCTGCTCTAGATACTTTGTGTCCCAGGACAATCCCTTCTTGAACCATAAAGTGACACTTCTCCCAATTGAGAACCAGGTTAGTGCCTTCACATCTCTGACAATCTTTCTAACATTTGATCAATAAAAGGTAAAGGGAAATGATCTTTCCTTGTGGCAGTATTCAATTTTCTATAATCAATGCAAACTCTCCAACCAGTTACTGGTCTTGTGGCTACTTCATCACCATGTTCATTAGTCACAATGCAAATTCCACTCTTTTTAGGTACAACTTGTGTTGGACTTACCCATTTGCTATCAGAAATAGGATAGATTATACCTGCATCAAGTAGCTTGATTACCTCCTTTCTGACAACTTCTTGTATTCGTGGATTTAGCCTCCTCTGTGGTTGTCTGGATGGTTTATATTCATCTTCCATTAGAATTCTGTGCATACAGATGTGAGGACTAATGCCTTTAATATCGGCTATAGTCCAAGCTATTGCATGAATATGACTCTTAAGAATGTTTACCAGAGCTTGTTCTTGTTCTTCATTCAATTTGGATGAAATTATTACCGGAAGCTTCTTTTTATCTGCCAAAAATGCATATTTAAGATGTTCTGGTAATACTTTAAGCTCAAGCTCTGGTGGGCTTTCTACAGATGGAACTAATTTGCTTCGAATTTGCACTTCCAATTTTAAATCAGATCCTTCTTCTGTAAGATCTGTTTTGTCAATGTCATCCTCAGATTGCTCTGAAGATGTCATATCCTCACTTTCTGATCCGTCTTTGATTTCACCAGTCTAAGGATCAGCGAATCTAACCGCGCACAAGTAAGCAAAAGTAGCATCTTCAGCATTTGTGAGTGGGGTGAGATTGTTCTCAGTTACATCAGTAGTAAAGAGATCAAAGCTATCTAAAACATTTTCTACCTTTATACTACTAGAGTCTATTCCTGTAATACCCAGGATTTTTATAGCACTCAACAAATAAAATAAATTTATTACCGAGAAGGAAATATTTTAGTACAATAAATTGTTGCTCGGAAATAGGATGACCGATAAATTCAAGAATTCGAACCCAAATTTTGGTCAAGTCGAAATGGGATGAAAGAGGGAAAGGAAGCCCGAAGATATTCCATGGATTAATCCCAAAAGAATTGGAATTAAATTCAAGAAGGAAAAGAATTTTAATTCCAAGAATCCGTGAAGTCGGAAATAATTTAATTAGATAAATTATTGCACGGGAGCCAAAAGACGACGAATTAGAAGCCGACAAATCCGAAACCGACGGACTTAAGATTTCAAACACGAAATCAATTTCAAGTTGAAATAGATTTAAGATAGGAATCACGATCCGAGAATGACCCGGAAAAAAAAATCGAGCCCGAAAATGTAGGAGGATAGAAACCCGAAAGAGAGAGAAAAAGCTCGACGGATCGCACGACCCGCCCGGACCGAAGTCAAGGCATTATCCACGCGGAGTCCGCGCGGGGTTTCTTCATCCTCCACGCGGTGTCCGTGCGGGGTTTCCCCTATCCCCGCGCCAACCCCGCGTGGTTGCCTGGAATGCAGCAAATCCCACAATTTCGGCGATTTCTTGCCGTAATTCGACCCCCCGACGATGGAAAGTGGATTTTGGACGGGGGAAGGAGTATTAGGACGAGGGGAGAGCAGATTCTCACCCATTCTAAGTCTCCAAACTTCCCTCTACTCTCCCAAACACTCCCAAAGCCAAACATTCTTCCGACGACTTCCCGACGAACTTCCGACGACTTTCCGGCGACCAAAACCGACCGTGGGAACGTGTAGATCAAGGATTACAGTCCTTGAATCATTGGTAAGGTTTACATTAGGTCTCATTCTCATTTTTAATCTCAAATCCTCAATCTAACTTTCGAATCTTGGACTTGCAAACACGTTCGTGGCCGAAGGAGAAGGAGAACGTGTGCGTTGATCCGTTCGTAGTGAATTTGGACGAGCCGAGCGACCATAGGATGACCAAGAACACCATTACAGTAAGTTGATGCCTTTCATATCAATACGGGTGGCTTAGGGGCGTCCGATTTAGTCACTTTGTAACGAAACGTAAACACCAAACCTAAAAACCCTATCTTGTGCAATTTCTGAAATCCGGTTAAACCTCATATTTCTAGAGTCCAATCCGAGAAACTCAAAACTAGACTTTTGATCCTAAGACATTAGTCTATGTTTTGTAAAAATGTCGGACATTTTCGTCGAAGTTTGCTATCTCAAATCGCATCGAACATAAACTGCCTTGTAAAACCTCTTCGAAAATCTGACAGTGTAGATTTCCAAACTTGATGAGCCCGTTTATATATTTTCTAGTCCGAAATGATCTTTGCAATCTAAATGAAAGTTGTAAATAATCATGTCTAGTTTGTGCATATAAAATTTCAGAATTTTTGGAGTGCATTTGGTATGTTAAAACGTCGATTTTCCAAACTGTGGTAAACCTGAAACCTGACAGTGTACATGTTGTGCAATAAACTCGATTTTTGACATGTTTCCTCAACTTATTACGAAATTGTTAAAACACGAAAGTTGTTTGTTAGGGTGTTTTTGATATACTTTGAAAATTTCAGAATTTTCGGACTTGAAATGAATTTTTAAATTAAAAAGGCTTAAACTGTGACGCCAAACGATTTTAGATCGAAGAGATTTTGAAATTTCGAAACAAACGGTCGAGACCTTGAAATACGATACATCTATACTTTTGAAAAATCCCGTTACACTAAATTGAAACGATATGAGATACTTCGATGGAGGGTGAGTGCTCTGCAGGGTGCCCCTCTAGCCTTTCTCTTCGGGCCTATAATGGATGAGAGAATTTAGATGAGATACTACGCCGAAACGGCTGCGGCTCGGGAATCAAAATAAGTAACTGTGAATGTTGCATTTTATTAGACTTAAATTACCCACTGCGTTTTGGCCATGTCGGCCCATTTTTAAATTTTTCGCTGCGACTTATTTTATTTTATGTGGATTACACTATGTTATTTTAAAATAAATCTTCTTGGGCTTTTTTTAAAATTGTTTTTGAAATACCTTTAGCCTTGCATCTCTCAAGTGAGCTCGAATGAACTCGTGTCATGCTTGGGAGGTGTGGCGGTGGCATCCCGGCCTGGGTTATCAAATCCGGGGTGTTACAATTCCCATCCCAGTTACATTGGATTCAAAAGCATTAAAAGGATATGTTGTCATTTTCATCATATCAAAGGTGACTTCTTAGGTATCAACAAGAAGCTTAACTATGCCATTCTTTGCAACAATCATAGCCTCTGCAGTCACCAGACAAGGTCTCCCTAGTATGATAGGAATTCTGACACATCTTCACCAATATCCAAAATGACAAAGTCAGCTGGAAAACATAGGCCTCTTGTTCTTACTAGAACATCTTCAATAATTCCTTCTGGCCTGGTATTTGACTGATCAGCAAAGAAGAGCGTCATATTCACTGGCCTCATCCTTCCTAAGTCCAACCTTTTGGCCATAGCAAGTGGCATTACATTGATGCTGCTTCCTAAGTCACAAAGGCCTCGTCCAGCTTCTTTGTAGTTGATAATAAGAGGTAAGGTAAAGCTTCCTGGATCTTCAAGCTTTGGAGGTATCCTTTGTTGAAGAACCATGTTGCAATTCTGATTTAGGACCACCATTTGCTGCTCTCCCGTACTTCGTTTCCCTGAAATCAATTCTTTCAGAAACTTAGTGTAAGTGGGCATTTATGCAATTAATTCAACCAAAGGGATTGAGATTTTAATGGCCTTAATCTTTTCAAGAAATTTCTTAAATTTAATTTCTTGAAGATCATTTTTGAGTCTCCCAAGATATGGTACCCTGGGCATGTGTTCATCCAGTAGGTCCTTTTTGTTACCTGTAGAGTTAGGGATATTATTACCTTCCTCTTTTTCCTTTGGAAAGGAGTGTTCTGAAACATTGTTTTCCAAACCCTTTTCCTCAAGAATCCGCCTTTCCTCAAACTAATCATCCTCCTCTAATGTTTGAACATCTTTAAACTTCTTCTGCTGCAACATCCTTTCTCTTTTCTTTTCAAATTCAAGATCTACAACTTCTTTTCCTCCCATTAATGTGACTGCCTTACATTGCGGATTAGTTTCATAAGACCTTGGTAGCTTCCCTTTTTCTCTTTCTTGTAATAACTTTGCCATCTCTGTTACTGAATTTTCAACATTCTTTATTGAAGCCTGCAGCTGGTTGTTTGTCTCAGTTTGCTTGGCAATAAACTCCTTCTGGGCATTCTCAACTTTTGTAGAATAAGTGATATCTTGAACAGTAGGTGCTTTCTTCTTGCTTAGGTGCTTCTTGAAGCTGTGGGCACTGATCATTATGGTGAGGTCCAGAACAAATTCCGCATTGATAAACTGGTTCCATAGGTGTGGGTTGAAGAATCATCATTGGTTGTTGTTGTTGATGCTGAATTTGTTGACTTGCTTTCTGGGCTAGCTGTAATTTTGTAATCTGTTTTGTGAGTGCTGCAAACTTCTCTTCATTTTTGTCTATATGAATGACAAGACTCTTTCTTGTTGGTGAGGGTGGATCATCATCTTGAAGTACTGCTCTGCTTGCAGTCATGGTATCTGTAGTTGACCAGGCTTTTTCCAATGTCATCTGGAGCAATTCCTCCCCTCCAGTAGCATTTATCATCATTCGCCAAGTAGGTGTTAGTCCCGTGAAGAATATTTTCAATAATCTTCTCTCCGAAATACCATGCCGTGGGCATCTTTTGAGCATATCGAAGAATCTATCCCTAGCATCCTTCAATGATTCTCCCTTCCTCATTTTGCAACTAGAAATTTTGTCTACCCATTCATCTATTTTTCTTTCTAGAAAATACTTGAGCAATAAATTTTTTACTAGCTCTGGCCAGGTAGCTTTCTGTTGAGCATTCAAAGAATCGTACCATTCCTTTGCTGATCCATCCAATGAGAATGGAAATATTGCTAGCTGAATGCTTTCTCTTGAGGCTCTGCCCTTCTTTACTGTCTTGCACAACTCAACAAACTTTTTGAGATGCAAGTGCGGATCTTCAGCACACAAACCATAAAATGCTCTGGAAGACGCCAAGTTTAATATACCAGGCGGTATATCTACCTCTTCATCTGTTCCAGCCAAGTACTGGTCAACATTCGGTTGCCATGGTTGATACTGTTCCTCTTGAGGATTTGGAACAGGATTAGCAAAGTTAGGTGGAAAGTAGTGCTGATGAACAAATTGTGGTGCAACAGCCCTCTGTGGAGCTTGGAAATGTCCTCGAAGTGGTATGTTATGCTGATTTTCTGGCTGTCCATTGTTCACCATTGAAGTTATTTTCGAAATTGTGCCTTCTGTAAGATCTTTCTGCCTCCTTCTAGCGTTTGATCTAATCAGCCTTGCTGTTCTCTCAAGTTCACAATTAAAGGGAAGCAGAGGTTGCTTTGAAGATCGAGTTGTTCTTTCACTCATAAACTGTTGAGACTTCTCCTGTGAACAAAATGATAGAATTAGTGGATTTATAATAACAAAAAGCAAAAAATAATTACAAATAAACCAAAGAATATTTTAGTTCTAAAATTCATAACGCTACACCCTCCCCGGCAACGGCGCCATGAAGCTTTTAGGCACAAACATGCTACATAACTCTCAACTCTCTTTAAACTATAATTCTCATAGGATTGTTCAAGAGTATGCCTAATTTGCCTACCGAAAGCGCACAGTATCAAGCTTGCAGTATTTATTTTTAATTGTTGGGATCGTTCTCTGGAGAGTAACACAATAGAAGTGCGTTAATAACATTGCAAATCTTAGAACACCAATACATCCTCTGGTTCATGATGGAGTAATGATTACTTCTAATAAAAAAATATTGAGAAATAAATGCATAAAAGCTACAAGAAAATAAAAGAAAGCAGTATTGAAAAGTAAAAATGAATGGAATGAATGCATTTACGGATTCATGAGTTAAAAGATATTGCGGACTTAATGACAATCAAACAAAATAGGACTAAGGTAGAGCAATCATACTTCAATGAAAAACAGTAAAATGGAAGCTCAATGAGTCAAGATGAATCCTCTAACAAGTTAATCAACTCTTCATGTCTTTGATCACTTTCCCAAGACAAGTACTGGTGATCCAGTGTCATGACATTTTAAGCACTGATATCATGAGATACTATTATTAAGAAATAATCAGTCAGACTCATTTCTTAACAACAGATTTTAGAATTATCACTTAATCTGTCTCTTTCACATTCAAATTAAGCCATTGAAAACTCAAGGTCACATCTAAATCATCATGCATTAGTCTGAACTTGAAGTTGCCCTCTAATTACTTTGAGGATGGGAAGATATCTTATGCTCATATCTTGGATGTCCTCTACAAGAAATGAAAATCTAGTATTTAAATCTATCATCCAAGGGTTGCTCAAGATTCAAACTTCTCAAAGTAATTCCATCAAGTATTTATAAGAAATAATAGTCATGTAAGTATATCAAGATGAATTTGCTAATCAAAGTCCTTGACTTATCTGGACTACTCAGATTCACACAGATGTTTTAGCATGAGATTTCTCTGTAAATAAATCTAAATACCCATGATTTAACTCAGGAGTAATGAAAATGAGCAAGTTGCCTAACCTCCTACCCAAAGCGGATGATTAGGATATCATAAGACTATAAACCCTGGAGGTTAACTCTTTCAAATTCTCATTAATTATTGGGAAAAAAGATGGTTTTTGAAACATCTTTCCCTTTTTAAACGACAGGTACTAAATGCCCAACTAAAGAACAAGTTTGTTCTTAATCATCCTGAGTAAAAGGTGTTTGAGAAAACTTTTATCATCATCTCCCTCAATGTGCTTTAGAAAGTAATGATGTATAATACAGATACGAAATGTGAATTTATGTTAAGAAGTAAGAATACTCATCTTAGTATGGGAAATACCCCAAAATATCATAGGTAAAAGTAGTAATATATGTATAAAGAAACGATGAGGGTTCTGAATCCTCTTAAGCAAAATGCTAGGGTGCTCCTAAAATATAGTTTGGGAGCTAGACAGAATTAGGAAATCACTTTCCTATGAAAAAAGATTTAAGGAATAATTCTGCAAAATAAGTGTCCAAGACAGCTCGCAGTAACTGTCTTGGGTTTCAAACTATGAACACTCTAATTTTCCGCACGCTATATCTGTACAACGTGGAGGGAGCTAACTGTCTTGGGTTTCAAACTATGAACACTCTAATTTTCCGCGCGCTATATCTGTACAGCGTGGAGGGAGCTATTATTCATAGAATGTTCCTCAGATTTGGATAATATCGCGAATTGAGTCCTCGCAAAAAAATCTGTAAAAATACAGCGAGGTTACTTAACTCCCACTTATAAAATAGAGGATATATATGTATAAGGGATAAATCTTTGGCTTCCTTGAAATAGGAACCAATTTTGATGCTATATCAGGATTATTCCCTCGCTTTGTCCAATTGAACATCGCGAGGGTCCTGAGATAAATTGTTTAAGAGTGAAGTAATTAGGATTACTCCTCGCACCAATCTTTGTGATGATTGAAACAAGGATGAGTCCTTTTATGAAGGAAAATGTCAAATCCTGAGATCGATTATAACTCCTCCTCGCAATATTCATTGAGAATACAGTAAAGACAGAATTTGAAACCTCAGAAATTGAGAAGTTAGAGTTGTTTAGTTCTTAAAGATTATCACGCTATGATTAACACTGCATGGGTCTTTAGGAACTTCAATTAATTCTGAACATTAATCTTTGCAGATTGCATAAAGAATTAAGATCAAAGTATACTAACAACAGAAGATTTATCGAATCAATAATTCTGCCAGTTCAATACCTAACTCGGTAACAACATTAAAATTCCTGAGTAATTTCACCAACCAGATTACAAGTTGAAAAGATGATACCAGCATGAATATGAAAATCGGACTAACAAATTTATGAAGATTTGAAGAGCGAACATTGCATTCGAGGTTTATACTTCTCTTAAACAGAATTAAAGAATATCGAATTCTGCTGTAACCATTCGAATTTGCAATCAGAAAGATAAAAACACAAGATTTAACATCTGATCTTCCTTCATAACAAAATTTGCAAAAGAAAATGTAAACGAGTAAGAAAATGTAAACGAGTACACCTGGAAATCTGATTTAAAACCAGAATATCGCGAATTCGATCGATGAAGTCGGTAAAAACAAGATGGTGATCGTCGTAATGATTGAACAGAATCATCCTGATAGCAAATCCTCTTTCCAGATCACTCTTAAGCTAAACTACTAAACATAATTCAAAGAAATCTATTTGCGAATCGAATTACAAATCTAAAGAACACGAAGATAATCTGCAGAATTAAACCCTAGCTATCCTATCTATGAAAACTCTAAAATGAACGGGAGAATTTGAGCTATTCTTTTGTCCTCAAGTTAGTTGAGCTGATCTCCCAAGGGTCCTATTTATAGAGGCGCTCGGAAACTTCTTTCCGCCTGGTTGATAATCGCTCGCGTCAGAGTAGCTCATCTCCGCCTTGTCCCATTCCTTCAAAGCGTGAGTTAACATAAAGTGCTTTTCATGTTACAGCGAGATAATTCCCAATCTTTCTTCAAGATTTCCTCTCGCTATAACTCTTCTTGCTTCACAACTCGCATAGTCTCCCTCTGCTTGCAATGTCAGGTTACTTGTCGCGTAGCCTTCAATTTCGCACATTTTCTTTGATCAAGTCCGGATCACAGCTCTGAGGTCCTCGCAATGTTCCTATTCCCTCCTCGCAATGTTTATTGTGAGCTTTACAGCTTGTCTCCTGCTCAATCAACAAAGCGAGGATTAGTTCAGATAAAAACACAGCGTGAAACACTTATGCTAAAATCTACAACTTTCAGGCTATTTCTATGCAATTTCCAACTATCTTCATAATCTTGATCTTTCAAAAATCTTTGCACAACTTCTCCAATTATTCATTAAAAATCTATGAAAACATGATCAGAAACTTATCATCAAGACACTAAATTGGACGAGAATGAGAGTCATGAGTGACTGTCACCAGCGGCTGGTACGGATTCACCATGGCTAGATGATTAATGCGAGCCTGGGGTGGAGGTACCGCCGCGGATTGCCCTTGATTGACTTGCGCGTTTCCCAGATCAATCAGGACCTCCTCTATCGTCCGCAGACGATCGCCCACATTGTTTGGTGCGGGGGCGTCTTGCGCACCTTGGTTCTATGCTCCTACTGGCTGAGTCGGCTCTGTGCTATTCGGTGGTACTTCATTAGTGGGTTGGGGAGCAGGCTGGTTTGTCGGTCTACCCCTTGGTGCCATTCTGTTATAAATGTGTATAGATTAGATTATAAGAGTTTGGATAGACTGTTTGAACAGGGAATTGAGAAGTCATATATGAGACCAAGTGTTAAATGTACGACCGAATTTAGCATTTAAGGCTACGATTCGAACGTGGCGTGTGCATTTTTTTTCAGGGTTCAGGTTTCAGGGTTTAGGGTTTAGGGTTTAGTTTATTTTTTCGATCAGGGGATGTTTCAGTTTTTTTTTTGTTTTCTTGGAAGCCACCAAAATATTTAGAATTTAGGAAATTTTAAATAAATGGGTAAGTAAATAAATAAAACTTGTATTTTATTTCTTAAAGAAATTTTTAGTACAAGTAAGAGTGTAACACCCGGATTTGATTACCCAGGCCGGGATGCCACCGCCACACCTCCCAAGCAGGACACGACTTCATTCGAGCTCACTTGAGAGATGCAAGGCTAATGGTATAAAATAATTTAAAACAACCAAGTCCGGAAGTACTTATATTTGAAAATAATGATAATCCATATACGATACTTGTCAAGTCTACGCAGCGGAAATATAAGTCTATGCAGCGGAAATAAAATATAGGGCCGACATGGCCGAAACACGGGTTAACAAGCCCGTATGCAGTCTCATGCAGAAAATAATGAAATGTCCAAAATAAATCCCACGGGATGTATGCTCATGCTTCATACTCTGTCACAGAAAAACATAAACAACATTTATCAGTATTAAGGAATACTGAGTAAGACAATTCGTAGCATATCAATAAAGGGGTTATTAATTATTAAATTTTAAAAATTCATTTTAAGCATGAATGTTTGGACAATGATAAAATCCATAATTTCTCATAATCAGTTTAATTTAAAAATGATGATTTAAGGCATATGCATAAATTTAAAGACATAATTTAAAATGCATAATTACGACATAAATAAATAAATAAAAATTTAAGTATTTTAAATTTTCTCCCGTTAACTAAGAAGAGGACGCCAAGACCATATATCTCAAGTATCTCGATTCTCATGTATCAAGTTTCGGAAAATTGCCGAAGCAACCCGCTTATCGCGCCATACACAGTACCACTCCGGAGCCTCGAGTAACCCATTCGGATACACCCGAGAGTGTAGACTAATTTCTCAATGGCCGTTTTGGCACAATTTCACAATATATCACATTTCGTCCACTCGGGCACGAATTTCAAGATAGAGGGGCACCCTGTAGAGCACTCACCCCTACTTACGTGGAGATCTAGCTCAGCCTAGATTAGCGGAATTTTTAATAAAAAATGTTCTATTGTTTAGACATATCTCACAAATCATGTGTTTCTCAAAAAGTCGAGTTTTTCAACATCTCAACCAAGCCATTGCCACAGGTTACGCCATCTCAGTTTAAAAATTCATTTCAAAGGCAATTGACTTGAAATTTTCACAGTAGCTCAAAAACACGCTAACGAACAACTTTCATTTTTTAAGATTTCGAAAATAGGTGAGGAAACGAGTGAAATTTTACAATCTTTGCAAAGTATAAAGTCTGCCAACTTTTTCTAAACAGCGCACTGATTTTCAAAAGAGTTTTTGACATAGCAAACGACCTCCAAAATTTATGAAATTTTACAGACACTTAAAAGACACCAAAATAACAAGTTTTATTATAGGCATTTTATGCAAATTCATTATGGATTAAGTCGGATTAATTCACTAAGTTCGGACTAAAAATCTGTCGACTTTTTCTTCAAAAACACAATATAATCAAAACGGGTTTTGTCTATACAAACAAGAATGAAAATGCACGAAAATTTACATACATGATCTTAAGACATTTATCTACAACTTTTATGTTTACACCAAAGATTAGTTTTTACCACAAGTGATGGAAAAATGCACAACAAGTTCAACCATGTAATCTGTCAAGATTTTTGAAAAGTTCATACATCACAGAAAATGTTCGATGCGATTTGGGATATCAAATCTTAATAAAAAAAAAATGTATGAAATTTTGACACAACCTAGATTAAGATGTTAGGAACAAATGTCTAGTTTGGAGTTTTTCGTTTTGTATTCTTGAAATAGGGTTTTTCGGCCAATCTCAGAAAACGCGTAAAGATTGAATCTTTTATGTCCGATTTTAGTGTTGTGATTAAAACTAATGTTTCGAACGGTTCTAAGCCACCAATGTTGATATGCAAGGCATTATATTACTTGAGAAGAGTCCTAAACTGTCTCAGGGTCGTCCGGGCTCTAAGATTTGTCACGAACGGATCTCCTCAACACGAATCTTCCTTCTTTGGCCACGAATTCGAATCGAAAGAAGAAATCTAGACTTAGATTGAATTTTCGGGTTCGAAAAGTTAAACGAAAACCTATGAACGACTTACCAACAATCTGGAATACTATAATCCTTGTTTTCCACGCCTCCTTGGTCGATTTTCGTCGCCGGAAAGTGATCGGAAAGCGAGAACTTGGTGATTTCGGGGTTTAGAAGAAGTTTGGAGAGAATAGGGGCTGCTAGGGTTTGATTTGGACGAGTATAATGAGTCCCAAGACTCCACAACCCGTCCATATACTCTTTCCCTCACCCGGGATTGAGTTACCTGTAACAACCCGAATATTTTGTATTTCAAATAAACGAATTCCAATTGTTTTGAACTACGTCATGACTTGATCCCTTCACAGTGTACGTAGGCAGCTTGGAACTAATTTCTAAGTTCAGTCACGAAATAAATCACAAAATAGATCACAAGGACGATAGGAGGAGTTGGAACCAATTTAGACTAGACTAATTAGGACACGGAAATGTTACGAGCGATAAGCCGAACTCGTAACAAGTTGAAGGTAAAGATTCCGAACCGGAGACGACCCAAAGAATCGGGCAAAACACGTAGAGGGTAGAAAACTGATAGGGGAAAGCGAGGAATGACCCGACAGAACACGCGGACCGCCGAACCGGCCGGTCCGGCCGGCCCGCGCCTCCGCGCGCCGCGCGGCCACCGCGCGGACGGAGGCGTCGCGACTCCAGGGCAGTCCACGCGTGCTCCGCGCGGCCATAGCAATAGGTGCGCGTCACCAGCGCGCCAGAGGTGCAGGAGGTGTGAACTTTCCTTCCATGGCGATTTTCTTGCCAAAAATCCGTCCCTTATCGAGGGAAAGCGGATCAAGGCAGTGGGGAGGGTTATAGGGACTGTGTTGGCCGCCCCTCCCCTTAGTTTTCAGTTTCTCAAAACCCTAGACACTCCCAACTCCCTCTCCAAGCCAAAACTCATCCGACGACAACTTCCGGCGACGGCGAGGCAACCGGGACGAAGGTGCTGCCTCATAGAACCTTGGTAAGCCATAGTTTAATGTTTTAGTTCGTCCACAACACTTAGAAACTCAAAATCTAACCCGTTTCCTTACTACGATTTCACGCCGGAAAACGAACGAAAAGCGATCGGAGGGATTGGCCGTTCGTCGCGACCCTAGAGCATCCGGATACCCATCCCAGTAATCCTAATCTTCAAATCTGTAAGTTAAAACCTTACTCACAAATTTTCGTGGTTGTTTGTTGTTTAAAACTCGAGATATAGGCTTGTAACAAAAATCAATTTTCAAAAACCCTATTTTCGTCCAATTTCAAAGACTCGCCTAAAACTCGACCTTCGGGAATTCAAACCGAAAACTTTTCAACATAAACGTTGTTCCTAACATCTTTATCTATCTTGTGTCTACATTTCAGCCGTTGACATTAAGATTTGCTATCCAAAATCACGCCGTAAACTTTCTGTGACAACCCGAACGTTTTTAAACTGTGACAGTTTTCCATATTCGACTTGATGCATGTTTTTCACCCATTTTTCGAATGATTCAACTTTGCATTCCTAAACAAAAGTTGTAGATAATTGTGTCTAGATTATGCATATAAAATTTCACGGATTTTGGTGTTCATTTGATATGTCAAACGGTCGAATTTTCAGAACTGTTTTAAAACCTATTCGGAACCCGCGAGTATGCAGTGAGTTGTGGTCGATTTTTGAGTACCAAGAATTCATTATTTCCAAATTCTTAAAACATGAGAGTTGTTCCTTAACGTGTTTTGTAGTTACTATAAAAATTTCGCATCAATTGGTTTTGAAATGAATTTTTAATCGGCGTTGCACGAACCTGTGACGGAACCAGTTTTTAAGACAGAAATCATTCTTTCCAATGAACTCGAATTTTGACTCACTTCGGAACCTTATTTCCAAAAACTTAAAACATGGAAGTTGTTCGCGTGTGTGTTTTTGAACTACTGTAAAAAATTTCAGAATTTTTGGTGTAAAGACGAATTTTTAATTAAGAAAGGCGTAAACTACCTCGAATAGGATTTTTCGAACTTGAGAAAACTCGAACTATGAAAACGGGATATCGATCATTTGATAACATTGAAATACGAACTTTCGAAAAATCCCGTTCACTAGGCTGAGCCGATCTTCATACAAATTATTTGGACTGCCTCGTTAGTGGTCCTACTATCTTTTGAGACTGCCTCGTTAGTGGTCTCCCTTTATTTGGACTGCCTCGTTAGTGGTCCTACTATCTTTTGAGACTGCCTCGTTAGTGGTCTCCCTTTATTTGGACTGCCTCGTTAGTGGTCCTACGATTATTGAGACTGCCTCGTTAGTGGTCTCCTTACTATGCCAAAACGGCAGTTGTGCACATGGCCTGCCAAATCGGCAGTGGGAAATACACGGCCTGCCCGAGTGGTAGTGAAACTGTTTGAAAGGCCTGTCAAACGACAGTTGATATACATGCCTGTCAAATTGACGGTAGATACACATGGCTAGCCAAAACGGCAGTCAATACTGATATGGCTGCGGCCGCCAGTTCACCGGCTAACTGATTATGATTTTTGAGATTGCCTCGTTAGTGATCTCCCTTGTGTGGTGTCCTCTTCTTAGTTTACGGGATGAAATATAAAAGACTTGTGTGAGTGTTAATTTACGCTTAAATCGTATTTACTATGTTTTTAAATTATGTATTCAAATTACGCGTCTGAAATTATGCTTAATTATGCTTTTAAATTAAGTCCTTAAATTATGTATTCTCGTCTTGAATAAATTAATCATGCTTTTCCGCTGCAAGTAAACTATGAATTTTAAATTAATTTCGTAACGCATGAAAAGTGTAATTTCAATTAAACACATGTAACCCCTTAAATTGTTAGTTAGGGATTAACTTACTCAGTATTTTATATACTGATAAAACCCGTTGTTCATTTTTCTATTACAGAGTACGGAGCATGATCATGCATCGGGGGATTACTTTGGGCATTTAATTATTTGTTTTACAGGACGTGCATACGGGCTTGTTAACCCGAGTTTTGGCCATGTCGGCCCTGTATTTTAATTTCCGCTGCAACTTATTATTTTTATCATGTATGGATGATATTACATTATTATTTTTAAGTAATTCCGGACTTGCTTTTAAAACATTTTCCAACGCTCATAGCCTTGCATCTCTTTAGCAAGCTCGGAGAAACCGTGTCTTGCTAGGGAGGTGCGGCGGTGACACCTCGGCCTGGGTTATCAAATCCGGGGTGTTACAGAGTGGTATCAGAGCCCGGAAATATTTTAAATTATTATTATTATTTTGGCCAATATACAGGCCAAGGATTTTTAAACAAATATTAATATTATTTTTAAATTTTTAAGTACCATTATTATTATTTTAAAATTTTAAGTTTTATTTCCATGGAACAAAATTTATTTTAAACCCATGGAAAATATTTACGTATGCATAGAAATTTTTCCAACAAGTTTTTAAAGTCACGAAAATATTTTTCGGGGTTGGGGTAGCATTGTATAAAGCATACATGCATTCGCATACATACCCACTTGAACATTGCGCTAACTCTTATATGTGTTAAGTGACATTTCCATCTTAAAACTTGACATAACATCAACTTAGAAGCGAACTAGATACTAATCTTGCCTTAGTCTTAGATCTCAATCACCCTTGCTTAGCGCGCCCATATCAAATCTCGGCCTTTGGCATTCTTATTCTCGTGCCAAAAATTTTCTTTTGTCAAAAAAAAAATGCAAGTTTTAATTATTAGAAATATTCCTAATGCCCCAAATATCTTATTGTGGGCTCCAGCGATTGAATCAAATATTAAAATACAAGTATTTATATGCTTTTAAAATATCAAAACAACCAAACCAATTTGTAAACCTGGTTATCATTAAACCCAAATCTTATTTTCAAAAAAAAAATAATAATAATAAAAAAAATAATAAAATAAAATAAAATAAAATAAATAAAAATAAATAAATTCTAAAATCTAAACACCGCATATTTTATAAATAACTTGAAACGCTACATTATAATACACCCTAAACAGCTCCTACTAACACCATTTAATTTAATTATTTCCGCAAAACTATTAAATCATTAGAAATTTAATCCCCGTGCGTTGTGATAGAATGGAACCAAGAGGAAGACCTAGCAATCCACCCATCCCACCCAACATCAACGAAGAGCCACGACAACCCAACGTACCAGTACAAGACGTTAGTGCACCCAATCAAGGGGGACAAGTGGCCTCCATACCCAAGAACTTAAGTGACCGCTTGAGAACTCTAGAGGAAGCTTTAGTTGCCGAGGGAAATGCATCAATCAACCAAGGGAAGGGCAAGAGGAAACGGGACCACGGAACCAACAATTACTCAGGGAGGAACCATATTCGGGGAGGCCCGAATAAACCACCTCAAGGCAATAATGGGGGAAACGACGGGATAGTCTTCAACCATGGTGACTATGCGCCACCATGTCCAAAGTGCGGTAAACCACATTATGCGAGAGGATGCCCTCAGCCGGGAGCATGCTTCCGATGTGGTCGACATGGTCACCGGCTGCGTGACTGCCGGACACGGATAGAGAACATCAACAAGAGAGAGGATGTGACCACCCGACCTAAGCAGCCACAGAACCCAGACGATCGAAATGGCAAAAACCAAGGGCATCTATCCCCTCAGAAACAAGACCAAAATCCGAACCTTCTAGAGAATAATGAATAGGCAGTTATGGGGACATAACTGTAATCTTAAGGGGGGGAGGATGTAACAACCCGAATATTTTGTATTTCAAATAAACGAATTCCAATTGTTTTGAACTACGTCATGACTTGATCCCTTCACAGGGTACGTAGGCAGCTTGGAACTAATTTCTAAGTTCAGTCACGAAATAAATCACAAAATAAATCACAAGGACGATAGGAGGAGTTGGAACCAATTTAGACTAGACTAATTAGGACACGGAAATGTTACGAGCGATAAGCCGAACTTGTAACAAGTTGAAGGTAAAGATTCCGAACCGGAGACGACCCAAAGAATCGGGCTAACACGTAGAGGGTAGAAAACCGATAGGGGAAAGCGAGGAAAGACCCGACAGAACACGCGGACCGCCGAACCGGCCGGTCCGGCCGGCCCGCACCCTCCGCGCGCCGCCGCGCGGCCACCGCGCGGACGGAGGCGTCGCGACTCCAGGGCAGTCCACGCGTGCTCCGCGTGGCCATAGCAATAGGTGCGCGTCACCAGCGCGCCAGAGATGCAGGAGGTGTAAACTTTCCTTCCATGGCGATTTTCTTGCCAAAAATCCGTCCCCTATCGAGGGAAAGCGGATCAAGGCAGTGGGGAGGGTTATAGGGACTGTGTTGGCCGCCCCTCCCCTTAGTTTTCAGTTTCTCAAAACCCTAGACACACCCAACTCCCTCTCCAAGCCAAAACTCATCCGACGACAACTTCCGGCGAACATTCCGGCGACGGCGAGGCAACCAGGACGAAGGTGCTGCCTCATAGAACCTTGGTAAGCCATAGTTTAATGTTTTAGTTCGTCCATAACACTTAGAAACTCAAAATCTAACCCGTTTCCTTACTACGATTTCACGCCGGAAAACGAACGAAAAGCGATCGGAAGGATTGGCCGTTCGTCGCGACCCTAGAGCATCCGGATACCCATCCCAGTAATCCTAATCTTCAAATCTGTAAGTTAAAACCTTACTCACAAATTTTCGTGGTTGTTTGTTGTTTAAAACTCGAGATATAGGCTTGTAACAAAAATCGGTTTTCAAAAACCCTATTTTCGTCCAATTTCAAAGACTCGCCTAAAACTCGACCTTCGGGAATTCAAACCGAAAACTTTTCAACATAAAAGTTGTTCCTAACATCTTTATCTATCTTTTGTCCAAATGTCAGCCGTTGACATTAAGATTTGCTATCCCAAATCACGCCGTAAACTTTCTGTGACAACCCGAACGTTTTTAAACTGTGACAGTTTTCCATATTCGACTTGATGCATGTTTTTCACCCATTTTTCGAATGATTCAACTTTGCATTCCTAAACAAAAGTTGTAGATAATTGTGTCTAGATTATGCATATAAAATTTCACGGATTTTGGTGTTCATTTGATATGTCAAACGGTCGAATTTTCAGAACTGTTTTAAAACCTATTCGGAACCCGCGAGTATGCAGTGAGTTGTGGTCGATTTTTGAGTACCAAGAATTCATTATTTCCAAATTCGTAAAACATGAAAGTTGTTTCTTAACGTGTTTTGTAGTTACTGTAAAAATTTCGCATCAATTGGTTTTGAAATGAATTTTTAATCGGCGTTGCACGAACCTATGACGGAACCAGTTTTTAAGACAGAAATCATTCTTTGCAATGAACTCGAATTTCGACTCACTTCGGAACCTTATTTCCAAAAACTTAAAACATGGAAGTTGTTCGCGTGTGTGTTTTTGAACTACTGTAAAAAATTTCAGAATTTTTTGTGTAAAGACGAATTTTTAATTAAGAAAGGCGTAAACTGCCTCGAATAGGATTTTTCGAACTTGAGAAAACTCGAACTATGAAAACGCGATATCGATCATTTGATAACATTGAAATACGAACTTTCGAAAAATCCCGTTCACTAGGCTGAGCCGATCTTCATACAAATTATTTGGACTGCCTCGTTAGTGGTCCTACTATCTTTTGAGACTGCCTCGTTAGTGGTCTCCCTTTATTTGGACTGCCTCGTTAGTGGTCCTACTATCTTTTGAGACTGCCTCGTTAGTGGTCTCCCTTTATTTGGACTGCCTCGTTAGTGGTCCTACGATTATTGAGACTGCCTCGTTAGTGGTCTCCTTACTATGCCAAAACGGCAGTTGTGCACATGGCCTGCCAAATCGGCAGTGGGAAATACACGGCCTGCCCGAGTGGTAGTGAAACCGTTTGAAAGGCCTGTCAAACGACAGTTGATATACATGCCTGTCAAATTGACGGTAGATACACATGGCTAGCCAAAACGGCAGTCAATACTGATATGGCTGCGGCCGCCGGTTCACCGGCTAACTGATTATGATTTTTGAGATTGCCTCGTTAGTGATCTCCCTTGTGTGGTGTCCTCTTCTCAGTTTACGGGATGAAATATCAAAGACTTGCGTGAGTGTTTATTTACGCTTAAATAGTATTTACTATGTTTTAAATTATGTATTCAAATTACGCGTCTGAAATTATGCTTTAAATTATGCTTTTAAATTAAGTCCTTAAATTATGTATTCTCGTCTTGAATAAATTAATCATGCTTTTCCGCTGCAAGTAAACTATGAATTTTAAATTAATTTCGCAACGCATGAAAAGTGTAATTTCAATTGAACACATGTAACCCCTTAAATTGTTAGTTAGGGATTAACTTACTCAGTATTTTATATACTGATAAAACCCGTTGTTCATTTTTCCATTATAGAGTACGGAGCATGATCATGCATCGGGGGATTACTTTGGGCATTTAATTATTTGTTTTACAGAACGTGCATACGGGCTTGTTAACCCGAGTTTTGGCCATGTCTGCCTGTATTTTAATTTCCGCTGCAACTTATTATTTTATCATGTATGGATGATATTACATTATTATTTTTAAGTAATTCCGGACTTGCTTTTAAAACATTTTCCAACGCTCATAGCCTTGCATCTCTTTAGCAAGCTCGGAGAAACCGTGTCTTGCTAAGGAGGTGCGGCGTTGACACCTCGGCCTGGGTTATCAAATCGGGGGTGTTACATTACCAAAGTCGGGGGTTGAAAATAAGGTAAGAAATCGTCGAAAACCGAAAGTTGATCGCACACTGTGATGCGGCTGGGTCTTGGCGCGTTTTCCCTCAGACCGCGCGGCCTCCGGCCTGGCTGCGGCCGGGCCGGGCCGTGCGATCCGTTGGGCCTTTCCTCCTCTCGTTCGGGTTTTTATCCTCCTATGTTCTCGGGCTCGGTTTTTCCGGGTCATTCTCAAATTATGATCCCTATCCTAAATTTCTTTTCGTCTCTAAATGATTTCGTATTCGAATTCTTGAATCTATTGAATTTAAATTCGTCGGCGTCGAATCCGTCGTCTTTCGATTCCCGTGCAATGATTTATTTATTTAAATCATTTTCGACTTCACGGTTCTTAGAATTAAAATTCCCTTGCTCTTCGATTTTAATTCCATTTCCTATTATCAAAAGTCTCGGGTATTACAAAGAGGATGTACAAGAATGATAATATTTACTTAGCAAAAATAGTATTTACTTAAAATAGAATTCCTAACAATCTAAGCTCCTTCTGGCAGGGTAGTAGGGTCTTCCACTGGGTCTTCCCCCACTGGGTTTTCCTCTGCTGGGTCTTCCTCTGCTGGGTTTGGACTCGCCGACCCCATCAAATGATTCTCCACTGGGCTGATCGCAGTAGAATGTCCGTGAGGCGGATCAGATCCAATCCTTGATCGTTGATCTTCTTATTTAGGTGATGGGTTAGTTCAGTGAGGTCATGGATTTGGTGTTCAAGTTGATTGATGCGGTGGTGGTCCGCTTCCTTTAAATTCCCCATATGGTGCAGATTTGCTTCCAATTGAGCTACGTGGTGCTTCAGTTGTTGTATATTTTGTTGGGAATCCAGATAAGCGCTCATCATTTTAACCATTAGGTTCGTCATGTCTTGGTTAGCCATCTAGTGTAGCAAGAAACCTAAGTTAGAACATGTCAAGCTTCTATGTTATCTAGGTACAGAAAATGTAGTATACATATGCAAATGGTGATCCCCCAAAAAATAACTCATGCACTATATTTATTTATTTTTTTTCCCATGGGTTTTTAAAATAAAAATCTATCCCATGGTGTGCTTAAAATAATGGTAATATGATTTGGGCCTCTATATTGGGCCAAAAGAATAATAATTGGGCTTTATTAAAAAATGTGGGGATTGGACTAAAAAATAATAATTGTGGTTTAAAATAGTTTGGCCTTCAATTTAAAAGTAGTGTTTGGGCTAAAAATAATTTGGGCTAAAACTTTAATATAATAATTTGGGCTTTATAAGATAATAATAATTTTAAAACTAATGGTTTAAAAATACTTAAAAAAATAATGAAAGTAATAATAGTAGTTTAAAAATAACAATGGTTTAAAATAATAGTTTAAAAATATCCTGGCTCTGATACCAATTTGTAACACTCCGGATTTGATAACCCAGGCCGGGATGTTACCGCCACACCTCCCTAGCAAGACTCGACTTCTTCGAGCTTGCTAAAGAGATGCACGGCTATGGTATTGCAGTATTCAAAATATTTAAAACAATTAAAAACAGCCCATTGTATTATAAATCGAAAATAATATCATCGTGGTTGCATCGGAATGTAATTGTAATACCCGAGAATTTTAATACATAAAATAAATAAATAAATCAATAAAACAATAACAATAAATAAATATAATAAATAAATATAAACATAATACATAGATAAGGAAATGAGAAATGGAATTAAATTTCCAATGCCCGTAAAGCTAAAGATAATTTAATCAAATAAATTGTACACGGGAACCCGACACCAATGAACTCGAGAATTCGAGGCCAATATTAAATCTAGATCCGAGTAAAAATTAAGATAGGAAATAGGAGCCCGAAAATATCCCGGAAATCCGAATCCGAGAACATAGAGGGATACAAAGTCCGAAAGAGAGGAGGAAATGCTCGACGGATCGCATGACCGCCCGAACCGAAGTCCAAGCGTTGACCGCGAGGGGTTCCTTAAAAGGGCACGCGAACCCCGCGCCATCTGGCAGTAACAAACAATGCGAGAGTTTCTCGCCCGAATCTGGATTTTCCGACTTCGGTTGCTCACATTGCGGCTCAAGACTCACTAGGACAGACCTTGGACGTCCCTAGGTCTTGTCCATCTATAAATAACCCTCTCAAGTAACCCCGAACACTTTTCAAACCCTACCAAATCTCTTTACACACCAAACCCTGATTCCGGAGTCGTCGGAGGCACGAAACCGAGCAAAGGGACTGTCTTGGATGAAAATCGGAAGGCCTCTAACGTTCTGGTAAGTTCTGATCCGAACTCTTTCCATTAGCGATTCGAAAACGAGTCCTAACGCTATCCTTTTCTTTTCTACACCCCAAACTGGATTTAGAACGAAGAACCCGACGAACCGAGGAGATAAACGGTGGACTGGAAGCCACGCCTCCGCATCGACGAGCCGGGACGACCACAAATCTGTAAGTTAATACTTACAAGGTTTGGGAAAATTAAAATACACTTAATCTAAAGATTTAATTCAAGAACGTAAAATCTGTCACAACTAAAATCCTTACGGCGCAGCATTTTTGCACGATTTTTCCGAACCCTTAAAACTGTTCAAATGAGAAAACTTAAAATATGGAAAACGTTCCTAAGACATAGATCTACCTTCTGTAAAAATTTTATAATTTTTCATTGTGTTTTGTTATCTAAAATCGACCCCAAACTGAATTGTTCTAAATTTAGATCTTGAAATCTTGACAGAACTTAGGTCTGAGCTTGTAGTCGATTTTGGCACTAGATCTAGACTGATTCAGAACTTTAGTCGAACATGAAACTTGTAGATAAATATCTTAAGTATCTCTCTATAAAATTTCATCAAATTTAGAGTTAGTTTGTTATGGTAGACCGTGAAATCTTGAAACTGCTATTAAAAATTTCGGACAGATTTGTAACCTGATAGAAATCTAAATTTTTGACTTATTTTCATAACTCAGATCGGAAACGTTAAAACACAAAACTTGTTTGTCTCCGTGTTTTCGAGTCACTGATAAAATTTCAGAATTTTCGGAGTTAAAACAGATTTTTAATTAATTTTGGAGTAAACAGTGGTTTATCGAAGTCAAATCTTGAAAATCTTGTTAAAACAATGACATTGACCTTTAAGATTTAAAAGGGTAGAAATTCTTGAAATAAAATATATGAAATAATAATTTTGAAAAATACCCTTACAACTTGATCACTTAAAATTAGGGGTGAGTGCTCTGCAGGGTGCCCCCCTAACGATTCACTTCATGCCTTTATGGACGATGGTGACCCCGCGCGAAATTTGAGATACATTGCCAAAACGGCATGAGATATATGGCCTACACTCTCGAGAATATCCATCTGGGTTTCCCGAGGCTCCGGAGTGGTACTGGGTATGGCGGATACGGCTGCGGCCGCCGGGCTACCGGCTAAACTTGACGAGATTGCGATGCAATCGTGAAATACTTGAAATACTAAATCTTGGGTGTAATGGGGATAGTTAAAATATTTATTTATTGTCCATTTAAATTATTTAGTGCTTTATTTAAATTAATTATGGCTTTTATTTTAATTTATGTTACATGTGTTATTAATTAGAGCCATGAATTAATTATGCAAATTGGTTAGTTAATTAAATTAAATTGTTTATGAATTATTATTGTAACACCCCGGATTTGATAACCCAGGCCGGGATGTCACCGCCACACCTCCCTAGCAAGACACGGTTTCTCCGAGTTTGCTAAAGAGATGCAAGGCTATGGTTTTTCAGAATTTAAATCATTCAAACAGCCCATTACAATATAATTTAAAAATAATAATATCAAAGTTGCAGCGGAATGTAATATTTACATATATATAATTGTAATGCAGCGGAAATTTAAATACTGGGCCAACATGGCCAAAAGACGGGTTAAACAGGCCCGTTCATGCAAGTTGTAATTAAATGCCGGAATTTAAAATAGAGTTTTTCCCGAATGTTCCCATGTATGCATATGATGATGCATAATCCTCATACTCTGAAAGAAAAAGGGGAAATGTGGTTTGGTCAGCAAAAACGTGCTGAGTAAGTTAACACCTAATATGATCAAGGGGTTTCAAAGTCTTTATTTAAATTTAATAAAAACATGCTTGTAGATAATTCACAATTTGAGTTAATCATCCTCTAATAAATAAATGGCATAATTTAACACAAGGATTTCACGTGATCATAATTCAATTTACTTGGTAAAATAATTGCAAGGCATAATTTAAAGGTATAACTTAAATAAGGAAAACATTCACATCTTAAAATTTCCCGTTACTTCACGATTAGGTATTTCAGGATTTTCATTCTCACTTTTGTTCAATATGATTTTTATATGATTTGATCTTGGGGAATCGAACCCGCAAGAGTTTAAATACATCCTAGGGAATTGAACCCGTAGGAATTAATACACGTCCTGGGGAATCGAACCCGCAGGAAAAACAAACGATCGCCCTTGGGGAATCGAACCCGCAAGAACTCAAATACATCCTAGGGAATTGAACCCATAGGAATCAACACACATCCTGGGGAATCGAACCCGCAGGAAAACAAACAATCGCCCTTGGGGAATCGAACCCGCAAGAACTCAAATACATCCTAGGGAATTGAACCCATAGGAATCAACACACATCCTGGGGAATCGAACCCGCAGGAAAACATACAATCGCCCTTGGGGAATCGAACCCGCAAGAACTCAAATACATCCTAGGGAATTGAACCCATAGGAATCAACATACTTCCTGGGGAATTGAACCCGCAGAAAAACATACGCCTTGGGGAATCGAACCCGCAAGGTAAGGACAAGTTTTGCAAAATTTCACAAGTTTTTCATGCAAGTATCTAACGCCCATTATAGGCACGCCAAGAAGGCTAGAGGGGCACCCTGCAGGGTACTCGCCCTCCACCAAAGTATCTCAATAACATTTCGATTTAGTATAACGGGATTTTCCAAAAGTATAGATGTATCGTATTTCAAGCCTTCGGCCGTTTGTTTCGAAATTTCAAAATCTCTCGATTTAAAATTTCAAAATTTCAAAGTATCTCACAGTTTACGCCTTTTTAATTTAAAAATTCATTTTAAGTCGGAAAAATCTGAAATTTTCACAGTATATCAAAAACATCCCAACGAACAACTTTCGTGTTTTAACGTTTTCGAAATAAGTTGAGGAAACATGTCAAAAATCGAGTTTATTACACAAGCATAATTCTGTCCGGACTCAGGTTTGTCACAGTTCGAAAAATTGCTTTTTGACATATCAAATGGACTTCAAAAATTCTGAAACTTTATATGCACATATTAGACATGATTATCTACAACTTTCATTTAGATTGCAAGGATCAAATCGGAATAGAAAATATAGAAACATTCTCATCAAGTTCGGATATGTTCACAGTCAGATTTCGAAAATGTTTTGTCAAAACAGTTCATGTTCGATGCAATTTGAAATAGCAAACATCGACGAAAATGTCTGAAATTTTTACACAACCTAGATTTATGTGTTAGGATTAAAAGTCTAGTTTTGAGTTTTATGGTTTGAACCCTCGAAATAGGGGTTTTGGTTGGATTTCAAATCTATCACAGTTTCAAGTTCGACTCTCAAGGCAGGTTCATTGGAGGCCGTTTTCGGATATCAAAACGCAATGAAAAATTATGAAAATTTTACAAAAACTAGATCCATGTCTTAGGAACATTTTTCGTGTTTTAAGTTTTTCCGTTTGAGCAGGTTTAAGTGTTCGAAAAATTCACACCAAATTGTTGCGCCGAGGGTTTTTCGTGTTGACAGATTTTAGAGTTATTAAATCTCTATGTTTGGTTGCATTTTAAGTCACCCAAAACCAAGTAAGCATTAACTTACAGTGGGGATGATGTCTAGGATGTCACGGGGTCATCCGGAATCCACGGGATGTCACGAACGAATCTCCACAAGTCGATTTCCTCTTCCAACGTCCTCGTACCGAATCCGAAAGCAAAAGTCTAGGGTTAGATCGTATTTTCGGGCATGAAAACTTAAACAAAAACCTATGGATGACTTACCACAATCTGGAATACTAAAGATGTTGTTCTCCACGCCTCCTTCGTCGATTCCCGTCGCCGGAAAGTGATCGGAAAGTCGTCGGTAAGTGAAGAACTTGTGTTTTCGGTTTTTGGGAGAGTTTTGGAGGATGGATAAGTTTGAGAGGCTGAGAATGGGGTGAAAATCTATCAATGATCGTCCTATAGGCCTTTCCCCCGACTGGGATTGGGTTTCCAAAGTCGGGACACGAAAATATGGTAAGAAAATCGCCAAAACGCGTCAAGTACAGCTGCTGTGTGGTTGGCGCGGGGTTGGCGCGGGGTTTGGCCAAACCCAGCGCGGAGAGCGCGCGGCCTGGTCTGGGCCGTGCGTCCGGACTGGGTCGTGCGATCCCGTCGGGCCTTTTCTCCTCTCTTTCGGACTTCTGCCCTCCTACGTTTTCGGGCTCGATTTTTCGGGTCATTCTCGGATCATAAATTCTTATCTTAATTTTATCTCGACTCAAATGAATTTCATGTTTGAAATCTTAAGTCCATCGGTCTCGGGTTCGTCGGCTTCCAATTCGTCGTCTTTTGACTCCCGTGCAATAACTTGTGTAATTAAATTTCTTCCGACTTAACGGGTTCTTGGAATTAGAATTATTTTCCTTCTTGAATTTAATTCCAATTATTTTGACTCAATTCATGGAATGTCTTCGGGCTTCCTTTCCCTCTTTTATTCCATTTTGAATTTTGAATCTATCGGCGTTTCATTTCCGAGCAATAATTTATTGTGCTAAATTATTTTCTTCTTCTCGGAGATATTTCGACATTGATCGGAATAAATTTTATTCCTTTGGACATTGATAAAAATCTGGGGTATTACAATTATCATGTTTTTTATTTAAATATTAATTAATGGCTTTGAAACTTCACAATCATGTATGTGTTAACTTACTCAGCAAGTTGTGCTGACCCAAAACCATTTCTTTCTTTTTCCTACAGAGCATATGGATTATACTTGAGCAAGTACATGCATGGGATTTTTGGGAATACTTATGTTTTAAATTTTGCATTAGACTATAGTATGAACAGGCCTATTTAACCCGTGTTTTGGCCATGTTGGCCCTATTTACATTTTCCGGTGTAATACTTATACTTAGATATTATTTTTTCGCTGCATTATAATATTATGTTTGAATTTATATTGTATGGGCTATTTTAATTGTTTTAAATATTTTAAATACTGCAATACCTAGCCTTGCATCTCTTTAGTAAGCTCGGAGAAACCGTGTCTTGCTAGGAAGGTGTGGCGGTGACATCCCGACCCGGCTGACCAAAAACCGGGGTGTTACAAGTTGGTATCAGAGCCCGGATATTTTTAACTATCATTTATAAACTATTATTATTTTAAACTACTATTACTAATATTATTATTATTTTTAAGTGTACACTAGTATTTTGACTATTATTTTAAATTCTAAAGTATTATTTCCATGGAATAGATTCTTAATTTTAAAGCCCATAGAAATTAGAAATATATATATATATATATAAACAATGCATGAATTATTTTTGGGGGGAAATCATCATTTGCATGTGCATACTGCATTGCCTCTATTTAGAGAACTTAGAATCTTGGCGAATTTTAACTTAGATCTTTTGTTGCGTTAGATGGCGAACCAAGATATGATGAACCTAATGGTCAAAATGATGAACACTCACTTCGACTCCCAACAAACCATAAAACAAATGAAAACGTCGTATAGCTCAATTGGAAGCAAATCTGCACCACATGGGCAACTTAAGAGAGGCGGACCACCACCGTATAAATCAGCTCGAACACCAAGTCCAAAACCTTACCACACAGAACCTAGTTTTGAAGGAACTTGTCGTTGCTCATGGGGAGGACTTGAACCACATTTTTGACGACCTATTGTCGCCGAGTTCGGAGGAGGAAGACCCGGAGGAGGATCCTGCTACTCTGCCGGAGGACGCTTAGAGGCGATAGGAAACTCTACTTTTAGTAAATGATATTTTTGCTAGGGAAACATTTCCATTTTTGTACATCTTCTCACTTGTACTAAAAATTTCTTTTAAGGAAATAAAATGCAAGATTTATTTATTCTAAAAAAAAGAGTTAAATCAAAAAATTTCTTCTCACTTATACATATAATTAATCAAAAAAAAATCTAAAAATCTGGACAGACCTTGTCCGAAAAAAAAAATTTAAATAAAATAATGATAATAGTAACAAATAAATAAAATAAAATAACATAAGATAAAATAAAACTCTAAAATCTTGCGGCACTTCTAAGCTCGATCAAGCACTACGTGCGAAATTACGAGCACATTTATAAATATTGTTTAGACTATATATTACCTTCACATGTCCTAATCTACACCATTTATAACAGAATGGCACCCAGAGGTAGACCGAGGACCCAACCTGCTCCCCAAACTACTCTGAAGTCCCACCAAATGTCACGGAACCTGTAGGAGCACAACCCAAGGTGCGCAGGACGCCCCCGCACCGAACAATGTGGGCGATCGTCTTCGGACGATAGAAGAGGTCTTGATTGCGCTAGGGAACGCGCAAGTCAATCAGGGTCAAGCTGCGGCGGTACCTCCGCCCCAAGCTCGCCCCAATTATCTGGCGATGGTGAATCCTTACCAGCCGCCCCACTACGCTGGTGAGAAGGATCCAGCAAAACTGGAGGAATGGATTCGGACCTTTGACAAGCTGCTGGGTGCGGTCAAGTGTCAGGAAGGGGAGAGAGTGCACGTCGCTTCGTACTACTTGGGAGGCGCAGCGGACGACTGGTGGCAGATGACTCAAGCAAAACTGGCTGAAGATGACGAGCCCTACTCGTGGGCGGAAATGATGGAGCTGCTCAGGGATAGATTCTATCCCTTGAGTACCAAAGCAGCGATTGTAACACCCCGAATTTGATCACCCAGGCCAGGGCATTACCGCCACACCTTCCCAAGCAAGACGCGAACCATTTCGAGCTCACTTGAGAAGATGCTAAGGCTGAGTTGTACCAATACTTAAAAATCATTTATAATCATTCAATAAATGCCCGAAGGTTTAAATCAGAGTTAAGTCTAACATACATAATTTAAAACAGTGCGGAAGATAAGGGCCAAACACGGCCAAACATGAGTTTGGGATTCGTAAAAGAATTTAAAAACATGTGCGACAAGTCTTCGGAAATTCCCATCCCAAGTGTAAATGCCATGCGCTAATCTTCAACATCTGAAAAAAAAAAAAAAAAAAGACAACGTATCTATCAGTACAACGGTACGGAGTAAGTTAATGTATAGCATAATGAATTTTAAACTTTTTAGAAGAGCGATTTAAAGTTAGAATTTGAAATTTAAAAAGGAAGGTCGAGTAAAAATAATTCCTTGAGTACCAAAGCAGCGATTGTAACACCCCGGATTTGATCACCCAGGCCAGGGCATTACCGCCACACCTTCCCAAGCAAGATGCGAACCATTTCGAGCTCACTTGAGAAGATGCTAAGGCTGAGTTGTACCAATACTTAAAAATCATTTAAAATCATTCAATAAATGCCCGAAGGTTTAAATCAGAGTTAAGTCTAACATACATAATTTAAAACAGTGCGGAAGCTAAGGACCAAACACGGCCAAACATGAGTTTGGGATTCGTAAAAGAATTTAAAAACAAGTGCGACAAGTCTTCGGAAATTCCCATCCCAAGTGTAAATGCCATGCGCTAATCTTCAACATCTGAAAAAAAAATAAAGACAACGTATCTATCAGTACAACGGTACGGAGTAAGTTAATGTATAACATAACAAATTTTAAACTTTTTAGAAGAGCAATTTAAAGTTAGAATTTGAAATTTAAAAAGGAAGGTCGAGTAAAAATAATTCCGGAAGATTCTTACACTTTGCCATATGAATAATATAACATTATTCATTTTGATCGAGAACAACCGTTCTTGGGAAATCAAACCCGCAAGAGCTCAAACACATCCTTTTACCATTGTTTCCATATTTCAAATACATTCTTTTTCCATTGTTTGTTTTGATCGAGGACATCCAAATTACCCGCTTCGGCGCTTATGTCCACAAGCCGTCGATATCAACGATCCTGGGCCGAAGCCTTTTCAGATCAACATCCGCTTGGGCGCTTATGTCCACAAGCCGGCAATAATAACGATCCTGGGCCGAAGCCTTTTCAGATCAACATCCGCTTGGGCGCTTATGTCCACAAGCCGGCAATAATAACGATCCTGGGCCAAAGCCTTTTCAGATCAACCCACCTCTGGGACTCGTACCCACGAGGGATGTGAAAGCTGTGACCCTATACAGACCGCTCCGGAGCCCTAGACAACCCATACGGATACATCTAGGAGTATAGACTCTTACAAACACGAAACCACAATATCATATGCGCAGTTTTGGCCACATAAAAAGAGGAGGCGGCCCAACGAGCTCGCGCCGAGTGCACTTACCCTCTATCACATTGGGCATCCCACTCGATCAAAACTTACAAAGTTTCAAAAATGCATTTAACACTTTACAATACCACACCATTCCAGATTTCATATATTTTCAAAAACGAGTATCAATCGACTCGTACATCATCAAAATACACAAGTGCGATTTTACCGACAAGAGTAGCCACTGGCAGTTTCAGAAATCGAATTTGGAAACTTGCAAAACATTTTCAAAAATTCCGAAATTTTTACAGGAACTAGAAAACTCCCAAATGAACATTTTTCATAGAAATAAGCTACTTCAAATTCGGAATCTAAGTGGCTTTAAAAAAATCATTTCAGAACTCATTTTTCAAAGGCATAGGAATTTACTGTTCACTTCGACCACAGTTCCTTTAAAAATTCATAACAATTCCAAGAGTGATCCAAAAATTCTGAAATTTTACAGAAATAAACTAGACACATAGATGAACAACTTTTATGAAGAAGCCATCCATCAAAAATGATCGTAAATAGGAGTAATACGAAGAACAAAATCTTTCTACACCATGATAATAAAACTGTCATCATAAACTCAGAAAATACCAGATGTTTTTTCGTCGCCCAAATCATGTCCAAAAATTATGAAAATTTACAGAGATCATATTCAAGGTGTTAGGAACATTTTTTATTTAGAAAGTTTCTCCAAAAACGAATAGATCTAGACGAACAAGGATGAACAATAGAAACTATCCTAAAGAAACCCTAAATCACAGATTTGGCAAGGAATGGAATTCGAGTTGTATCTCAATGGATACTCAACCAAAAGCTCTAAAATTTGAAATGCACCACACTAACTTACATTTCAAGAGATTGAGATCGAAAATCCTGAGATTTGAATCGTCCAAACGTGATCTCCACCCGCGAAACAGCCTGCTATCCCCGAATGAACCTATAATCAAACGGTTTGACAAAACTCTTGTGTTTAGGGCAAGAAATCCGATTCTAAGGACAAGGATTTGGATTAGAGATCTTACCTAAATGTAGGAGAGTGGATTAGGACACTTGATTCTCGCCCAAACCCCTGGAGACTCGAAGAATACTCCACACTTCACCAATCACTCAAAAAGGAAAACTGATTTTCGGATGCAATGGAATTGTGGTGTTTAGGGGCTGTTGTGGGAAGTTTAATGGAGTGCAAAGGTTCCCAATGACTGCCATAAGGGTCCTAGGAAAGGTGGGAGTGAATTAACTTCAGTCAAACTTGAAAATAGAGCCCAACAACCTCATCCATTCACTTAATATCAACATGGTTCACTTAATCTACTTTTGGTCCATGTACTCTCCTTAATCCAACTTTGTGGGAATTGAATGTACTTAAAAATTTATCCAAATGCACCTCAAAACATCCCTTAATGTCTGAGGATCGGATTTGGATTGATTGGAGTCGTCACATCTCGAAAATGGAGCCGAAAACGCGTGTGGCGTTTGAACAGTCGGCTGTTGCTACCGGCGCGCGGGTGGCGCGCCGCCGCGCCGCCGCGTCGCCACCGCGCGGCCACCTGTTGCGGATTTTCATTTTTTTTTTAAATATTATGATTTTAAATTCTAAAAATCATAATATAGAATTATCCGAGATCGTTGGATAATCCGATAACTCTCTTTGAGTTGCGAATGTCCGAAAATATTTTATTCCGCTCTCTCGGAATTATTTCGGTTTTTATTAATTAAATCCAATTCTTTAATTTTTGGATTTAAATACTCGACGTCGAGTTCTCGGGTATTACAGTCTACCCCCCTTAGAAATCAACTTCGTCCTCGAAGTTGGGCCGCACTCGGAAAGCAACACCAACATAAACAAGTAGTTTACCACGATGCGTGACGATTCTTTGCGGGGTATCACATCCTCTCCCCCTTAGGACCGCAGTTATGTCCCCATAACTGCCTATGAGTTTTCTTGCAATAGCTTTAACCCTTGAGCGACTTCTAAGGTCAAATTCTACTAGGTTCGCAAAGAGTTCTAAATTCTTAATTATTATCGAGATTCCATCATATCTTTTAGTACGCAATACCACTTTCCCCGATGATAATTGAATTCCAAAGCTGATCGCTCTAGGTTCCGATAGATTTCATGCGGGTAAAGTTCTTGATCGAAATCAAAGAACACTTGTACCAGAATCAACTAAAATCTTGTCAGATAGGCATTCTCTAATCATGTGGTCTTCCCCACCACATCTATAACAAGTCCCACGCTTAGGGCACTCGCGCACCAGATGCGCTTTGTGGCACTGCGGGCATCGTGGTATGGATGTACCACGGGTGTCATTTCTTTTGTTATTCAAACCTCTGTTTGCCTTCTCCTTAGGTCCATCGAACCTAGTTTGACCATTGTCCTTCCTCAATTTTTGTTATTATTGTTACTTCGATTCTTTTTCTCAAATCCTTGCGAGCCCTTGGTTGACTCACCATTGTCCTTACGTTTCAGTCGCTGGACACGAGCGATTGCTACTGCTCGGTCATAAACTGCCTGGAGTGAAGTGTGTTGTCCTCCTGCGAGTATCTCCCTGATACTGAGGTTCAACTCCATTTCGAATTTCTGAACCTTGTCAGAATCAGTCGGCACAAGTCTCGGAGCAAAGCGAACTAGCTCCTTGAACTTTGCGTAGTACTCCTGCACCGTTTTTCCTCCTTGTCTTAAGTTAATAAATTCTTCATACGTTGCAGCCTTAGTGCTCAGTGGATAAAACCTCTCTCTCAACGCTTCCTTAAATTCTCCCCATGTAAAAACCTTCTCAACCTCGGCCAAATCTCCTTGGAGATGTTGCCACCACTCGTCCGCCTCTCCATCCAGATAATAGGTCGCCACTCGAACCTTCTCGTCCTCGAGGCATTTGACGGCAGTAAGAAGCTTGTCAAAAGTTCGGATCCAATTCTCCAACTTGGTAGGATTCTCTTGGCCTTCATAATGAGGTGATTTGTAGGGGTTCACCAATCCTAGGTAGTTGCCTCGGGCTATCGGCGGTGGTACACTCGCTTGTGCACGTTGCACCTCGGCATTTCCTAGTGCTACGAGAACTTCCTCAATATTCATTAGACGCTCATCCATATTGTTGGGAACAGGAGGCATTCGCCCTCCTATGTTTGAGGAATGTCATTGTCGTTAGGTGCGTTAGCACCACCGTTGTTTGGGACTACCCTCCTTGGCCTTCCCCTAGGTGCCATTTTCTGTTATCCAAGCACGCGAAGATGAGTTTCTAATCTAAGGCACGTTAGCAATCAGGAAGATCTAATGATAGGAAGGGCGAGAGGAGAGAATAGATATGTGCAAACTAAGCACCCTTGATCAAGTTCTAAGGCTAAAGCAAGATCAGATTCAAGTTAGTGGCTCTAAGGCAAAGTCAATCGACATACCACCTAAGAACGTTATCAATTACACGTGACTTGCACATATATACTTTGGAGCATTTAAAAAAAATGATGGATGTATGCAAATGCATTTCCCCCCCAAAAAAAAATATTTATGCATTTTTCAAGACTTGTCGGAACAATTGTTATATAATTCCCATGGGTTTTAAAATAAAATTCATTTCCATGGAATAATATTTGAAATGCTTAAAAGTAATATTGAATATTTTGGGCCTCTATAGTGGGCCGAAAAATAATAGCTTTAAAAAAAATTCCCGGGCTCTGATACCACTTTGTAACACCTCGGATTTGATCACCCAGGCCAGGGCATTACCGCCACACCTTCCCAAGCAAGACCCGAACCATTTCGAGCTCACTTGAGAAGATGCTAAGGCTGAGTTGTACCAATACTTAAAAATTATTTAAAATCATTCAATAAATGCCCGAAGGTTTAAATCAGAGTTAAGTCTAACATACATAATTTAAAACAGTGCGGAAGCTAAGGGCCAAAGACGGCCAAACATGAGTTTGGGATTCGTAAAAGAATTTAAAAACAAGTGCGACAAGTCTTCGGAAATTCCCATCCCAAGTGTAAATGCCATGCGCTAATCTTCAACATCTGAAAAAAAAATAAAGACAACGTATCTATCAGTACAACGGTACTGAGTAAGTTAATGTATAGCATAACGAATTTTAAAGTTTTTAGAAGAGCGATTTAAAGTTAGAATTTGAAATTTAAAAAGGAAGGTCGAGTAAAAATAATTCCGGAAGATTCTTACACTTTGCCATACGAGTAATATAACATTATTCATTTTGATCGAGAACAACCATTCTTGGGGAATCAAACCCGCAAGAGCTCAAACACATCCTTTTACCATTGTTTCCATATTTCAAATACATTCTTTTACCATTGTTTGTTATGTTCGAGGACATCCAAATTACCCGCTTGGGCGCTTATGTCCACAAGCCGGCAATAGTAACGATCCTGGGCCGAAGCCTTTTCAGATCAACATCCGCTTGGGCGCTTATGTCCACAAGCCGGCAATAATAACGATCCTGGGCCGAAGCCTTTTCAGTTCAACATCCGCTTGGGCGCTTATGTCCACAAGCCGTCGGTATCAACGATCCTGGGCTGAAGCCTTTTCAGATCAACCCACCTCTGGGACTCGTACCCACGAGGGATGTGAAAGCAGTGACCCTATACAGACCGCTCCGGAGCCCTAGACAACCCATACGGATACATCTAGGAGTATAGACTCTTACTAACACGAAACCACAATATCATATGCGCCGTTTTGGCCACATAAAAAGAGGGGGCGGCCCAACGAGCTCACGCAAAGTGCACTTACCCTCTATGACATTGGGCATCCCACTCAATCAAAACTTACAAAGTTTCAAAAATGCATTTTAACACTTTACAATACCACACCATTCCAGATTTCATATATTTTCAAAAACGACTATCAATCGACTCGTACATCATCAAAATACACAAGTGCGATTTTACCGACAAGAGTAGCCACTGGCAGTTTCAGAAATTGAATTTGGAAACTTAGCAAAACATTTTCAAAAATTCCGAACTTTTTACAGGAACTAGAAAACTCCCAAATAAACATTTTTCATAGAAATAAGCTACTTCAAATTCGGACTCTAAGTGGCTTAAAAAAAATCATTTCAGAACTCATCTTTCAAAGGCATAGGAATTTACCGTTCACTTCAACCACAGTTCCTTTAAAAATTCATAACAATTCCAACAGTGATCCAAAAATTCTGAAATTTTACAGGAATAAACTAGAAACATAGATGAACTACTTTTATGAAGAAGCCATCCATCAAAAACGATCGTAAATAGGAGTAATACGAACAACAAAATCTGTCTACACCATGATAATAAAACTGTCATCATAAACTCAGAAAATACCAGATGTTTTTTCGTCGCCCAAATTATGTCCAAAATTATGAAAATTTACAGAGATCATATTCAAGGTGTTAGAAACATTTTTCATTTAGAAAAGTTTCTCCAAAAACGAACGGATCTAGACGAACAAGGATGAACAAAAGAAACTATCCTAAAGAAACCCTAAATCACAGATTTGGCAAGGAATGGAATTCGAGTTGTATCTCAATGGATACTCAACCAAAAGCTCTAAAATTTGAAATGCACCACACTATCTTACATTTCAAGAGATTGAGATCGAAAATCCTCAGATTTGAATCGTCCAAACGTGATCTCCACCCGCGAAACAGCCTGCTATCCCCGAATGAACCTATAATCAAACGGTTTGACAAAACTCTTGTGTTTAGGGCAAGAAATCCGATTCTAAGGACAAGGATTTGGATTAGAGATCTTACCTAAATGTAGGAGAGTGGATTAGGACACTTGATTCTCGCCCAAACTCCTGGAGACTCGAAGAATACTCCACACTTCACCAATCACTCAAAAAGGAAAACTGATTTTCGGATGCAATGGAATTGTGGTGTTTAGAGGCTGTTGTGGGAAGTTTAATGGAGTGCAAAGGTTCCCAATGACTGCCATAAGGGTCCTAGGAAAGGTGGGAGTGAATTAACTTCAGTCAAACTTGAAAATAGAGCCCAACAACCTCATCCATTCACTTAATATCAACATGGTTCACTTAATCTACTTTTGGTCCATGTACTCTCCTTAATCCAACTTTGTGGGAATTGAATGTACTTAAAAAATTTATCCAAATGCACCTCAAAACATCCCTTAATGTCTGAGGATCGGATTTGGATTGATTCGAGTCGTCACATCACGAAAATGGAGCCGAAAACGCGTGTGGCGTTTGAACAGTCGGCTGCTGCCGCCGGCGCGCGGGTGGCGCGCCGCCGCGTCGCCACCGCGCGACCACCTGTTGCGGATTTTCATTTTTTTTAAATATTATGATTTTAAATTCTAAAAATCATAGTAATATAGAATTATCCGAGATCGTTGAATAATCCGATAACTCTCTTCGAGTTGCGAATGTCCGAAAATATTTAATTCCGCTCTCTCGGAATTATTTCGGTTTTTATTAATTAAATCGAATTCTTTAATTTTTGGATTTAAATACTCGACGTCGATTTCTCGGGTATTACAGCGATGTACGAAGAATTTCTGTCGCTGAAGCAAGGAGGCCAGACCGTGCAAGAATATTATACTCGGTTCAAGGAGCTGGTGAGATTGAACCTGGCAGTGCGCGAGGTAATCGCAGCGGTGCACTGTAACACCCTGGATTTGATAACCCAGGCCGGGATGTCACCGCCACATCTCCCTAGCAAGACACGGCTTCCCGAGCTCACTAAGGAAATGCAAGGCTTATGGGTACGTAAAAGATTTAAAAACATTTTAAGATTGAGTCCGGAAATTAATAATACTTAATTCAAAATACGAGAGTAATAATCATCATGCACGAATAAAGTAAATGCAGCGGAAAAGTAATCACGGCCAACACGGTCAAAACCTCGGGTTTAACAGACCCGGTAAAACAGTAGTACGATGCAGAAATTGAAAATGTTGATAAATGTTTCCCCCCAAGTGCATGTGTATGCGTCACTCGACATACTCTGTAAAAGAAATATGACAATGGTTTATCAGTATAAAAATATACCGAGTAAGTTAATCCCTAACTAACAATTTAAGGGGTTACATGTGTTTAAACTAAAGATTACACTTTTCATGCATTAATTTAAAAATCCATATTTTATTCGCAGCGGAAAAACATGATTAATTTATTCAAGACGAAAGTGCATAATTAAAGGACTTAATTTAAAAGCGGAATTTAAAAGCATAATTTAAGAACGTAATTTAAATGCATAATGTAAAAACATGGTAAATAAGATTTAAGCATAATTAAACACTCACACAAGTCTTTTATATTTTATCCCGCAAACTAAGAAGAGGACACCATACCGGGAGATCACTAACGAGGCAATCTCAAATGTAGGACCACTAACGAGGCAGTCCAAAATAATGGGAGACCACTAACGAGGCAGTCTCAAAGATAGTAGGACCACTAACGAGGCGATCCAAAACACAGCGCGCGAGATCACTAACGAGGCAATCTCAGATAGTAAGGAGACCACTAACGAGGCAGTCTCAAAGATAATGATAGCATGAAGATCGATTCAGCCTAGTGAACGGGATTTTTCAAAAGTTGGTATTTCAATGTTATCAAATATTCGATATCGCGTTTCGTAGTTCGAGTTTTCTCAAGTTCGAAAAATCCGATTCGACGCAGTTTACGCCTTTCTTAATTAAAAATTCATCTTTACACCAAAAATTCTGAAATTTACATAGTAGCTCGAAAACACACACACAAACAACTTTCATGTCTTAAGTTTTTGGAAATAAGGTTTCGAAGTGAGTCAAAATTTGAGTTCTTTACAAAAGATAATTTCTGTCTCAAAAACTGATTTCGTCACAGGTTCGTGCGACGCCGATTAAAAATTCATTTCAAAGCCAATTGATCCAAAATTTTTACAGGAGATACACAACACATTAATGAACAACTTTCATGTTTTAAGATTTTGAAAATAATGAATTTTAGATGTTCAAAAGTCGACCAAAACACGCTGTACACGCGCGGAACCAAAAGTTGATTTGAAACAGTTCTGAAAATCGGCCATTTTGACATAACAAATGAACTCCCAAAATCATGAAATTTTATATGCATAATCTAGACACAATTATCTAAAACTTTTGTTTAGAAATGGAAAGTTGAATCATTCTAAAAATGGGTGAAAAACATGCATCAAGTCGAGCAAATAATTCTATCAAAGATTTTAAACGTTCGGTTTGTCACAGAAAGTTTACGGTGCGATTTGGGATAGCAAATCTTTATGTCAATGGATGAAATTTGGACACAAGGTAGATTAAAGTCTTAGGAACAAAATCTATGTTGAAAAGTTTTTGGTTTGAATTCCCGAAGGTCGAGTTTTAGGCGAGTTTTTGAAATTGGACGAAAATAGGGTTTTTGAAAACCGATTTTTGTTTCGTGACTAGATCTTAAGTTTTAAACAACAATAAACCACAAAAATTGGTGAGTAAGGTCTTACTTACTTATTTAGAGATTTGGGTCACTGGAAAGGGTTTCCAGACGTCCTAAGGTCGTGACGAACGGCCAACTTCTCCGATCGCTTTTTGTTCGTTCCCCGACGTGAAATCGTAGCAAAGGAAAATAGTTAGATTTCGAGTTTGTTAAAGCTTATGGACGATTCAAACACTGTAATACTACTTACCAAGGTTCTAGAGGGTAGAGGCTTCGTCCCGTTTGCCTCTTCGTCGCCGGAAAGTGGAGTCGAAGGAGTTTTGAACTTGGAGAGAAAACATGGGAGTGTCTAGGGTTTGTTTACTGAAAATATGGGGTAGGGGGCGCCCAATACTGACTTTATGCCCTTCCCAATTGTTGTGATCAACTTGCCACCGATTGAGATCGGATTTTTGGCAAGAAAATCGCCATAGAAGGAAAGTTTACACCTTCTGCACCTCTCACGCGCTGGTGACGCGCACCTATGGCTTTGCCCGCGCGGAGCACGCTTGACCAAGCCTGCAGACGCGACTCCACCTTCCGCGCGGTGGCCGCGCGGCGAGCGCGGGCCGGCCGGACCGGCCGGTTCGGCGGTCCGCGTGGTTCGAAGGGTCTTTTCTTCCTTTCCTCTATTGGTTTTCTATCCTCTACGTGTTGGCTCGACTCCTCAGGTCGTTTCCGGTTCGAAACCTTTACCTTAAACTTGTTACGAGTTCGGGCTTAACGCTCGTGACATTTCCGTGCCCTAATTAGTCTAGTTAAGTTAGTTCCAATTCCTCCTATCGTTTTGGTGTATGATCTTGTGATTTATTTTGTGATTTGTTTTATGATTTAATTTGTGATTTATTTTGTGACTGAACTTAGAATTTAGTTCCAAGCTGCCTACGTACCCTGTGAAGGGATCAAGTCATGACGTAGTTCAAAACAATTTGAATTTGTTTTTCTCGGGTGTTACATCCTCCCCCTCTTAAGAATACAGTTATGTCCCCATAACTGTGGCCGGTTCATTTTGGAAGAGGGTAGGGTAACGTTGTTTCATGTCGGCCTCCAACTCCCACGTTGCCGTCTCCGTCTCGTGGTTGGACCAAAGAACCTTGACCATTCTCACGGTCTTATTCCTCGTTACTCCCTCCTTCGTGTCAAGTATTCGCACCGGAACTTCCTCGTAACTCAAGTCATCCTCAAATTCAATTTCTTCCGGTTGGAGCACATGGGTCGGATCGTGCACATACTTCTTCAATTGGGAGACGTGGAATACATCGTGAACACGAGCAAATTGCGGTGGTAACGTTAGTCAATAAGCGACTTCCCACTCCTTACAGGATTTCTTATGGTCCCTATGTATTCTCATCCCGAGGGTTTTTTTGTAGCCTTGCAAAAAGAAAATGCGAGGTAATCATGCTGTCCTTGTCAGGAATAATGTCGGATGATACCCCATGTCGTCGTACTTCATTATCAGTGTATGCTCGGGTTAAGTGAGTGGTGTAAAGTAAAAGAGATTAAGCATAATCGAGAAAAATAAAACTCCCTCCGTGACCCGCGCGGTGGCCGCACGGTATGACGCCTCAGCGCGCGGTGAGCGCGCGGCCGAATCTGTTCGAAGAACGGGAAGATAAGTCCGCGCGAGCCACTTCCCCCATTTCCCATTCGAGACCACACCCCCAACTCTCTCTAAATCCGGCGACTTATCTTCCCGTTCGCTTGATTTCGGCTCCAATTTCACTTACCAAGGTATGAATCTACTACCTTTAGTTATCAATTTCAATTTTTATGCTTTGAATGGCTTGATTTGTGAAGAGATTTAGGAATTAGGGTTTATGTACAGAAATTGGGGGTTTGTTGTTTTTAGCCTTGATTAGTGCAAATTAGCAATGGTATGTGATAATTGATGTTACTCATATAGCCTTGCTTGTATTTATGCCACAATGTGTTTATGTTTTTGGCAAATTCTTGTTGGACTTAAATCTTTAGGAAGACTATGAAGTTTTTTATGTTTGGTTGTTGCTGGGGTGTGATTATTAGCTCATTTCTTTGTTGTTTGGTGTTGTAAGGGAATGATGTGTTGTTATTTGGGTGATTGTTTCATTTTGTGGGCAACTTCCGTGTGTTTGTTAGTAACTTAGGTTTTGGTTTATTGCGCACATAACGTGTTCGATGAAATGCCACAAAGGTCTTGGAACTAGTTTGAGCATATCCTTTGTCCAGATTACCTTCCGGTTTGTTTTAGTGAACAATAGGATTTGATGTTCTTGTGGCATATTCACATTGGAAGTCTATATTGATGTCCTTTACGTATTTCTACTTGAGTTTTGTGTGGAATTTAGTTTTATGATTGGTATTGGATGATTTGCAGGATGTTGCTCTTTTTGTGGGTTGTTTTGGCATCTCTCATGTCTCCTCCAAGGACCAGGAGACGAGTTGCTGATGAGGCTGGCCCCAGCAATGCCGCTCCGGCGATGCCTGATTTCGACGAGAGCGAGCCAGAGGAGGACGAGGAGCAGCGGGGCCCGAGACTCAGGGGTCTCCCTGACGAGGTGCGTTCTCATCGGCATGACAGGTTTCGTTTCAGGACGAGGGCCGCCCAGGACTTTTATTTCGACGAGCTCCGTCGAAACAGGGCTTATGTCCCTGAGAGAGGCATATATCCTGATCATTTGGGCGATGACAAGGTCAGTGCAGTGTTGGAGTACTTGCAGTGGACCGGACTTGCACGTCATCCCGAGGGCGTTGCCTCCGGTTATTTGGCTATGGAGGTTATCGCCAACATTGGCGGTCTTGGGGAGGGTGACGACCTATCTCGGGTATGGGTTCGTGGTCGCTATCTCGACTTCAGTGCTTGTGCGATCAATGTCTATTTTGGCTTGCCTGACGATGGCGCATTCTGCCCACAGCCTGAGGGACGTGTTCTTGCTCCTGCATGGGATGTCTTATGCACAGTGGTGCCTCCTCAGCTCGAGCACGATCATGAGCTGCGTTTGACGACGATGGACTCCCCTTGGCGAGAGCTTGCCCAGATTTGGTTAGGGCGCGTCCGGCCGATTACCCGGAGTCATATCGTCCTGGATCACGTCTATGAGACCATTTGCTTTATCGCGCGAGACGGTAGGGTGAATGTGGGAGCCTGTATTGAGGACAATTTGTGGGGTATGCGGAGAGGACGAGGGAGTAGGGTGATTACCCATATTCACCTCATTTGTGGCTTGTGCACGGCGCAGGGGATTCGCACGACACCGGAGACAGATCCGTACGATCTGGTAGCGGGCAGTTGTTACCGTATCCCCACTTACGCTGCCCGGCGTAGCGCCTTACATCATGGAGTTCCCCGGGCTGTACTTCGCCCGCAGCCTGATGATGGCGGCTTGATCCTTGTCGTACCACCGGAGCAGCCACCCCCTCCTCCAGTAGTTCCACCTCCTGTCGTGGCGCCTCAGGGCCAGGAGATGGCTTAGATGTTGCAGATGATGCAGGAGATGCGGGTCGGTATGGATGCCGGGTTTGCAACTGGGCAGGCTCGTTATGATGCCATAGACGCTAGATTGGACTTCTACCAGGCCCGTATGGACTCGTTCGCTACGAGGCAGGCTCAGCAGCAGGCCACCATGTCCGACATGTACGCCTATGTGCGGCAGATGGACGACTACATGCATCGGCAATTCCCGCCTCCCGATCAGTGATGTTTTTCTTTCATATTCGCGTTTTCGTTTAGGGTTTGCATCAGACATACTTTGTTTAGTTCCCTCCTTATGAGGATGTTTCTGTTGACTGGGATTCATGGTTTATATTTCCGTTGTGTTATTGCCTAGTTACGTGTTTGACTTGTGTTAGTTGTTTGTTGCTATTTAGAAACATGGTTTAATTGTTCTGCCTAGTTTATGGTTCGAAATGTTCTGGATTTACTGTTACCTTCCTATCGCATCTATATGTGTGTGGGTTGCCCATCGATACTTGTATCGTTGTGGGACTAAGCCGCTTCAAGGGAATTAGGTGAAATAAGGTGATAAGATATGCAATGAAAATTTTAAATGTATATTAAATAAATAACTGCTTGTAAGGGAATAAATTTTATTAAACAAAGAATGGTATTAATAAGTATTAATCTATTGGGATTTGTTAGTAGGGGTTGCTGGAACTTAGTGTACTGTTTGTTGTTGTTGTTGGGATCTCTTTTTTTTTCTTTTTTTTCAGTAACCTGTTCGCTTTTTTTTATGTAGGGTCTAGGGTTTAGGGTTTCCAGGGTTTGGGGTTGGATGTTCCTTTATTTGATCAAGGTAGTTAAAGAATTTAATAAAATGTATGGGATAAATTTAGATGGCTTGTATATATAAAGGCTTGTATTTTTATTACTCAAGAAATAATTTTGTTTGGGTTACAAGCATTCGAAACGGAAATAATAATAGTGCATCAGTATGGATCTCTGAGTCTAGAGTGACTAGGCAGGTACATCCTCGATGGGATTGTCCTCGTCGCTGGATACGTCAATGGGGATGGGTGTCCCCAACGGGCTCGGGCTCGGAGGAAATATGTCAGCCTCTAGGCCCAGCAGCTCAGCTCCTAAGTGTCCTATTTGCATCATCAGTTCGTTATCCTTGTTTTGAAGTGTGACCACTTGGGTTTGGAGTTCGGCGACTTGGGCCTTGAGTTGGGTTATTTCATGATGGTCAGCTTCCCTAAGATGTCTCAAATAGTCCACGTTACTCTCTAGATGCCCCACTCGAGCCTTGAAGTGATTGATATGCTGTTGGGACTCGAGGTATACGTTGGTCAGTTTCATCATCAGATTGGTCATGTTCGCGTTGGGTTCGGCCATCTAATGTCAACAAGGGAAGTTAGAGTTAGACATATTTCAAGCAAGGTTAAGATATGCAGAAATTTAAAACTATGTGAAATATGCATATGCAATATGCAAGTGCAAGCTCCCCTTTCCCCATTAAAAAATTTAATTTATCCATGCATTAAAATAAATCTACTACATGGGTAGGAATAAAAGTTGGGCCTCTATAGTGGACCAAAAATTTAATATTTCTTTGGCTAAGATTTTGCGCTATGTAAAAATAAGCTTTTGGGCTAAAAATATTACTTGGGTTTAAAATAATGGTTTAAAATAATAGTAATAGCTTAAAAAAACTTTCCGGGCTCTGATACCAACTTGTAACACCCCGGATTTGATAACCCAGGCCGAGATGTCACCGCCACATCTCCCTAGCAAGACACGGCTTCCCGAGCTCACTAATGAAATGCAAGGCTTATGGGTACGTAAAAGATTTAAAAACATTTCAAGATTGAGTCCGGAAATTAATAATACTTAATTCAAAATACAAGAGTAATAATCATCATGCACGAATAAAGTAAATGCAGCGGAAAAGTAATCACGGCCAACACGGCCAAAACCTCGGGTTTAACAGACCCGGTAAAAGAATAGTACGATGCAGAAATTGAAAATGTTCATAAATGTTCCCCCAAGTGCATGTGTATGCGTCACTCGACATACTCTGTAAAAGAAAAATGACAACGGTTTATCAGTATAAAAATATACCGAGTAAGTTAATCCCTAACTAACAATTTAAGGGGTTACATGTGTTTAAACTAAAGATTACACTTTTCATGCATTAATGTAAAAATCCATATTTTATTTGCAGCGGAAAAACATGATTAATTTATTCAAGACGAAAGTGCATAATTAAAGGACTTAATTTAAAAGCGGAATTTAAAAGCATAATTTAAGAACGTAATTTAAATGCATAATTTCAAAACATGGTAAATAAGATTTAAGCATAATTAAACACTCACACAAGTCTTTTATATTTTATCCCGCAAACTAAGAAGAGGACACCATACCGGGAGATCACTAACGAGGCAATCTCAAACGTAGGACCACTAACGAGGCAGTCCAAAATAATGGGAGACCACTAACGAGGCAGTCTCAAAGATAGTAGGACCACTAACGAGGCGATCCAAAACACAGCGCGCGAGATCACTAACGAGGCAATCTCAGATAGTAAGGAGACCACTAACGAGGCAGTCTCAAAGATAATGATAGCATGAAGATCAGCTCAGCCTAGTGAACGGGATTTTTCGAAAGTTCGTATTTCAATGTTATCAAATATTCGATATCGTGTTTCGTAGTTCGAGTTTTCTCAAGTTCGAAAAATTCGATTCGACGCATTTTACGCCTTTCTTAATTAAAAATTCATCTTTACACCAAAAATTCTGAAATTTACACAGTAGCTCGAAAACACACACACGAACAACTTTCATGTTTTAAGTTTTTGGAAATAAGGTTTCAAAGTGAGTCAAAATTTGATTTCTTTACAAAAGATAATTTCTGTCTCAAAAACTGATTTCGTCACAGGTTCGTGCGACGCCGATTAAAAATTCATTTCAAAGCCAATTGATCCGAAATTTTTACAGGAGATACAAAACACATTACTGAACAACTTTCATGTTTTAAGATTTTGGAAATAATGAATTTTAGATGTTCAAAAGTCGACCACAACACGCTGTACACGCGCGGAACCAAAAGTTGATTTGAAACAGTTCTGAAAATCGGCCATTTTGACATATCAAATGAACTCCAAAATTCATAAAATTTTATATGCATAATCTGGACACAATTATCTACAACTTTTGTTTAGAAATGCAAAGTTGAATAATTCTAAAAACGGGTGAAAAACATGCATCAAGTCGAGCAAATAATTCTGTCAAAGATTTTAAACGTTTGATTTGTCACAGAAAGTTTACGGCGCAATTTGGGATAGCAAATCTTTATGTCAATGGCTGAAATTTGGACACAAGGTAGATTAAAGTCTTAGGAACAAAATCTATGTTGAAAAGTTTTTGGTTTGAATTCCCGAAAATCGAGTTTTAGGCGGGTTTTTGAAATTGGACGAAAATAGGGTTTTTGAAAACCGATTTTTGTTTTGTGACTAGATCTTAAGTTTTAAACAACAATAAACCACAAAAATTGGTGAGTAAGGTCTTACTTACTTAGTTAGAGATTAGGGTCGCTGGAAAGGGTTTCCGGACGTCCTAAGGTCGCGACGAACGGCCAACTTCTCCGATCGCTTTTTGTTCGTTCCCCGACGTGAAATCGTAGCAAAGGAAAATGGTTAGATTTCGAGTTTGTTAAAGCTTATGGATGATTCAAACACTGTAATACTACTTACCAAGGTTCTAGAGGGTAGAGGCTTCGTCCCGTTTGCCTCGTCGTCGCCGGAATACTCGCCGGAAAGTGAAGTCGAAGGAGTTTTGAACTTGGAGAGAAAAGATGGGAGTGTCTAGGGTTTGTTTACAGAAAATATGGGGTAGGGGGCGCCCAATACTGACTTTATGCCCTTCCCAATTGTTGTGATCAACTTGCCACCGATTGAGGTCGGATTTTTGGCAAGAAAATCGCCATAGAAGGAAAGTTTACACCTTCTGCACCTCTGGCGCGCTGGTGACGCGCACCTATGGCTTTCCCCGCGCGGAGCACGCATGACCAGGCCTGGAGACGCGACTCCACCTTCCGCGCGGTGGCCGCGCGGCGAGTGCGGGCCGGCCGGACCGGCCGGTTCGGCGGTCCGTGTGGTTCGTCGGGTCTTTTCTTCCTTTCCTCTATCGGTTTTCTATCCTCTACGTGTTGGCTCGACTCCTCGGGTTGTTTCGTGTTCGAAACCTTTACCTTAAACTTGTTACGAGTTAGGGCTTAAAGCTCGTAACATTTTCGTGCCCTAATTAGTCTAGTTAAGTTAGTTCCAATTCCTCCTATCGTTTTGGTGATTGATCTTGTGATTTATTTTGTGATTTGTTTTATGATTTAATTTGTGATTTATTTTGTGACTGAACTTAGAATTTAGTTCCAAGCTGCCTACGTACCCTATGAAGGGATCAAGTCATGACGTAGTTCAAAACAATTTGAATTTGTTTTTCTCGGGTGTTGCACTACCCCGACCTGCAAGCCGTGTACGACCGCGCAGTGGCAGTGGTTCGGGTACAGCAACTGAAAAGGAGGGTGAGTGGGGAGTCCAGTCGGGGCCCCCAAGACAAGAGGAACAAGGACGCGAGAGGTGAGAACAATGTGGGAAGGAATGAGCAGCGGGGAGGGCCGAATAGGCCACAGCAAACAAATAATGGAAGAAGGTTCAACCAGGAAGAACCGGTACCACCCTGCCCGAGATGTGGACCCATCTGGCGAGGGGATGCCCTCAGCAGGGCGCCTGCTTTCGGTGTGGTCGAATGGGCCACATGCGTCGAGAGTGCCGAACAAGGATTGAAAATATAGCGAAGAGGGAAGACTTGGTCACGGGACCGGAACAGCCTCAGAACCAAAACGGACGGAACGACAACAACCAGGGGTATAGACCCCCTCAAAATCAGTATAGGCCGCCAAATCAGAACCAGAAACAACGTCCTCCACCACCTCAGAACCAAAATCAGCAGCCAAACCAACAACCGAATCAGAATAAGCAGGGCAATCCAGGACGCCCTATGGGGAGGCTAAATGTGGTTAACCAAGCGGACGTGCCCGCACAAGGAGAAGTGATGGCAGGTACATTTCATGTCTTGAATACACCCCTTAGATTCTTATTTGATTCTGGAGCTAGTTGTTGAATCATAGCATCAAGAATAGTGCCTGAGTTAGATCTACCTAAGTGCGAGATAATTAGCTTAGGAATTCAATTACCTTCAGGAGAAGTAGTAGCTTGCTCTAAACGATATAACGGAATTCCTATAGTGATCAAGAACGTAGATTTCTTCGCAAACTTAGTAGAATTTAACTTAAGGGACTTTGACATTACACTGGGGATGGACTGGTTGTCCTAGAATAAAGCGGTGATCGAATGCCAGAAGCAAAAGATCAACCTGTCAAAAAGTAGGGGAAAGAGAGTTATCTTTTACTCTCACCCCCCTAAGAGGAGCAACAAAATCGTTACTGCCCTCAAACTAAGTAACTTGATGCGTAAGGGGTATGAATTATATGCGTGCTACGTTCACAACTTTGAGGCGGAAGAGAACAAGGTTGATAGCATTCCAGTGGTAAGAGAATACCCGGACGTGTTTCCTGAAGACATTCCGGGCATGCCACCTGAGCGAGATCTTGAATTCACGATAGATCTCATTCCGGGAACAGAGCTCGTTTCAAAAGCTCCGTACCGGATGGCACCATTGGAAATGAAGGAGTTAAAGGAACAACTCGAAGAGCTATTAGGAAAAGGATACATAAGACCGAGTACTTCTCCGTGGGGAGCACCGGTCTTATTCGTTAAGAAGAAAGACGGAGGATTACGTCTTTGTATAGACTATCGGGGGTTAAACCAAGTAACCATCAAGAATAAGTACCCCCTGCCGAGAATTGAGGATCTATTTGATCAACTGAAGGGAGCTTCAGTATTCTCGAAGATCAATTTGCGATCTGGGTATCACCAGTTGAGGATCGCCGAGAAAGACATCCCGAAGATGGCGTTTCGAACTCGATATGGCCACTACGAGTTCACAGTGTTATCCTTCGGGTTAACAAATGCTCCAGCAATGTTAGGAATCTCATGAACAATGTGTTTCGAGAATTTTTAGATCAGTGCGTTGTGGTGTTCATTGACGACATCCTGATCTACTCGAATAGTGAGGAAGAGCATGCCCAACACTTACACCAAGTGTTAGGGATCTTACGAAAGAATCAACTATACGGCAAGTTGTCGAAATGCGATTTCTGGTTAAAGGAAGTAGCATTTCTTGGACATATAATATCCGCTGATGGAGTTTCAGTGGATCCGGCAAAAGTTTCTACCGTGACAGAGTGGGCAGCGCCAAAGAGCCCAACTGAGATAAGGAGTTTCCTTGGATTAGCCGGGTACTATAGAAGGTTTGTGAAGGATTTTTCAAAAATCGCATGTCCTTTGGCCCAGCTACTGAAGAAATGAGTAAAATACGAGTGGACAGAGGCGTGTGAGGCTGCGTTTCAAGAGCTGAAGAAACGACTCACAACGACACCCGTATTGACGCTACCATCAGAGAATGGTGACTTCGAAGTTTACAGCGATGCTTCGAAGGAAGGTTTAGGCTGTGACTTGATGCAAGACTCGAGGATCGTTGCATACGCATCACGCCAACTGAAACCTCACGAGGAGAATTACCCGACACACGACCTGGAGTTGGCAGCGGTCGTTTTCGCTCTAAAGATATGGAGACATTATCTTTACGGGCGAAAGTGTCGAATGTTCACCGACCACAAGAGCTTGAAATATATATTCACTCAGAAGGAGTTGAATCTGAGACAGCGAAGGTGGTTAGAACTTATTAAAGTTTATGATTTGGAGATATCCTACCACGAGGGGAAGGCGAATGTGGTAGCCGATGCCCTAAGCCGGAAAACCCAACACGTGACAAACTCATTGGTAATTCCGCCGGCATTGTACATGGAATTGGCGCGACTGGATGTGGAACTTGTGCACCCGGGCACAGTGAGTGAAACGATCAACGCGATGATTGTAGAAACTCCAATATTGGGCAAGATTAGGCTCACCCAACCGGGCGAGGCGAAATTGGAAAGGATAAAGGAGTATATTGCCGAGGGTAAGGCAATAGGGTTTGCCATCCATGAGGATGGAAGCATTCGCTTTAAAGGAAGATGGTGCGTGCCCCAGAAGTGTGCCGAGTTGAAGCAAAGATTGATGGAAGAAGGACATAACACGTCATATTCAGTGCATCCCGGAGGTGACAAACTTTATAAGGATCTGAAGAAGATCTACTGGTGGCCGGGAATCAACAAGGAAGTGGCAGACTTCGTGGCGAAATGCCTCACCTGCCAAAGGGTTAAGGCAGTGCGACATAAACCCTTAGGACTAATGCAACCACTGGAGATTCCAAGTTGGAAGTGGGATAGCATCTCGACGGACTTCGTCTCGGGATTACCACGATCACCTAAAGGCATGAACAAGATTTGGGTGATTGTGGATAGGCTAACAAAGACGGCCATATTTATCCCGATGAAGGACAGATGGACTATGGACCAATTGGCCCGAGCCTACATCGATAATGTGGTACGACGACATGGAGTACCACATGACATCATTTCTGACAGAGACAGTAGATTTGTCTCTCATTTTTGGACGGAGTTACAAAAAGCTCTCGGTACTCAAATCAAAATGAGCACCGCATTCCACCCGATGACGGATGGACAAACCAAGAGAACGATCCAAACACTAGAAGACATGCTGAGAGCATGTGTGTTGAAGTTTAAGGGAAATTGGGAAACTCATTTACCCTTAATTGAGTTTTCCTATAACAATAGCTACCATGCTAGCATTGGCATGACACCTTTCGAGGCGTTGTATGGACGAAAGTTCCGAAGCCCGTTGAGCTGGGAAGAAAACGATAAGTCTGTGGTAGTGGGACCACAACTTGTCGAAAATATGGCTCAACAGATAAAGGTGATTCAAGGGAAAATGAAAGCCGCTCAAGACCGTCAGAAGGGTTACTGACGTGAGACGACGAGACCTAGAATTTCAAGTGGGAGATAGGGTCATGCTAAATATATCACCATGAAGGGGGTGATGCGCTTTGGCAAACGAGGAAAGTTGAGTCCTCGATACATAAGACCTTATGAAATTCTAGAACGAGTCGGAAATTTAGCCTACCGACTGGCTTTACCGCCACAGTTAGATCGAGTTCATAATGTATTCCATGTCTCACAACTAAAAAGATATGTGCCAGACCCGACACATGTACTTCAGCCGGAAGTGATTGAACTTGATAATGATCTGACTTACGAAGAAGTCCCAGTGCGGATTCTAGACGTTAAGGAGCAAGTAACAAGGAATAGAACCGTCAAGATGGTTAAGGTTCTTTGGTCGAACCATGAAAGCGAAACCGCGACTTGGGACCCGACACTGTTCCAAACCGACACCGACACATTTATGAGGACATAACTGCAATCTTAAGGGGGAGAGGATGTCACACTGCATATTTTTCATGAATTTTTGTAAGCAAGCAAACAAATTCAAATTGTTTTGAACTACGTTATGGCTTGATCCCTTCACAGGGTACGTAGGCAGCTTAGAAAATTTAATTCTAAGTTCAGTCACAAAAAAATAAAACAAACAAAAAGTCCTTAGCACGAGAAGAGCTGAAACACAACTTCGAGGACGAAGTTGATTCTTAAGGAGGGTAGACTGTAATACCCGAGAATTTTAATACATAAAATAAATAAATAAATAAAACAATAACAATAAATAAATATAATAAATAAATATAAACATAATACATAGATAAGGAAATGAGAAATGGAATTTAATTTAAAAAGGAATTAAATTTCCAATGTCCGTAAAGCTAAAGATAATTTAATCAAATAAATTGTACACGGGAACCCGACACCAATGAACTCGAGAATTCGAGGCCAATATTAAATTTAGACCCGGGTAAAAATTAAGATAGGAAATAGGAGCCCGAAAATATCCCGGAAATCCGAATCCGAGAACATAGAGGGATAGAAGTCCGAAAGAGATGAGGAAATGCTCGACGGATCGCACGACCGCCCGGACCGAAGTCCAGGCGTTGACTGCACGGTGGCCGCGCGGGGTTCCTTAAAAGGGCGCGCCAACCCCGCGCCATCTGGCAGTAACAAACAATGCGAGATTTTCTCGCCCGAATCCGGATTTTCCGACTTCGGTTGCTCACCTTACGGCTCAAGACTCACTAGGGCAGGCCTTGGACATCCCCTAGGTCTTGTCCATCAATAAATAACCCTCTCAAGTAACCCCGAACACTTTTCAAACCCTACGAAATCTCTCTACACACCAAACCCTGATTCCGGAGTCGTCGGAGGCACGAAACCGAGCAAAGGGATTGTCTTGGACGAAAATGGGAAGGCCTCTAACATTGTGGTAAGTTCTGATCCGATCTCTTTCCATTTGCGATTCGAAAACGAGTCCTAACGCTATCCTTTTCTTTTCTACACCCCGAATCGGATCTAGAACGAAGAACCCGACGAACCGAGGAGATAAACGGTGGACTGGAAGCCACGCCTCCGAATCGATGAGTCGGGACGACCACAAATCTGTAAGTTAATACTTACATGGTTTGGAAAGAATTAAAATACACTTAATCTAAAGATTTAATTCAAGAACGTAAAATCTGTCATAACTAAAATTCTTACGGCGCAGCATTTTTGCACGATTTTTCCGAATCCTTAAAACTGTTCAAACGAGAAAATGTAAAACACGGAAAACGTTCCTAAGACAGAGATCTACCTTCTGTAAAAATATCATAATTTTTCATTGAGTTTTGTTATCTAAAATCGACCCCAAACTGAACTGTTCTAAATTTAGATCTTGAAATCTTGACAGAACTTAGGTCTGAGCTTGTAGTCGATTTTGGCACTAGATCTAGACTGATTCAGAACTTTAGTCGAACATGAAACTTGTAGATAAATGTCTTAAGTATCTCTCTTTAAAATTTCATCAAATTTGGAGTTAGTTTGTTATGGTAGACCGTGAAATCTTGAAACTGTTGTTAAAAATTTCGGACAGATTTGTAACCTGATAGAAATCTATATTTTTGACTTATTTTCTTAACTCGGACCGAAAACGTTAAAATACGAAAATTGTTTGTCTCTGTGTTTTCAAGTCACTGGTAAAATTTCAGAATTTTCGGAGTTAAAACTGATTTTTAATTAATTTTGGAGTAAACAGTGGTTTATCGAAGTCAAATCTTGAAAATCTTGTTAAAACAATGAAATTGGCCTTTAAGGTTTAAACGAGTAGAAATTCTTGAAATAAAATATATGAAATAAGAATTTTGAAAAATCCCTTACAACTTGATCACTTAAAATTAGGGGGTGAGTGCTCTGCAGGGTGCCCCCTAACGATTCACTTCGTGCCTTTATGGACGATGGTGACCCCGCGCGAAATTTGAGATACATTTCAAAACGACATGAGATATATGGCCTACACTCTCGTCAATATTCATCTGGGCTTGCCGAGGCTCCGGAGTGGTACTGGGTATGGCGGATACGGCTGCGGCCGCCGGGCTACCGGGCTAAACTTGACGAGATTGCGATGCAATCGTGAAATACTTGAAATACTAAATCTTGGGTGTAATGGGGATAGTTAAAATATTTATTTATTGTCCATCTAAATTATTTAGTGCTTTATTTAAATTAATTATGGCTTTTAT